>JAFMSR010000017.1:2484832-2939832 GCA_022818135.1 Saxidomus purpurata
GTTGTCATCTGTACAATTCCAAGTTGGTCCAAGTGGCAGATAAGGCGTTGTTACTATATTTCTGGAAAACGTCTGTCCGAAATTCATCCATAAGCTGATTGCAAATCCGACCAATGTCGCAAAGAAAACAGCCCTTGGTCGACTTTTTCTGAAAAATGCAGATACTAGAAACATACCTGTCTCCGGTCCAGCAACAGCACCGGAAAGGCCAGCCATTACTTGATTCAGAGGACCCTTTATGTTTGATATTAAAAATGCGATTCCAGCTGATACTATGCCAAGCAATATAACAAAACACCTAGAAATAGTTGTAGCTGTCAGATCCTTAATTTGTGGCTTGCATACTCTAAGAACATCAACGCAAAGGACTGCCGACAGGCCACTGAGTCCTGAAGATATTGTGCTTAATGAAGCGGCGGCTAGAGCGGCAATGAATAGTCCGGGCATTCCAGGCAGATTATGAAACATTTCTAGAATAGTCAACGGTATAATCTGATTTGGGTTGCTGATTTTTCCGGAGGCTAATGGATCGCACCCCTGGTCACTGTAGTAAGCAAATACCGACACACCTTCAAGCATTACTAGACCCCACATCAAACAGAAAATTGGAGATGCAATAAACAGAAGTGTTTTTGCTGTCTTTATACTTGGTGTAGATATTATTCTTTGTACCCCTGCCTGGGTTATTGTCATATAAAAATACTGTGGTATGGCGCCAAGAATCAAGGTCCAAAATGAGTGACGTATGGTTGGATTAGGATCGAAGATAATCGAGTTAAAGTGATTTTCACTCAGCTGTCGTATTTTAGATGGTCCTCCTGCACATATGGTACTTTTTATCAACACTGAAATGTTTAAAAGTGCAATGTTACTGTAACATAAATTCTAATTGTTTTAACGCTTTTATAAGTTGTATAAGCGAATTTCATAAATGGGAGCCATAAGAAATAATATGGTCCTCCTGCATATATGCTACTATTTGTCAACACTGAAATGTTTTAGAAGTGCAATGTTACTCAATAAGCTTAGCATAAATGCTCTATGTTTTAACGCTTTTATAAGTTTTATACGCGAATTTCATAAATGGGAGCCTAAGAAATAATGTGGAAATAACTCCCAGTCATTAAATGTTATTTTGCATATACATACATATGCACATGTTTATATATTTCTTAATGCACACTTATCAAATGCAAATCCGTGTTCTTGCAATAAGGCAATAAATCTATGACTGTTATGCCTCATTGTACAAGATATGTTCGTAACTAACGTCTCCATCTTTTTCTGTTTTCTGTAATTGCTTGAAATACCTTAATAGCCTATGTGTTGATTTATGGTATTTACAACCGAATTGTGTCACTTCACAAACAGTATCAAACTTTTACCAACGGCATGCATTAAATTATATAAAATTAATGTTTTTTTCCAAACGAAATCAACTTTCTGATTACAATTTGGATTATATCGACTTTATGCACATATTGTAACCTTAAATATGTTAACATGTGCTTAGTCTTAAATAGTGCAACTTGAATAATCTATTCAGTTTTGGCCTTGAGTTTTCTTGTCTGATGATCTTTTTGGATTATCATCACCCAGTACAGTGTCGAGATTCTTTTATGTACCTAGTCAATCATCAAAGTTTCTCTCCTCTAAGCGCTTATTTATCTATTTCTATCAACTTAAGTTGAATGCGTCTTTAATACATCTAGCAATAGTTTAAATTTACTGTGCAGTTCAGAAATACTATTCTACAGAAATACAATGTATGTACATACCATTACGGTTTTGTCGTTGTAAAAGTCTATTATTCAGTTTCTTTTTTTTCAATTACGGTAGTATTGAAAGCTGTCAACCTGCAGATATTGCGTATGCTTACTGACAGGCAGTCACGTGACTGGCAGTATTGCTAGAGTCAATTTATTGATAATGGAACAGTCTATATAAAACAGTACCAGTGGCAACATGTTCTAATCTACATCACGGAACCATATATATGTTCGTCCGTTTGTCTGTACGTTCGGCTGAAGGTCAATAGTCATGTTACAGTATGTTGAAAAGAATCTACAGTCAATGTTGAAAAAATGGTTTGAATGCCAAACTCGTTTTCCTTCTCATGTGATGTTATCAGACTATCTTTTTATGGTCGTGCAAGAAACCCATGCGGCATAACCCATGGGATGCTTTTCAAGCAGCCAACATGTCTGTTGCATAATATTTGAAGTAATCATCATGCATCTTACTTGTATTCAAAACAATGTATGAAAATAGTTTGATTCATTTGTGATTGTCAAATCACGGAAATACCATGTGAAAGTGTGTCAATGAACATTCATCTATACCTCTCGTTCAAGAAATTACTGGTTTGATAGTTTTTAAATAATTGAATCACCTGTTGCCAATATTATGTTGATACAAATATCAACATTTTCATTCAATTTGAAACTTATCTTCTACTTATTTCAGATCTTTACTTTTATAAGTATACTTGACCTATTTCTTCAATGCAGGTAAACAAAATCACTTTTAGTTTTCTGTCATGAGTGTACGGAGTTTGATCCTTGATAATACCAGAAGGATCCTTAATGCAAACACATAATTGTATGAAAAGTGATCCCAGTCATACAATATCAATTATTAATGCAAAATCATGTTTGAATGTAACCGACCCACAATAATACCAGAAAAGTTTTTACGCAAACTCATGATTCTATGGAATGTGATACCAGTTCATACATGAAGAATTTGGCGCAAAGACATGATTGCACAGAATGTGATCTTAGATAATACAAAAGAATAATTGATGCAATCTCATAATTGTACGGAATGTGATCCCATTTGATACTGATGAAACTCATTAAAGAACACGCAACGTTTTGTTTTGTTTTATAACACTCAGAAAATTGTTTATTGTACGTGAATGGCATACAGTCAACAAGTGTGACATTATGGAACCCTGTTCTTGCGCACATAATCTAACTCAAACATATATTTTGTATTGAATTGAGTTGAAGTTTAATATATGATGTATGATTTGATATGATTGAATATGTAACTTTATTTTTTCTTCTGAACTGGTATTTCCAATACTATTCCTTGGAATTTTATACAATGTTTTTTATATATCCGCATTTGCATATGAAATAATTTAAAAGTGATATATATTCAAACGTTATTTCAGTGCACCAAAAACAACACACACACGAGCACGCACACACGCACACACACACACACACACACACACACATGTTTAGTGAATTTCAATTACTGTTTTATTACTATCGTTCAAATTATTATTGTATTATAAATATACTATTTTAATCAGTAGTTTACCTGCTAAGATTCCGCAAAACATGATTAAAGTCTGGAAAACGTCGGTCCATATCACAGCTTTTATTCCTCCTATGGACGTGTAGATGACAGCGGCAGAAGAAACTGTTACAACGGGAGTCCATACTGGCAATCCTGTTGTAGATTCTAGTGCTAGAGCCGTTCCAAATAGAACTACACCCATGTAGAGGATGTAGTACGTCGCACCAAGTATAACACCCAGGTACCGTAGAATATTGGTTCCATAACGAAGGTTGTAGTATTCGTAGACGCTCGTGATATTCAAAGGATGGAACAGGGGAACCAAAATCAAACCAGAAAGAAATATCCCAATAAACGCACCAATTAGTATGAGTGCGTATTGCATTCCATATATATAAATCTCTGCAGGGGTACCTAAAATCATTATAGCCGATTGAAATGTCACTACATACGACAATCCTAGTGGAACCGCTTTCAACCTTCTGTTTCCTAGGAAATAGTTAGTAGAACTGTTATTCCGTTTATCTTTAACAGCATAAAATATTCCAATTGCAACCGAAATTAAAATTGCAGTCACTAATACAACATAGTCAGGAATAGTAAATATCCTACTGGATATGTTTTCCCCTTCCATTTCTATACTTCATGTGTATCAAATCACAATAAAAAGGCTATGAATTTTTGTACCAAATCATTTCATTCAATACATGTATCTTTGGTGTTAGATGAGTTTATAAATCTTGAAACGGTTCACCAAACATTGACTTGTGCATGTAGCGTATATGAAACATTTTATCATTGAAACTATCTTGATTTTTTTAGTTACAGTACGTTTATACATGCGTTACCTGTTCATGCGATAGTTGTAAATGTTTATGAGCACGTGAATTTTTACGTCTTTGTCATATTATTTATAAGTTACTTTATGTACCTGTCTAACATCTATTCAGAAAAATACACATAATCTATCAACTAATACAAGTACTGTCACTAATACAGAATTCGCAGTAATTCAAGTAAGAACATTCAATATTTGTACAGTATGGTGGTACATTGTATTGTAGTTGTTTAAGGTAGCAACTCCTTAATATTGCACACATTTTCACTGTCGTCATTTGATTGTTATTATCATGTCTTGATAAAATAAATAGAAATTATTTTAGCTGAAAATCATTATGATTATTGAAAATATCTCTAAGTTCTTAAATACAGTACGTGCATACATGGTCTACCTATTCATGTGATGGTTGTAAATGTTTATGAGCTTATGAGTTTTTACGTCATTGTCACATTATTGGTACCTGCTTTAGAAGATAAGATATACTTATACAAGAACTGTTACTTATAGATAATTCTTAATGTTTAAAGTAAGAACATTCAACATTTATATACCACATGTAATATTAAACATACATTGTAGTTTGATAATTATTCTACGATCCCCTTAATGTTTCACAGGTCTAGTGGACAGTAACTGTTATGAAAATAAGTATTCATATGAAAATCATAGTAGTCTGTATCTGTATCTCGCACGTATCCGAATATATCAAAGTCTCTTCCAAACGCTTTTGTGAACTTCTGTCTCACGTTCTCGGGAAGTGATGAAAATGCCTGACTCAGGGCTTCTTTGCGACTGGATATAGCTTCTTCTGGATCAGTTTCATCATGAGCACTTCTTAATGCAGTTTCAAAGTCATCTGAAGTGATTGTTCCTCTCGCTGACGAAAAAGGAAAAGAAATTCTATAACTTATTAACCCACGACTCTGAAGTCTTTGCCAAACTCTAAACAAAGCACATCGAAATGTGATTCCGCATTCAGATAGTTTGTCCTGTTGGTAAAATACCCAGTCGGTGGCATCTTTAATGGCGTCTGTAGCAGCGTCATTTTCAAAATCCGAAAATTTTACTTTCTCTGTTAGATCTAAAGCGTTTAAGATGAACAGAGTATCATCTTTCATCGTTTCGTATTTACCGATAAAATCGAATTTTAGTTTACATGGATTGCAGTGTTTATAGCTAGGAGAGAAATGACGATCGACGCATTTGTTGCCTGACAGAATTTCATCTACTGTATAATTGACGAATTCTGTGAAAGTTATGTCACTTGTACATGTTACTTCAGTAGTCAGCCTTTGAGATCTAGCTATGGCTCTTCCAGTTGAATTCCAGTATATCGTATTTGGAGAGTAAAATTTATCTAGCCAAGCAGAAAAAAGTCTAGCATGCGGATCTCGTACAAACATTATACTTTTGGAGCTTTTAAACACTTCTTCAATTTCATCCCAACTTCTGTCCTGCATATCACTGAAACTTTTCTGACTATACTCAGCTTTAACGGGTTTGATATCGATTGGGTTAGAAATGTTGTTGTGCCCGCCTATTATTTGTAAAATGCGCTTCCAAAATGTACTTCCAGTTTTTTCTATGGCACAATAAACGATATTTGTTTTTATAGAATATTTCAAATTTATCTTCACACCGGCTTCATCACAATTGCTGTAGGTCTCTCGTTCCTTCAACGCATTGCACGCTGTCATCAAAACGTTGCTTCGATCTTTAAATCGTTTGCTTATCTAAAATTAGATCAACATATTAAACCGGTTGAACAAGCCGGTTGCAATGAGGATTTTTTAAACTATGGAGGAAGGAAGGAAGGTAGGAAGGCAGGAAGGAAGGAAGGAAGGAAGGAAATAGTTTATTGTAATGACATGTGCATAACTTAACAAAATCATGGTAAATACGTGAACGAAGCACCCGGCCCAAAGGGCCTATAAGTCACCAATAAATACAGAAGTTATTTAAATATTGTCTAGAGTCAATTATATATATGATAACAGCAACAAAGATTTTAAATACACAGTATAGATCAAGTGGATTTCTAAATATTTACTACTAATACTGATCCTTCGTTAGTTTATTCTTCAGTTCAATCATTTAGTTAATACTAGGAAATGCATTAGATGTCAGAAAGAAAGCAAGGTAATGAGCGATTCATCTCATATTTTATAATGTCTTCATCCATATATAAATTACCGGTATTCACTTGTCTGCTTTTTATTGTTGACTTCCTATATTAATGCATTTTGATTCGTCGTAGAAAATCGACAAAAAACATTATACCGGTGTTAACAAAGTGCTGATATTGTATAATCAATTTCGATATGATTTTATGACCTTCGTATTTATACTTCATGCTTGGCCACGCTTTAGATCTGTTGAGAAATTAAGGTATGACTACACTAAATCCTTTTCCATAGACTTACTGTATAACTTTTCGCACGGTCCGAATACCTAAACATTCGTTGAGTAGTTACACCCCAATAAATATGTAGAACCACCTTAGTCACACCCATAGATGCCCTGTTATATATACATAATGTGTTACTTTATAGCCGAAAATTGCACCAGTAGGACATCACCCCCTCGTCTGTAGGATTTTTGTTTACATTCTGTCAAAAACTCAAATTTCAATAGCATAGAACACCGATAAAAAATAGAAAATAAAAAACATTTTTTGTTATGCTCATTGTACTTTTGATTTTAATTCTAGAAAACTTTAGTGCACCAATCATTTAAACCAATCAGAGACCACAGATATTTAATAGGTCCGCAAGTTCCCTACACAAATTGGGTGGTTCCAAGTCCCACCGATTTAGTGAAGTCATACCTGAAAACGTTTCACAAAGTTGTTATCTACACCGAAGGAAAAGTTTACAGGTATGACTTCACTAAATCGGTAAGACTTGGATCTTTGATAAATATTTTCATGATAACATGAAAATAATATAAATAACATTTTGAAATGAAAGATCACTAAATAAATGTCTGAACAAATTTTGTTGGACTTTTCCCTCCAGTTTACCCAACCCACCATTGAAAGAGAACAAAAAAATGTTTTTATATTATTTCTCTTGAGGAATCTCGCAGCAAATCGGAAACAGCTCTCTTTCAAGGGTCATAAGATGTTTTAAAATGAAATTTGTACCTAGAAAATAATTAGTTTCCTTCAAAACAGTTAAAAAAAAAAACAGGGAATGCCAGTACCAAAAGACGCAGCCTTCCCAAAACGAACCCCACAGCACCCAAAGTAAACATTGTATAGGAAATTTGGTTTCATATCACAAGTGATTGTTAGGAACCATTGTCAATACAATCCTTTCAAATAAACTAGTTAGCAGTGCATTCTGAATGGCGGCGGGAACCCCCCATTGATTAGATGTCAACAAAAGGTAATATGAAAAAAATATTGGTTTTTACATGTTTTGCATAAACTCAACATCAGCAGCTTAATTGTTTCCAAGGAAGGAACAGTTTGAATTGTACAGACACACTTGACTGAACAATACATCTCGTAAGCCGTTTTTCGGTGTGTTTCCGTTATAAGTTAAACGTTGTGATATTGAAAATGCGTTCTGCCGATTGGTTGAAACCAACTAATAACCAATAGCCGTTTTTTTCCGTACACAGTATATGTTTAAGTTACTAAAGTTACTTCCCTTTATATTGCAGTAACTTCACTTGGCAATCTATTGCATGTTGAACTTGCAGAAATCGTCCGACAATGCGTTTGATTTTGCATTGCTAGTTTATGTTAGTTTAAATATCGTTTGCATTGCGTAGAAATATGCTAATATTGTGCTGGAAGTATTGGCGCAAACTTATCATGTGACCATATTAAAGCAGATGTCGGAGAGTTACTATAGCGTAGCATGACGTAGTAACAGGTGTGTGGAGTATTAAACAAAAGTAGACGTTATCAATCAAATACCAATACTTTAATTTGCTTAGACTGTCTTATTTTGTACTTCAATAATATATATAGAAAGATGTGCCATAGAAGTAACTTTTGGAATGCTATAACTTGTATCACGTTGAACTTGGAAAAAGAAACTGTTTCAAGTAAGGATTATTGTTTGTAAACAATATTCAAAGCTCAGATAAACGCAGTCAAAATCTCGCGAGGAAGAACGAGAACGACAAATCATCCTCGAAATTCGGACAGTCTCGACTTTAGGATAGTGGAGGATACCCGAAATGTGTGAGATTTATTCGGGTTGGCGAAAGATGGTAAAAATTTCGGAAACTATTAGTCGCTGTTTCAAAACAGTTTTCATTGCGGCCTTGAAGTAAACTTTTACGGAAAATATAAGTATTTAGGCTATACATTTGTATATGCAATAGGTTTTGATAAATATGCATTTTTCTATATGAGGTAATTTATGCTGAAACTGGGTCGGTGTGTAAACGGTGTTGCTTACTGTCTTATTGATATATAATCATTAGGCTATTTTAAGTAAAATACACTGTTTGGGTCCCAGCTACGCTACTGTCACCTGTGGTTACACCTGCATGAGAAAGCACCGAGCTGATTTACAGGTAAATGAACGGGTCAACGGGACAGTTTCTTATATTTGGTAGAAACGTGTAAACTCGTTAGAAATTACACATGGTAACTTTAAAGATATATGTATATAGCAGTTATATACAACCATTGCTCAGCTTTTACATCTCTAGTAAAGGGATCAGTAGGCCAATTCTGCCTACATGTTTTACAAATTCTTTGACATAAGAAATGCTATTAAAGACAGTTTATTCACTGCAGAAATGCTCACATAAACAATCTTATGTGGGACACATTCATTGATTGAAACAACTGCGATAAGAAGATATTTCTTCTTGTATCACTAAACAAATTTTAGGTACACCTTTATGTTTACATAATCAAAACGTTAATATGAATAAAAAAAACTAAATAATTGTACTGTGTTCGTTTCATTTTGTCCAGTTTTAATTGCACTAATAATAAAATATCTTTAACAATGAAGGGGCGCAAGGTTGTAAAACTTATTCATCATTCAGCACGTAAGATTATTCTGACATCTATAATGATAAAAAAAATGAAAAATTAAAATATTCGGATTTATAATTATATTGCCGTTGGTTTGTTGTTTCTGGTTGATTGTATCTAATTTATTTAATCAATGTCCGCATATATATGTGTATTGTCTAAACTCTACACTACCGATCGTGTTTTTAAAAAATGTTGCATTTGATTGGGGTTTTGATGTTTGCGACAGCATATAACAGATTGACAAATCTTGTCAATGCAGTCCCCATTTAATAAAGTTGTCACCATTGAAATCTAGATTTACGGTCGGAATAAAAATACCAAACCAATTAAGCCAATTTTACCTTGTGATTTTGATCAAAATTTCTGCGTTCAGCTGTGTTTGGGAATGTTGTATTAACACAAATATCTTTAGAAACGTTTGGTTCCGAGTTGACTAGACGTTTTGATTGTTCGCCTTTTTGGTCGCCCTTCCTTGAAAGTACTATAAAAAAAAACATTTTTAAACATTGTTTTAAAACAGAAAAGAGTAATCACTTCAATTTACATGTACTATTAATTAGCTTAAGATATTATTAAATTCTATTCTAAATTACTTTGTGAAAGGAATATAACGCATTTTACAATATAATGAATAATTAATTGATAGTATATTCGAAATGCTGACAACTATTGAAGAATAGACATACCAATTTCCTTATTTTTTTGACGTCTTGACACCCGATTACTATGTACTGTTCCATAGTTTGTATATTTCAAATGAAGTAACAGTACCGATGCTAGAATAACTCCAGTTGTACACAATACTTTTAAAGTAACTAGGCGCATGCTGACGTTGCAATCGAATTGTGCAGTTTAACGAATACACTTTGCTGCACTAAGCTAGATAAAACGTAGTTTGTAGTGTTATCATATAAATAAACCTTTGTGTATATCTAATTCTTACAGTTTTATCAAGACAGTGTCGCATTTTACTGCGGCTACATTTCGAACAACAGAACATGCAAAACAACCAAAAGATATGTATTTGTATAACTGGTATTAGTAAACATTTTATACACTGTAATTATTTTCCAAATAATCAAAATAAAATTGTCATTAGAAAAAAACGAGCTTTCTACTGGCCTTAAACTTTATCTTATCTTCTACAAAAAAAAAACACTCTTGAATGTGTGTTCAATTTATGCATGATATTTTGCTTTGATAATCGAGACAGGTTTTCACTGCACAATGTGAACTTGGATTAAATGAAATAACAAACTTGTCGGTTAGGATTGATTAATGGTTGCAAATAATTATTGTTCTTAAAATTACTTTTTTTCATTGCTTTGTTACAGTGTCGTAAATCAGGAAGAACTATTCACTGTTAAACAAGTGTTAGATATAAATAATGCTCCTGTCGGAAATCGAAAGTGATATTACAATGAGTTCATGGCTTTCTGTATAATATTGTTTAAAGCACAGTAACCAGCCACTTTAACCAGATAGCCTAGGAAACCCTCTGTAACTTTATTTACTCGGTAAAATCACCACACGGTCAGTTCAAAATTCCGCATGAACTTACTTACGGTTAGTTTTAAATGTACTTATTCAGGTATTTATTCTTACACTGTTTTATAGTTGCGCCACATCCTTTATCATAAAGGTTGCTGCCAGAAAGTTTGAGAAATAAGTTGTAATGTACCGTACGCTATATGAACAAAGCTTGTTATAGCTGCTAGCTCTCAGAGTTTGGTAAAAGCAAACAGTCCGAACTGTATGAAATGAACATATTTTAGACAGATTCATCATATTATACGTTCTAGTATAAATTTATATACGGTAGTTTTTTTGTTGTTTTTTTTTAAAGGATAAGTTACCAAATTCCAATACAAATGTATAAGCATAAAGCATAGCGGTGCCGTCAAACCAAGCTCATCAATTGTTCAAACATCTACGTAGATTTTTACTTTAGTTATTGACTCTAGCCACTAGTTTTACATTTTATGTTTTGGTATGTCATTTTGGAGAAATCTAAACTTTTTACTAGATACTGTGATCCAGCAACTTTAACAGACCAAGCAAACTGACACTGCGGTTTCTCTGCAAAACTTGACGTGTTTAGTTATTACCTTTTATATTTTCTTCGCTTTAAGTATTAAGACACTTGGACATACACAATGACATAGCCTTGTATCATGTTGCCTAGAAACGACTCTATTTCATGTTCTCTTATATTGATTTAAATATAAATGTACTTGCGCTGTTTCAGTTTTTGCATGTCTTTAATGCAACCTGAAAACGCCGATAATCAATATGTCATAATTACACTATAATGTTTGAAATAGACCAAATGTGCGTCAAATAATTAAATGCATTTTCCAAGAAAAATATTTTGCATAAAATGACATACAATGACATTCTATATTAAATCGGTCTCTGTCAAAAATAATCCCAATACTACTGTAACTGAAGGTTTAATGTAACTGCACTAATTAGTTTTGAAAGAAAACAATAATATTGTTAGGGGGATAACTTAAACATTTTATTGTGAATATGTATAAAAATATAACAACTTTAAATTCTATTGTATGTCATGAAATTCTTTTTTGACTTTCATAATCTAAACTGATACTTCATGTACTTTGCAAGCTTTATTTCCATCATTAAAGCCAATGGGAGAAAACAGTATAGGTCCCTTCTGCCTTCATTGCGTTTATAACAATTCAAATTGACCCGGCCAATTTTAAAGGGTTATGCCACTTTACGAGGATCGTAGTGTAAAGTATGTTCACCTTCATAAGTAATACCTCATCTTTTTGTATTTTTATGTACATTTCAATGTTTTCCCTACTGTATTATTCTACTCAATTTGTCGATGATTTAGTTACTTGTTTATGAACTGTGTATGTGTTACTATAGAACCTAGTACTAAGTACCATGAGCATCGTACAGAGTCTCTTCATGTGATCATGAACTGTATTATATTGGTATGACACTAAAGTCGCTCACACTATTTCCAACTTCGCTACGTGTGCTGAATAAGAAGCACGATACTAAGTATACAAGTGATTAATATCAGAGTTGAAATATGTCTGTTGACTTCTGTAGTTGATATTGTGGGTTGCTACCCTATTTTGTAGCCTTTGAATATGTTCTCACGTTGTTGGGATTTGTGATTCTAAACAAAACACAACCTAACTACAAATCCCAACAACATGATAACATATTCGGAGGCTGCAAAATAGGTAGCAACCCACATATGTGAATATGTATAAAAGATTCATTACTAGTGCATATGTTATTTCTGTTGCATGCAATGCAATTCTTTTTTGAAATTCTTTATTCTGCACGTACTTTGCCGGATTTATTTTCATTCATAAATGCAACTAAGAGAAAAAGCTCAGTGCAAGTCACCTCTTTTATCTTTTCAAAGCATACATTGTGTTTTTAAAAATCCAAATTGGCCCCTTTATAAACTTGGAGCCATTGGTATAATTTGTATATATAGACATAAGTTTGGTCTTAAGCCATATTTATTTTAACTTAAGAGTTTTTGGTATATATAGATATTTTTTTGTTTTAGAACCATATTTGTTTTAACTTAGAGCCATTGGTATATATAGACATAAGTTTGGTCTTAGAACCATATTAATTTAACCTAGAGCCATTGGTATATATAGACATAAGTTTGGTCTAAGAACCATATTTATTTAAACTTACAGCCATTGGTATATATAGACATAATTTGAGCTTAGAACCATATTTATTTTTACTTAGAGCCATTGGTATATATAGACATAATTTTGGGCTTAGAACCATATTTATTTTAACTTAGAGCCATTGATATATATAGACATAATTTTGGGCTTAGAACCATATTTATTTTAACTTAGAGCCATTGGTATTTAGACATAATTTTGGGCTTAGAACCATATTTATTTTAACATACATCCATTGGTATATATAGACATAATTTTGGGCTTAGAACCATATTTATTTTAACTTAGAGCCATTGGTATATATAGACATAATTTTGGGCTTAGAACCATATTTATTTTAACTTAGAGCCATTGGTATATAGACATAATTTTGGGCTTAGAACCATATTTATTTTGCTCCTATTCTTATTGTTGTTCTCTTCTGTGTTGAGGTTTTCTCAGTACATGTATTGCTACAAGAGAAAGGTGTCCTGGATTATTTCTGCGTTTGCTGATTATCCATAACATATACTTAATTTAATTTCTTCTTAAGGTTGGATTGTGCAGCTCTTTAACAACACATTCATAATGCATGTAAGATTAAATCGATCATGCTAGTTAAAATGGTCCCCTAATTGCTTAGTGCATGATTTTTACATAATATATATCCCTCCGAGAAAAAAAAGACAAAACTACTTATCTTTAACTAACTTGCAGAAAATATGTAAAAGTTTTATATATTTCACATCAAGGTGGACAATTCTAACAACAAGTGTTATGGTTGCGGGAGTAAGGCGGCCTTTTATTGTTCATAAACGTATGTTTAAGATTTAAAGTCAGCAATTTTCTATATTTTTTTCAATTGATAGTTATTTCTGACAAATGACAGCGTTATATGAGATTATGTAGAAGGGATCGATATTACCATCAGGTATATTTGATATCAAATTGCTTAGTAACATGCAAACAAATCTCACTGAGAACAAAAAACGGAAAAGTAGACACTTCATGTAATTGTATACGTAGACAAAGGAAGTAATTACATTGGTAGATGACATCCTAGTTTAAATGTTAATGGTTTCACTTTACAAAGTTGTCATGGTATACAAAATCACCGTCTGTTGTGAAAACAAAGGGAAATTTGAATTTATACAAATACATATTTCGTACAGGTGGCGTTTTAAAATTAGAACAGCATTACAGATAAATATGAGACGCTTTTATGTGATGACCTGGAGCGTATTTCTTGGTTTGGAAGCTACAGCAACAAAACTAGGAATGTGCGTGTTCAGTTTTTGTATAACATCAATATTTTACCCGGATGACCTTGACTAATTACCTTTGACCTAATTTCTTATTCATAAAAGACTGACCTCGCGTGCATTTTTGTAAACGAGTTGCAATGCTATGTTTTTGCTCCTTAGCATTGGTGATCAAGGATTATGTGCTTTGTATCCATTTAAATGACAGTCTAAAAGTCTTAACATGTTATATTCTACGTTTGCAAATAAAGTGATCATAATGGCGGTTAACAATCCCAGAAGAGATTTTTATGTTTTCGCTTCACATAAGTTCGGGTCATTGATCAAATAGCTAGTTGTAAGAATTCAGTTATTGGTTTTATGGTAGATATATGTGTGTCTGAATGCTTTTAATTTTAAAGGGAAGCCTTATAGTGTATTTCCAACTTAGGTTATCATTTGAAGTCGTTTCTATGACATCATAGTGTTTTCTATAATTTTGTAAAGTATATGATCTTCTGATGGAGTCATAAATATATCTGTATCTGAAAAATGACTAAAGGATTTTCGATTTTGTTACTTTTGCAGGCTCTGTCCCATCTGCTATTAACGACACTTTCAGTTAATGATGTACTTATTTGAACACTTCTTTAAAAGAACCAATCAAAAAGTTCACTTTCCAACCATAACGATTTCTACTTAAATCGCACAGGTTTGTCGTATACATCTTGAGCAACAGAAAATATTAAAAAAACGCCAACTAGGTGTGATAAGTTTAGTCTGCTGTAGTGGAAGACAACATATAAGTAACAAAACTGGTGATTCTCTTTTGTAGTGTATTTTGTTGCAAGGACATTAAAATATGAGCACTCTATGTTCTGACAGAAAGAAAACAATGGGAAGTTTGAAAGTCATTGTGCAAAGTTTTTATATTTCTAACGTATACATTACACAAAAGTCAGTTATATTGTTATATATTTTCTGCTTATAGCGTACGTTGTGAATCATTGACGAGCCAAACAAAATGGTCACATAAAAACAAGGATAAAACAATCGAGAGGTTGGTATTTCAACGGCACGTGTCATTGATTGCGCAACTGCATTATTTATAACAGCTTATTGTGCTAAAAAAATCAATCGAAAAATACTTTCTGATTAAAATTGATATTTTACTATTAAATATGAAAATATAAAATGGGTATTAATCATTTAGACGGAATATTGTAACTACGATAGACACATATACATATGTATGACGATTTTATAGTTATAGTTGATTTAAGACATAAATATTCCGGTTTAGTTCAACACAAACAAAAGTACCACTCTGTAAATTGACTGAAGGAATAATTTACTTAATAATAGAGTTTTATTTACGTTGCAAGGACATTGAGATGTGAGCACCTTAAATCTATTAACTAAATATAGATTTGTAGTTTAAAAGTGCATTATACCTTAAACGTTTTCTTAATGATAATTTGTATATCTATTAATTTAAACAATAGGTCAATTCACATTGTTATATAAATCGTGCTAAAAGCGTACTGACAAATCTTTGCGAGCCAATATGCAAAAACTGTCACTAACCAAACAGGTTAGAACAAGGAATAATTGATATTTCGTAAGGTCGTAAAATTTCGTAGTGTAACATAAATGGGAGCGAATCTATACATAATCATCTTTCCATCGGTAAAAAAAAGTGGAAAAATAAGGGAGGAACAGATACCATTTTCATCTGCAGCAAGTGTCTTATTGATTGTCACTGCTGTAATACCGGTACAAGGCTTGAAGACAAAATTAAGCTGAATAAATAAGTGTGAATCTTCGTGACATTGCAAAACCTTGATATTATTATTATTAATTGTAAATTAAAATTGGTATTGATGTTTGGTTTATTTTCGCACAGATGCATTTTTCAGATTTAGTAAATATTTTCTATTTAATCTCAGATTTATATCAAAATTGTTAATTTTAATGATCATAAATATTACCCAGTTGTTTAGCTTTCCACACAGAACAAAATGTATCTGCCTGCCCATTATCATTTAAACTAAGGCCTACAATAAGCTCTTGTACCTCCAATATTATAGTTGCATTTACGTTATACGTGTTTAGTTTAATAACCATTTCACAATCTATTAACTAAATAGTAGATTGTTTTATTTAAGACCAGTAAACAGTGATACCTCAATTAAGAGTGTAACATTATAAAAAATAGAGAATTTTGTTTTAAGGTCCTATTAGCATTTAAACTGGTGGGAATACAATTTTCACAGAAATATTATTAAATGTGTATAAAATGGCTACGAAAAATGGAATATAATAATTTAAGGCACTGCTGAAATTCAAAATGACAAGGAATTTTATTACCCGTTTTTATGGAGGCATAACATATTGCTAGTAATTTCTGAAAATAATGTGTGTCAATGACTTAACTTTTTCGCAATATTAATCTTTAGATAATACACCTATCGCTCAATAAAAAAGTAGAAAAATAGAATTTTAGTATTGCAAAGTTTATGTATGTGGTGTATTTTTCAGAATGGGTGTCAATCCTTTGATATTTTCTAGTCTATCAATTTACTTTACAACATAACACTTCTTCTTGTAATAAAGTTTGAATTAAGTAAATATCTGCAACGGATTTGGTGACTATTTTTGTAACCCTACCCTCATTTTGCATGTGCAAAATTTGTCAATTTAGTTACAAAATTTGAGGTGAAAATTTTTTTCTCAAAAATGTTCCTTTTTTTGCAGCAAAATATTCCTATTTCCAAAGTTTAGTAATGCATAATCTTTTTCCTCATTTAAATCATCATTTTTGAAATATAACAATGGTAAATTTCCGGAAGTGCAAAAATCCATATACTTACCCAGTGGCAGTGTTTCGCTTAAGTCCCGACGTAACTTGAGATATTAACTTAACCTTTATTACTATTTTCAAATAACACCTAAAGTAGGCTACCTTGGTCTTCTAATTTCTATATACATCTGTATAAAGAATGTCTATATGTCGCTAGACCATTTGACAATACTTTGCTTGCCAACAGTAATTGTCTTATGTACATATCTTAATTTTATTGATACCCCGCCCCCTCCCCGGGGAATAACAGTTGCTAGTTAATTTCAGCAAAAAGGAGAGTGTCAATGCCTTAACTTTTCCTAGGCAATATTAGTCTTTATTAGGGCCCATCCAAGTATTTCGTATATTCAACTGGTGCCTGGACCTTTTTTGCGAGATACATTTACGGGTTACATGTGAACGATTTTAATGGTTTTCGTAAATGTAAGCTAAGATATCATTTAAAGCACGAGCATTTTAATATATTTTCAAGTTAATGTAACAGGAATTTCTTTTTCGGAATGGTTCGAGTTTTCAGGGTAGCAATAACGGTTCACACTAGCAGGGAATTAATTGTTATTTACGAATATCCAGTGACGTTTGGAACAGGGTTGATTGCGAAAAGACATGGTGCTTTTATGGTGTCACAAGCAAGGCATCAAATCGGTTTAAAATGTATAGCAACAGAATCTATTCAATTTCAAGACATCCTGTAATCATACTTTTTCAAAACAAAAATGGCGGTAAATGACGCACTGTGTTCTCGTGATAAATGACGTCGTTGTCACAAACCAGTTATTAAGTCTGTGATGGTATAGTTGCATTAATAAGTAAACTTGAGTGTGTAAGGAGAATTTGTGTGTAGGATTTAAGTGATATGTTTGCGTGTCACGTAAATAAAGTAAAGTGTTGTGTGTGTGTAGCACTGTGTGTTTTGGCTTAGAACATAAACATAGGTAAATTCACGTGTGACCTGGGCCAAATTTCCTGGGGGGTTGCATGCTTGGGGAATTGGCATACCCTTTAATTACTAATTTTTGTTTTTAGTGATCAACACTATTAGGGCCTATCTAAAGCGGTGTTCTCGTAGAATGTGCAATTAACTCAAATATTAGTATTGCAAATGTTTATGTATGTGGTGTATTTTTCAGAATGGGTATCAATTTTTGATATTTTCTTATATAGTAAATCATACTTCGCTCGGTTCCTCCTATCCCCCCGCTTTCCCTCTGGTCGGAACAACCCAGTCCTCCACAGAAGGCCATGTAAGATCCTCATAGTAATGTATTGGCATTTAAAATTTCTTTGATATTGCATCTTTTAAACAAGGATGAGTAATATATAGAATGCACTAAAACTACAGACATGTCAAAACAATTGCGATAGATAGAAAATGTTAGTTTATTTAATGACATTTACCTTTTTAGTCATGATTTCTTCCCAGAGTACTGACCAGTACTGAATCAAGCAGCGAGAGTAGTTAACTTAAGTTGCAGAACTTACAGTAGTCGATGAAAAATAGAAAAAAAATAACTAAAGCAAACTTTTGTAAGCATGTGTATTCACATTCCGTTTACTTTCCCCCAAAATTGTAGGTTTACATACTTCTTAAACACATTAAACATGAAGTACACCTTGAAAGATATCGTGTAAAATTTCAAAGATGTACTGGAATTAACTTATATTAATTGCGTGTGTGGTTCACGATGACGTGAAAATACTGGAAAGTAAATTCATCTGATTGCAATTGTCCAAGGCGAAATGAATTGTCACTTCATCAAGTTTTCATTGTCATTATTTGTTCACATGTATCCCAGCACAGACGTTATTCCAGACATTACCATATATTACCATCATTGGCATCTTCCCTATCATACAATGTCCGTAGAATAAATCAAACATCCGCAGAATATGCAGTGTAATCTTTTATTTCAACTGTGAAAATGCGATTTGTTATAATCTTCTTCATCTAAAGTCGTTCAGTTGTCACAATATTAAATACATCAATCCGTCTTCTCTGCACATTCTTCTCAAGGAAATGAAAACCTGGACACATAGAAAGATAGACCAGTCCCTGTAGACGGCATTGTTTAAATCGCCACACATAAACCAGTGGATTGGTAGCACTATTTAGGATGATTATGTTATAGCTGTACGCCATGCAAGGTGGGGGTATATGACATTTTCTAACGAGACCTTCTAAGTCGAGAGGCAAATGCATCACGCAATACAGCATGCAAAACACTGAAATTACCCCATTGTGTATATTTATGGAACACATACTAGTACCACTTGAAAAACCATTTCTCATTACACGTACTTTTGACATATGCCGTTTCAAAATGAGAATAGCATTAAAATTACAGATAAGAGAGATAATGCTTAAACAAATGTGCATTCCTAATCCAACCCAACAAATACTGTTTACGCGATTTCTTTCCCAATTAGTTATCACAATAACAACAGCCGTCACACTGAAACAAAGAAACTCCAGCAAAACTAATGCCTTGACGTATGCTTTTTTGAAACACTTCCTGTATGTGAGTGGAGAAGCGAGCGCAATGTACCTTTCAACAGAAAATCCGCCAACAGCGAACCATCCAAACAAAATGCATATTCTGCTCATGCGGAAGAAAACCCACTTAGGATAGTCCATGACCACATTGTGCAGAACGAAACAGATGGACATAATTGCGTCATATAACAGAATATTGTTGCACAAATATCTTATATTTGAGCCAATTCTCTGTGTTTTCGTCATAACAAAGGATGATGCTAAATTAAAGCAAGTAATCATGCCGCAAACAACAATGTAACTGCTGCGAATTCCAGCATCCGGTAGTAAGAATTCGGAGTTACTCGCAGTAAAATTTGTTTCATTCATGATGACATATAACAAAGTTCTGCACTCTTCAGTGCTGTTTCTAACATTCTGCGAAAGCCTGAAAGGTAAATAAAAAAATGTTAAATAAATGATAGTCGTCAAAAACTCATATGATTCTGGTCTGAACAATTAAAGTATTAAATCTAAATTACTTGATATTTGTGTATAATATTAAAAGTCAACTATTGCTCTTAGAACTATATATTTTGCACAAAACAAAATTAGTCAAGGCACTAATTACTACTATTTTGTATGGGTTCGCGCTTGGCAAACACACAGATATGAAACCCACAAATTCTGTTCTGCAGGAAATTGCTTTTATTGTGCACTACAATTACTAAATCAAAGAAAAGAATTCCAGCTTTCAGTTTTCAATTTGCCCTACAGTGCAAGTATTACCACAAGCTCCCAATATTTCCAACTTTGTGCTCTCTACCTAGTATATTCATTACAATATAAGCACTTTCTTATAACATTTTCTCTTGCACTTTTATTTTGTATTTGATCTTATTCCTTCATAATTATATCGAATGCATTATCGAATATTGTACTTGTTTGTATCTTTCGATCTTTAATTGTATGCCGGACACTTAAACTCGATGAAACAAAGAACCATAGCATCCGGCAGAAGCATAGTATTTCACTAAAAGACACGTGCTTTTTTCCAAATTTTTTCGGTCAGGTGTTAAAGAACTTAACAAGTAAAAGCTGAAATCCGAATTGTATACCTGATAATAATTCTCTCACACTCGTAAAATATAATCTGAATCCATTATACTAGTCCTGCAATATGTCAAACATCTCAAATGCCTTGTCATGAATTCTGGATTAACAAAGAGAAATTATGTTGCAGACGTCACGATATGTCACGAATCATTATGAAAGAGACAGAGAGTTGATAACGATTAAGCGGACTGTTTCTGTTTCTATGACATGGCTTTTAAAGAAACATATTTTTTTAAAAATTTGATGTTTAATCTCTATTTGACCATTCTTGAACATTTCATTTCCTTGTACAAATATTCAAGATCGGTACAAAAGCAGCGATCATGTAACAGCATGGTGGGGAGCGTCAACAAACTCAAACTTACGTTAACGCCATTTTATTAATACTTTGCACAGTGTTTTGTTCTTAAGGATTGATATTTTGTAAAATGATCCATATGCATCAGGTAATGATCGTTAAGCACGATATCGTAATTCAACAACACGATATTTACTCATTATAGATAATTAAGTCATGCTCCCGAATTTGCTGTTTGCATTATAGATAATTAAGTCACGCTCCCGAAACAACTGTTTGACAGTTCCTGTAGAAAAGCTGAAAAATACTTTCTTTATTTTCTTTTTTTTTTGGCGGGGGTCGGGGGTTATTATTTAGCTGAATATGTTTATTTGATTTGGTTGCAGGAGGTCCACATATTATAATACGCAAGTTCAAATACCTGGTTTTATGGCTTATTTTATGTCGTCCATATTCTTTTACAAACGAAAGTTTATCTTTGCCCCGCAAAATATGTACGCAGAAGGTGACACGTTACTACACATTATCGACGCAAATCATAATAGATCATAATATGTAGTAGTGTGTTCTGGATAACAAAATACATATAGTTGTCATAGGATAACCTAAACAAATTAAAATAGTTATTAATAGTCTGGTTGTTTTTGTTTTCTTGTTACCTCAAATGGAAAATCAGTATTTAAATTGTCATTTATTGTCACACAATAGTCCCGTTATCATATTTTACTATTACTCGGACAAATTAACCTGATCTTCTTGACCACTATTAGCATAATTTCTCGGCCGATTTATTTTTCTATATTTATCTTCGGCTATTAATTTACGAATATGCACGTGGCAAGCTTTATATACCAATTGTTAAGAAACGATGATATAGATTGGGTCGGTAGGTTAATTTGTTCGGACAATACCACCTTTACTAACAAGTGCTACCCCACTCACCCATATGTTCATAAAAACTGGTATGCATCATTGCATTCAGTCTTCATGTGTTGTTGCATACAATGTCATATAACATTATTAGTATAATTAATTATCTATGATAATTCTATACTTGCTTCCAGTTTTGTGTTGTGGTTGGCTTCCCAAAGCAAGTACCCGATCTACTTTACAAATATTTGATAAAGGGGCCAGAGCTAGCCCTCGGGCATAAACAAATACCCGATCTACTTTACAAATATTTGATAGAGGGGCCAGAGCTAGCCCTCGGGCATAAACAAATACACATATATATATTTTGGCACATACATTATATTTACAAAAAAACAAAAATAATATCAAACAGGGAATGCCACGTACCAAAAACGCAGCCTCCCCAAAACGAGCCCCACAGCACCCAGAAGTGCACAACACCAACACACACACACACACACACACACACACACACACACACACACACACACACACACACAACACACACACAATCATGTACACACACAAACATACACTACCAACACACACAAGCATACAAAGCAAACACACGAGGACAAAACGAACAATTAACGGAACACAGTGGGGCACCGCCTTGGAACGGTCAGTGGCAAAAACACCACTGGGGAGCTTAAACCGGTTTATGGTGCGCACCCAACCTCACTCTTACCCCCACCATGTTCCAAAGTGACAGGACAGTGTAAATAAAAGTAATCCCTGCTAGGTGAATCTCTAACACACGCAATGGAAACAAAAGGCATGGTATGTAAAACACAAAAATGCTCGTGTATAAATATATAAAAAGCAAACCTTGAGAACCAAAAAACGTATGTACTCAATGCCTTTGCAGAAGGCAGAGCACCAAGAGAAACACCCTTAAGGGCCCGACGAAACAGGCCAGAGGACAGAAATCAAAACAGTTTCGTCCCAGTGGGATTTAAAAACTGCCCATCACAGAGTCCTCCCCCTCTTCCGTCAGACACAATCAAAGAGGGAAGCATAGCGTCCAACTGTAAACGGGTTGAACACCAAACATGCGGTGTGTCTCAAAACAGTAGGGTCGTAACCTCTTTTAACAAAACGTTTTATAATTTTAGCAAATACAGTTGGAAAATTGCCATGACCCAAAATCTTACGAAGTTTGTAAATCACATCCCCATAAAAATCGGGTTTTGAAATACCTTCTCGCAGAAGAGTCTTTAGATTACTATTGAATTTCAAAACCAAATCAGAATTACGATAGTAAAATTTAGCAAAATATTTACGCAATTTGTAATAACGGTAGCCCTGTTGAAGAAGTTTATTTGTAATATATTGATTACGTTCATTGAAATCCTCAACATGACTACACGCTCTGGCAAACCGAATTAACTGAGAAATGTATACCCCATAAGATGTAGCATGAGGTACATCCCCATCCAAATGGGGGAAATTTACAATATTAAAATTAAAATCATCCCTCTTGTCAACAACAACATATTTCAGAATGCCAAAACATCTAAGTCATTCCATGTAAAATAAACTTGTGATAGAACTGTTTCTGAATCGAACGATTCTTTTTGCGGAATAAGGAAAATTCTTCACCAAGGAGATAATCGTAAACGCCAATATTTTTTTATAAAGATTACATTACTAGTGATAACATTTTTTAATGAAATGAAGTAAAAAGTATGCACGCAATTTCGTTTCCACATGCAGGAATGACGCTGCTGGCCGCCAAGACTACAGCAATTCTGCTTGAAAACTGGAAATAAAGGAATTAATTCCGAGATGTAAAACATGCTTCAGATGTGCTTCAAGAAATCAATTGCAAATTCGAAACTACCAATTCGCGTCCGGAATTAAATGAATCAATTCCTAGATATAAAAAAGGCTCAATCGAACCCTTCAAAAGTGCTACTAGGAATCGATTCCTAATTCAGAACTACCAAATCTGACAAAAAAGTATGTGTCCGTGAGTTTGCGGTCGCATACATTTATTACTTTATTTTTCCCTTGTGTAGTTTTCTGTTTAAGTTTCTTGAAATCCTTTTATTTCCATAGGGCTGTTTTGAAGACGCGAAAACTGATTCGATTTTCTAGATAGTAATGTGCCTGTTGACTTCAATGGTAGAGACTGTTGGTTGCTCCCCTGTTTTACCACATGTGAATAAATTTGGGGTTGACAGTGCCCAGGGATTTCTATGTTTTTAACTGGTTGAGATATTGCACTGTTTAGAAGTACTATCAGCGTCATGTGGAGCTGCATATGTTGAAGAAGTATTGGTTATATACAGATCTTAATTCTTTATGCCTTCTAAAAAGTGGCCAAGTGGTTTAAGAGGAGATGTCGTTTAAAGGAAATGGTGGATTGATGGACGTACGACGTGCGACGGGTGCTTGAAAATCTTTATCTCCCAAACCGCAAGGTCAAGAGCTTAGATATTTGGTACGTGGCACTGTCCAGCAGACTGCAATCAAAAGCGTTAAAATTATGTTCCTAGAGTCAACATTGGCTCCACGCATAGCATTATTTAGTGGTCCTCTACCAAGATTGTTCAAATTACGTCAGAAATTGGCCCTGTCCTGGGTGTCATATGTTTAGACGAGTCAAACAAAGTGGTCACACAAAAGGTCGCCTACAAAGATAAAGAGTTTGAGCTAGAAGCCAAGATCGGAAAATTCCGTGTACTTTAAATCAGAGAAATGAGCATTGATTGCGCATTTGCATCATTCGTAACATTCATAACTGCTTAATTGTGCTTGAATACAAACGAAATCGAGAACTACATAGCTCAAAGTATGAGTTTGATTGCTAGTATTGTAGTTGTACCAGGAACCGTCTATAGAGTATTCCTGGTTGTACATAGTTACCCAGATAGCAGACATGAATAGGGCCAACGTTGGCCCAATGCTTTTTACGCTGTTGGCCCAATGACTGATGCCAACATTGGTCCAGTGTTGGGCGTGCTAATCGGCGCAACGTTGGTCCAACCGTTGGGGTGTTGTTGGCCCAACACCATTATTTTATATATGTATAGTTGGGCCAACATTGATCCAACAGCGTTATTTGATGCATACTGTTGGGCCAACATCAAACCAACATCGACGTCTAGAAGAAAGGTACCAACAATATATTACTAGACCAACACTGACCCAACCATTGGGCTAAATTTCTTACTTCTGTTAACACACACTGCTGCCTCATACTGTCAATGTTTTTACAGGCTGTGAGTTATTTCTATGGCAATTTTTCTCCTACCTCGAGAAAAGTAGGACAGTTTTCACATTCAAAAGCATGTGCAACGATCAACGACCCGTGTACTGCTTAATTAGACTGGTTATAGGCTTGTCCAGAATTTGCGTAAGGTTAAAGAACGGCAATCAAACTAAATTACAGTTGAAAAAAAAGCAAAACAGACAACAGGTGATCACAATTTACAGTCAGTCTAGGTAAATTTTATCCAAGGGGAAAAGAAAACATAGAAATATACCTTCAATCATTTATTTGTTTAACATTTTGACAGAAATCAAATCAAAGTCAAATCCTCCTGCCACCGTCTTTGTCTTTAGCATAACGCAACCAATCCTTTATAACCTTTTCAATATCATCATTTGTTGCTGTTGGTTTCCAAACTCTGACTGCATCTGAAATAATAATTTTAGTCTTCAATGTGTGTTTATTTTAAATTTTTAAGGTCCTTGATTAAAGTCCAGAAACAGTTTGATTTATTTTCTACGAATAAGCATAAACAAGAGCACAAAATGCAGGGCTAACATTCAACTGTTAGCATGTAAATATTAGAAATAATTTAAAACCTGTTTAAGCTATTCCATTATTCTGTTCCTGTTTAACTAACCACATAGACAGCTCATTATCATGGAATTAGAAGTTTGAATGTCGGCCATCTTAACATCATGTGATCAACCACGTGGTATTTCTTGCAGTTATTAATATTTAGGTTTAGGTTTTAGGCAGAAGTTATATCCGAGTGTTTTACACATGTATAGGGATTCTTCTAGACTTTTGTTGTTTTTTTTACAATTTTTTTTCCACTTCCGGGACCTCTCTGGCATGACACTTGATATTAAATCATCGCTGCTCAGGTTCAAGACCCCATTTTCTGGCTCAGTACCGCCTAAAATTTATGCTTTCTAATGTTTAAGAGATGAACTTGTTGATGATGATCATCATCATCATCAGGAAGAGTTCATGTTGTTGTTTGGTCTTTTACAACGTATTTTGCGGATCATTTGTAATAACTTGTGTTCTCTAACTATAAACTGTATTTGTATTTTTTCGTATAACTGCGGCACAAAAACAATAATAACAATAATGACTGATCTAATAATTATCAATAGAGCGCTAGTGAATTATGTTTCATGAAAAATTTGCCTTGAAATATGAAAGTTATTATCAATCCATATTCAAATGCATTTAACTAAAAGCACACAGTTCTGGGCCTCTGTTGGCCCAATACCTTATTTATTCCCGTGAAAAGTTTAAGTTGGACCAATATTGGGATGACGCTGATTATTAAGAGGTAATATGACTTAGTTGGGCCACAGTTGGGCCAAAATCTAGATATCATCATAGATATATAACAGTTGGGTCAACATCGGCCCGATACCGATATATCTTTTACAATTTATTGACATTGGTCCAACAACCCTCTGCTATCTGGGTAAGTCTCTTA
Source organism: Saxidomus purpurata (assembly GCA_022818135.1). Classification (NCBI taxonomy): domain Eukaryota; kingdom Metazoa; phylum Mollusca; class Bivalvia; order Venerida; family Veneridae; genus Saxidomus; species Saxidomus purpurata. Next base: position 2,511,271 of record JAFMSR010000017.1, read on the forward strand.
TAATTCTTTGTGAATGGCTATGTATTATTATGTAAATAATATGCATGGATAAGACTATAATAAATAAATAAATAAATAAATAAATAAATAAATAAATAAATAAATAAATAAATAAATAAAATATAAATGTTGTTATAATTTAACAGCTTACATTATCGCATGGCAGACATAGAACTTTATGAAGACCGAAAACAATTTGTTCTTCAAATTACAGTTTTAGAATAAATAAATGAAGACATTTGTAAATATTGTATTACAAATAAAGTAAAATGACCGAAAAAGACCGAAAAACAAATATTCAGCGGCCTAAATGACCCCCAAATTCTGGTACAGGGAGTTTGCACCCAGGGTCTTCCTCCTCCAGTTGCAATATGACCTAAGCTGTTGGGTGCGACGTTAAATCCGAATTAATTTGCACAATACAATCAACCTTATGTGCATATCCCATAACTTTTGAATGACATTAAAATGACCATAAATTTTCAGTTCAGTTTTGTCAAAATCCATTTCTCAGTTACGATTCACAGCTCAATACTTCATAGGGTAGTTGAGTATAGTCACTGAAAGTAAGCACATGGGTTCCTATCTCATAAGTAAAGTTTACACAAATGGTGAAAGGTCAAAATTTGTGGACAGTTGTGTCTCCCGTTTATAACTTTACTCGTGCAATGGTTGTCCTGATATTCACACATGTATGTGTACAATCTATCTTGTCCTGAAATTTACACGTGTATGATTGCAGACTGTGTTGTTTAGAGACAATCGATCCCTAGCACTTTTCAGTCCTTTGATTACAAATTCGTTCATTTATTTTGATACTTAAATTATTAATCAGACATTATTTTTTTAATCAAACAGTTGTTTTCGGTCTGCATAAACTGTTTTTCGGTCCTTTTCCAGATTTTTTTATGTCTTATTCGATATTTTATGGTTGTTTTCGGTCATTCTATGCACCCGCTAGGCGATAGCGATAACATTATTTTGTATTCGAAAAAAAATAGATATCACGTGACAGTAATGTCCACAAAGAGTTGTTTTAGAAAATGAAAAAAAGGTAACATTTTCTCAAGAAGAAGACATGAATATGACACTTTTAGATAACTTAAAAAAGTGTTACATAAAAATTGCGACCTATGAAATAGTATTTACTTCTGTAAGTTCCTTTAGACAACTCACAGAAATATTCGTACTCAGAAGTCATCGTACTCGGGCACCTGTTAAAAACATTATCATGATCATCGCAGTTTTGTTATAATTTACAGGTCAACAGTCAGTTTTCTTTTTATGTTTTGTACATTTTTACGTGGAATAACGTACAAGAAGTGTCAATATGAAACTTAATTTAAGGTAAAGAGGCTGCTAACATTGCCTGATCAGGCTTATAGTATAATAGACCAATCTGGGCTTTACAGTTTCAAACAGGGCTGTTTCCCGTCCATTTTTATTGAGTAAATGTTACCGGCTACTTGTCACTATATGTAACTTCTACGTAAAATTCCTGATATATGGTCAGGTTTAGCAACTGATTCAACAGTGTTTGTGGTTAAATAAAATGTATCAAATTGCATTTCGTTTGAAAACTAAGATCGTAAGCTTTCCAATGATGTATTTATTCAGTGCCCGTACCCGCTTATGTTCAGCCCTCCCTCCGTCTCACCCAACACTCACACCCTCTTTCTTTCAGGCAGATCCTCACTCCATTTAACTATTACAAATATTCCTTTTTTCCAGCAACTATAGTCCTCTGGAACTCACTGCCATCTGATTCTGAACTTGTGCAGGTCCCTACCCTGGACCAATTTAGACAGGGAGTGACCACTCTTCCCCACCACGTTTAAAATGAAAACTGTTTTTATCTGTTTTAGCTGTATAATTTCTCTTCTTAACTAACACTATCAACTTTTTATTTCAACTCTCACAAATACATGTATAGTATTACCTTTATTCTCCTTTACATTTCTTCTTTTAAACTCTCGCACAGACACGCACCTGCACATAATACTCGAAAGAGGGTGTTGCAGTATAGATAGATAGATATTTATTGTGACAATATCTCGACATTTAGTTTACTCAAAATTCAAGGGAGATAACTCAAGTTCACCTGATACGCTTCGGATATCTACGTTGTACAGTCTCAGAACTGTAAACCCGTGTTTTTTCAAATATTCAGGGTTACATGGATAACAGGCTATTAATTGATCCAGGGGTGCAAGTGTTCCGGATTTCCGGCGCCGATCCAGGTCGTTTTTCCAATTCGTGTAAATCCGAGGAGATATTGGAGGGGGGAAGGGCTTACACGTCCGCAGAAGCTGCAAAGTCCGTGGGCGCTTACACGTCTGCGGAACCTCCGAAGTCCGAAGCGCCAAAAAATTAACGCGGAACGTGAGACCTGAATTTAGTATCAGCTTTCTGTAATGTAATCTATCGTGCATTTTCATTGGCTTAAAATTTGATGTTTTACCCAATAGGAATTATCGATTCATTGCGACACTTGTATACGGTAATGGCGGATTTTTAAACGATAGGAACAAATTTGAAAGCAGTTATTTTTCGTAATTATATGAAACATGAAGTTTTTACCACCGGGATATAATATCAAGGAACTCGAAAGAGAAGCAAAGAATAAGTGCAGATTGGAATGGTTAAGCGAAACAGATTCTATGGTGGAAAATGGGGGGAGTGGTTGCATAAACCAGACATTTTCGGGATTGCATTTTGTGACGTTTGTGTCCTGTAATAGATTTCCTTTCTAGGTAATGCATCAGAAGCCCTCAGAAATTGCTCAAAACCAGGAGCTTCCGGGGGCCTCTGGCCCCCTGGACCCCTGGCCAGGGCTTTGCCCTGGACCCACCGGGGAACCTACCAACCCCCAGGCCCCCAGCTTATATTTCAGGATTGTGGATTTTGGCAACTTGCACCCGTTGATCGTTTACTTATATATTTCGCAAGTTGGACACTGCAAATCGTTCATTTTAAGTTTGAATTAGTTTTGTTATGAGTTGTGATAAATAATAAGTTAGTATAATTTTTGGCTTCGTGAAGAAAACAAAAATGGCGCCGATGAAGGTTTGAGAAGGTGACGCAAGTTGTTGAACAGTTTGCAGATTAACAGATGATTTTTTTTTTTTAAGTATTTACTTAATTTGTAGTTAATGTATCACCTTTTCAGCTGCCTTATTTAGTTTGGTTCGAGGAGTTCTGAAAATTTGAAATTTATATGTAACTTTCGGACATGTAAAGGAAAAAAAACATTGCGCCGAACGAAAGTTTTAGAAGGTGCTGTGACATGTATATAGTGTTATATCTGTAGCGTGATGGCGTGGCGCCGCTCCCTGCCGCCTATTCGTGCCGTTATTCTGAACATTCATTTTGCCCTAAAGTCATGACATTTGATTCCCTTTTTTATCAATATTCATCCCTAACAGTAACATAATTTATTGCCTACCTTAATCCGACGCGTGCTCGATATTTGATTGTATTTCACTGATTGCCGATTACATAAACACCCGAGGCGATCAAAAGACGCGGCACGACTACCTGTTATTTTCTGATAATCACATGCCGTTACTGAAACTTAAAATGTTCTACATGTACGTGATGTCAGAAATAAGTCGGCGTTTTCTTTGATATTGTTAAATCAGGCCAGACGGTGTTGATCACACAGTCATTTATTAGGGATGGATTTCGATAATATTTGCAAGTAAAAAAAATGAAAAAGTTACGGACCGGTGGAGATCAAATGCATATTGGAACACGATTGATAATTAAGATGGGTAGATCTATGTGGAATGTAAATAAAATAAACGTAAAATACAAAACATTTCTTTATGAGAATTTAAAGAACTAACACTGAATTTTGCAAATTGTAACATTAGAAAATGCTGTCTGCAAAACGTAAATTAGCAGATATCCTCCCGGGTTGGTTACCGGGCCCCTTCTCTAGATTGTTCGACTGGCGCTCGGACAAGTTCATGACTTCAGCCCTCCGACATGACTCTTCCGTTTTTTTCAGTATCGAGATGTTATCTGTCTAATGTGTACGTATTGAAGACACAATTTATAATTGACAGAATCATATCAATACAAATTCGCTTACGTCAAAAACAAACAATTAATTAATTTTGGGTCGTTAACCGAATCACTGAGTGAATAGCCGCACGTGGTGTTTTTCGTCCCTCAGACAGCAGACGACAATTGAGCAAGTACAATCGCGTGCAGCTTTTCTCACCTTGTTTGGCAGGTGATAAATGTCAAATCGAGATATCGGATGTCAAAAAAGAGGAAATTTCATAATTTGGGATCAAACATTTAGTCGAGATAACGAAAAAATCGAGATATCCGTAGTTGATTTATATAGGACAAGAAGGGAAAAAATCGGGACTGAGAAAATCCAGTTGAGATATCGAAAAATCGAGATAACCAAAGTCGAGATAACGGATGTGGACTGTATATACAAAAATCACGGACATGCGAGGTCGCAAAAATATGTGACAAAACGGGAAACAACTGAAAAAGATGCAGGATACGAACAGAAAAATATGTTATATGTAAGCCTAGAGTATATGACCCGTGGCTTATCCCTTAAAATTCTCACCTTGGCTCTTGAAAATTTGATTTTGTCCCATGAAAAGTCAGTGACCATTCAGTTTCAAAGCTTACTAAACTAAACACCCTGTCTCTAGGAGTTCTGGGACCCCTGGCCAGGGCATTGCCCTGGACTCACTGGGGGTCCTTGTGGCCCCCATGCCCCCTACTTCAGTTTCAGGATTTTCCATTTTTCAAACTTTCACCTTACACTTTCACTTAACATGTTATATTATGACATTAATAAAGTGTAGATATAATATATAGTGCTTTAATGATGTCTTTTGTTACTCTTATTAGGAAAATGCCATAAAGGCAAGTGTTACAGTTGTAAGTTGGCACACATTATTAATCACAACAGTTAACATAAATGCCCTTCACTGAAAGTAAATCGCGCACTGTCTCCCGGCCCTCTTCTGACAGCCCCATGCCCTTTTTTCATCCTGGATATAACACTAGTTATAGAACCACGGGAAATGAGCACATGAGTTTCTACGTCGTTGTCAGATTATTGGAACCTGTTAAGAATACACATGACATGTTATAAGATATACCAATACAGGTACTGTCTCCTTTTTTTTAGGCCTAAAGTTTCAATTACGGCATGGATGACATAACTTAGGTGCCACAATGGTGATAAATAGAGACCACCTTATTGCATTCATAACTTTACTAGTCATTGATCGTGCCGCCACGGAAGCTTGTTACCTGAATACTACGACTACTACGACATGTGTTCCTATCGACACCGGTGCATCAATGTGCCTAACAACAAAAGTGACATTCACGCATACATCACTCATATACACCAACGGGACATTATTGCAGAGTGAGATACTGGACCAACTTGACATCTGGAGGCAGCTTCAAGGTGTACCAGAATGCTGGAATCTAATACAACCTTACCTCTGCTCAGTGTATCTACCAAAATGTGATCCAGGCAACAACAAGGTATTTACCATTGTCGAGAAAAATGTGTAAAAATTCACTTTAATGTTTAAAAATTATAAGTGTTATTTTGAAATATCTATCAGTCCAGGAGTCCAGTAACTAATTCCACTGTAACTAAAATAAGTTTATTCAGAGCTAATGGTGTAATTTACAGGGGTGGTGATTTCATATTGTAACAATCGATTTCAGTTACTTCATTCATTTTTGTTAATCTTCAGATGCAATTTACAGCAATTTCCAGATTTTTCTGATACCTAGAATATTTTTCCCTTCCTCTCATAGTTGAACTGTACAGCTGTGCAATATAAGCCTGTATACAAGTGTGGGAAACTGGTCCCAAAGCTCTTCAAAGATTTTCACCGTAAACATGAATTAATCACCTGTAACTCTTTATTTTCTCATTGAATTTCATATATCACTGTCATTACAAACTATGAATATTCAATCCCCTTGGTGAGATCCCCTTGGTCCAAAAACTGCATAGTAGTCATAATCCCCTCAAGGATTTTACAAGTGAAAAAGCATATATTGAATGAAAAAACTTTTCTAAATGTTTAATTTGTCTTCAGTTTTACTTTACTTTAGCGAATGATTGAAAAAAGATTAAAATTATGGAAAGTACAATGTAAAATCCATTGAGGGGATTTATGACTACTATGCCATTTTTCGACCAGGGGGATTTTGAGTGTTTCCCCTGTGTACATTATCTGAAGGTTCTGTCAGAACGGCTTTGTTCATCTATCAGAGAATTTTGGCGTCATAATGTGATGAAGTAACGTTATTTCACAAAATGTGAATAATTTCAAATTCAATTTAGTATTGTTAGTATTTCAAATGAGTTATCTCTGTAAATTAAGAAAACAGAATGAAGTGTTACAAACCAGTCTGTCATGGACACTACAGTTGTTGTAGTTGACGTGTTACAAGTTTTTATGCCCCTGAAGGGTGGCATATTAAAAATCGCACTGTCTGTCCGTCCGTCTGTCTGTGCGTCCCCACTTACAAATTCGTGTCCGGACTGTAACTTTGTCATGCATTGAAGGATTTTAAAATAACTTGGCACACATGTCTAGCACATCAAGACGACGTGTCGTGTGCAAGACCCACATCCCTACCTCAAAGGTCAAGGTCAAACTTGGGAGTATGAAGGTTATGGAATCCTCTATATTTGCACACATTCGTGTCTGGACTGTAACTTTGTCATGCATTGAAAGATTTTAAAATAACTTGGCACAAATGTCTAGCACATCAAGATGACGTGTCGCGTGCAAGACCTACGTCCCTAGCTCAAAGGTCAAGGTCATACTTAGAGTTTGAAGTTAATGGATTCCTCCATATATGCATATATGCACACATTCGTGTCCGGACTGTAACTTTGTCATGCATTGAAGGACTTTAAAATAACTTGGTACAAATGTCTAGCACATCAAGACGACGTGTCGCGTGCAAGACTCACGTCCCTAGCTCAAAGGTCAAGGTCATACTAAGAGTTTGAAGGTAATGGATTCCTCTATATATGCATACATTCGTGTCCGGACTGTCACTTTGTCATGCATTAAAGGATTTTAAAATAACTTGGCACAAATGTCTAGCACTTCAAGACGACATGTCGCGTGCAAGACCCCTGTCCCTGGCTCAAAGGTCAAGGTCACACTTAGAGTTTGAAGGTAATGGATTCCTCTATATATGCATATATGCACACATTCGTGTCCGGACTGTAACTTTTTCATGCATTGAAGGATTTTAAAATAATTTGGCACAAATGTCTAGCACATCAAGACGACGTGTCGCGTGCAAGACCCACATCCCTACCACAAAGGTCAAGGTCACACTTAGAGTTTATAGGTAATGGAATCCTGTATATATGCATACATTTGTGTCCGGACTATACACATGTAACTTTATCATGCTTTGAAGGATTTTAAAATAACTTGGCACAAATGTCTAGCACATGAAGCGGATGTGTCGCGTGCAAGACCCAAGTCCCTACCTCAAAGGTCAAGGTCACACTTAGTGTTTAAAGTAATGGAATACTGTATGCATGGTTACTCTGTCATGCATGGAAGGATTTTAAAATTACATAGCACATTTATTGAGCACATGGAGAGGACACAGACTGTGAGGCACCTCTTTCGGGGGCATTCGTCACTTGTGAGGGACAGCTCTTGTTGTGTATATAAATGGCTTTGAATCAAATTTAAACAGTAGTTATGAAATATGAGCATGATGAAGTATATTTCCAAGCTACATGTACATGCGCCAATAATCTACACTGTTTTATTTAAATTTCATCTTTTGCAGAAGTATTAGAAAATAACAGTCTTAAAGTACTGATTTGAGGTCATGATGTGACAGTAATGTCTATTATTGTTTTGATACACTATTGGTGTATAATGGTGTCTGGTCCATGAACATATTAAATGTTTTCAGGTTGAAATGCCAAACAGAGAGTTGTGTGAACGGGTGAGGGAACCATGTGAGGTAGTTAAGCATTACAATGGTTCCTGGCCATGGTTCCTGCAGTGTGACCAATGGTTCTATGCTGAGAGTTGTGGGGTAAGTAAACCAAGGGTTAACAACTTAAACATTTTATACAAACTAAAGTTCTACTTTTTCTCAACATGACCTACAGGATGTGAATCAAGTCTAAGTCCGACATTACATAACACACTGTTACTTATTAATCAGTCTATGATAATTATGTCATTTGTGGATTTTGCAACTTTGTTTGAAAGACTTGGTGAAAGAAAATATGCCTGTGCATTAGTACCAGAAGTTCTATTATGAGGTCAGCAAATGTTCAAACACAGTATATTTTATACACAGTTTGATTTCCTTTAAATATGAACAATAAAATAAGTCAGATGTCTCTGTATCTGTGAAACTATTTTGTGCATATATTATATGGAACACATACGTATAGTGTACATCAGAATCCATGTATGGTTTGCTTTTCAGCCATTTGTATACTTGAAATGTCATGTACAATATATTGCCAGGAATTTATGTTTACAGAGACTTGATACTGGCAGTGTTTTGTATGTTTTCAGCAAACAGTTTATGAGACTTCAAACTTTGACACCAGTAGCAGCTGTACATCTCCATTGGTTGATACTAGTCTTGAGTCAAACTGGTACGATCAAATCAAAGGCTGTGGGTTACAATGTGAAAGCCCACTCTACACCCCATCACAGCACCGCACAGCACACATTATCGTGGCAGTTATGGCTGGACTGTGTATTCTCAGCACTGTTTTTACACTGGTAAATTTTTCCAAGCCTGTTGCCATGGTTACATTCTTTAATTTTCATTAAAAAGGCCTAGTTATGAGAAAACTATCACCTTTGCTGTTGCAGCTATTTGTAAATAAAGAAAACAAACATTTTTCATTCCAATCGAGTAAGCTTCCAATGTCCATCAGGTCCAGTAATGTGAATGGGTCTAGTCTGTGCCAATCCATATTGGATGCTTTACCACAGACAGTGGTAATTACACAGACAGTGGTTTTTACACAGACAGTGGTTTCTACACAGACAGTGGTTTTCCTATAGCTTGGCTCAGTGTCAGTCTCATATTTTGGTTTTATTATCATGATCTTTTGGATTAAGTAAGCAGTCATTTGTTGGGATGATTCAGGAGTTGTGTAAATGTACAATGTATATGATTAAATAATTTCTTCACAAGCTTACCATAATTATTTCATTTTTAAGGTAGATCCTTATAATTAATTAATACAATATGATTGACCAATGTCTTCTTGTTTGTCTTCTAGTACATGATTAACACTTAGAAAAAATCTAAAATATTATATTTATAGTTTATACAGTTATGCATGTTTGGTTTTGAGGCAATGTATTCGATTTGGTCTTTACCTGCTTTGTACTGTATACATTGTTTGCTTCATAAGGTCAACAATCTTACAGAAACTTGATACGTGTTCAAGCACATAGTCATGGTTTTAAAAAACAAGTGCATTTACGCTTTTAAGTAGGTTTATGCTTTCCAAAATTGCGGGGGGGGGGGGGCGGGGGTGATAAACAATATCAAGTTTGTGTAAAATTCACAGAAAATGTGTTCACCTGATGTCGAACAAACTACTAATAAATGTTCCATGCACTCAGAGACTGCATTGTCACATGAAGTGCTATAAGTGATAACTTCTGCTTCAATTGTCAGCTCACACCATTTTTAAATACTCTAGTGCTTGAGGATATAATTACTTTAGGACTTTGGAAGGGTGGAGACAAAAGTCTTAGTAATTTGAATTTCTTGTGTATGTGTATTTTCTTATATGAAAAGTAGTAAAGTTTTGTGAGAAGGTGAATCCATTTTTGTGTGCCCAAATTTAAATAATTACATGTAGTGTACATGTAGTGGCTGACTAACACATGTCTTGCTTGCTTTGTTTACTGACAGACAAGGGATATACTTGTATAACTAGGGTAAGTTTTATATATACATATATAGGGCACTATTAACCCACCACTGCCATTGTTTGATGTAGCTAATCTGCTTGTTGTATTGCCATTGTTTGATGTAGCTAATCTGCTTGTTGTATTGCCTTTATTTGTTGTTTTATGCTACTAAAGTGACTAAAGTCTCATATGTTAGCCACAGTTCTGATTTCTGACTCTGTTCCTCCTTAAATTCCACAGAAACCTAGGAATGTGTAGTTTGTAATGTTTAATGACATACAATAGATAAACCCATGTGCGTAATTTTTCTTTGGATAAAAATATTAATAACCTGTGTTGCTGAATATATATCTGCCTGTGACTGCCTGCTATTATAGCTGTTTGTATACTTTACCTACATGGTTATACAAACTGTCCTCTAGAGGCTCAGCATGTAATAAATATAAACAATGAAAATACTTCCCAGTGAGACTGTCAGTCATCAAGGTCTTTCTTCGTCCAAGACCCTTACTGTGCTAGATGTAGATATGTCTGTCTTTACAAACAGTGTAGACTATGACTAGTTTACAAGTCTCTCAGATCATTGTCTATACCATCTTTGGACACCTGCATTGGTGATTGAGCTACAGTCTCTTCACATCACTTGTCTTTTTATGTGAGACAGTTGACAGTTAGGATTCTAGTACTGGTTCTTTACAGGAAATATGGTTAAATAAGCTTCCCGTAAAGATAACTGAAATTTAGTTAAAACTGGCATTAAACCCCGAAAAACTTATGAAAAGGATGTACAGTCCAATATTCCTGAACGATACCACCCAAGGGAAACAACCTCCGTTAAAAGATACATTTTCTGAGTTTTAGTTTAATATCGGTAATAAATAGATGTTGGTTAGATCAGTGTTGTGTTGTTGCATTTACATGTTGCATTTAAAAAAAAAAAAGTTTTTGCTTGCACTTACAGTTGGTTTAGGCTAATATGACAGTGGCAAAATAGGAACATGTATAATATGTATACAAACAGTTTACAACCATTGTGTAATAAGGTAGATCGTGCATGCAAGACAAGATTAATTTCTGTTGAGTGCAAGAAAAGATTTAATGCTGAACAAAAATATTGGACTTTCCTGTTGCCTCACTGTCAAATGACCCTAAAGGAACTGTACAAGTATTGTATTAATATACAGTTAGAAACTACCAGAAACATTTTGGAGGAAATCCTCGAATATATATAAGTCTGTAAGTTCCATCCTGTAGGTAGTGTCTTGTTTGCTAGTCATCCCATTTGTACAACAATGGCCCTTTAGCTAGTTAAAATAAGATCTCAAGAACAATTAAGAAAATGTAAGCATATTTCCTAATTAAAGTCTTAATTGTCAGCAATAGTCTGAATTTTTATTTGCCTATTATAATCATAATTGAGTTTAAATAAGATAATTCATTTTTATGTACATGTATTGTCTGAATGTAATTGTCTGTATCAATGAATTGTTAAATCTAAGTTTGTCCAGGCCAGGTGATTGGCCCTAACTAGCAAATATTAGGGGTGTTTTACCCTGAAGAACATGGATATTCCTATACAGAAATGAAATATGTTTAATTAATAAATCTAGAATCCTTCTTTGCAGATAACCTTTGTGTTGGACTGGAAAGTAGCGAGAAAGTACCCAGCTGTTATATTGTTCTACATTAACGGCTGTTTCTTCTTGGCGACACTCGGCTGGTTGGCACAGTTCATATCGAGGGAAGATGTGATATGTCGTAAAGATGGAACTATACGGAAGGATGAACCATTGATTGGGTAAAATTTGTTGTGATGTTAATAAAATTATGCCAGTTTGACAGAATTTTTAAAGTCATAATGGTTTTATACTGGTCTGCACATTGTGTTTTAGGCATAATTTACAAAGCTTCAGTTTCTATATTTATACATGAGCTTAACTATGTAAGCATCCTGTTTCATCTTAGGAAGTTGTCACAACTTAAAAAGAACTTAAATACTTCCTAGGAAGCCAGGAGTCAGTTCCAGTCACTTGACATTTGCTTCACAACTAGGTAAGAAAGTACAAGAAAATACAACCATTACTGTTCCCATAGAAGTGGAAAGTGTTAAGGCTAGCCATCCTATACATGTATGTCTGTTCATGTTTACAGGTCTGGTGAGACGGCATCCTGTACTGTTGTATTTATCCTCGTCTATTACTTTGTGATGGCTGGAGTGGTGTGGTACGTGATGCTAGCATACTCCTGGGACATTCACTTTAAGGCCCTAGGAACTGTGCGAGATGACCTGTCGAAGAAGACGGCATATTTCCACATCATAAGTTGGTGCTTGCCTCTTGTCCTTACTATTGTCTTGTGGTAGGGTTATGTATAATTGAAATTTGTAAGTTTGAAAACCAGAAAAAAAAAAGGAGCAGAAGGTGGGGGGGGGGGGGGGGGGGATATCTATACCCCAACGGGGGTAGACGGAAACTATTGGAATTTTACAACTTCATAAAATGGTCAAGCACATTGAGGGGGGGAAAAAAGAACACAAAACTATAAATATTACTCATTACAAGTCTTGCCCTTTATATTTTCCTTGTCGGCATAAGTCTTGTCATTATGTCATACACTTGAAATTTGTCAAGCATAATTTGAAAACCAGAAAATATTTATAAAATAAATGACTGTATTATGCAGAAGGTATATCATTTATTATAAATAGCTATGTCTGGCAAACTTAGTTAACAGAGATTTTAAATGCCTGTCTTGGCCTATCTCCTTGATAGAGTGTCTGTATATACAATTGCCAAGTTTCCTGATTTTTCCAGAAGAGTCCCAATTTTCATGATGTCAAATTTAGCAAAATCTCCTGGAATTAAGATTAAAGTATTAGAAACGTGATTCAGAGGTCAGATTGGCACTCGTCAGTCAGATTATACAAAATCTTTGCACTTGTATGACCCGACACGCAACTTGAGCAAATCTTTCGTCTTGATCACATTACTATATTAATAACCTTTTATTATTGCATGGCCACAAGTGATATGTTTGTGTATTCTATTACAGATTGATGCAGATTCCCTTAGTGGTATATGTTTTCCTGGGTTCTATGACAGCTCAATCAGGACTGGCTTTGTGGTAGCACCTATAGCTGTAGCACTGGTTGTGGGGGCATTCTTTTCTATAAGAGGTGAGTTATTTATTGACTCAGCACTTTATACAGTGTCAGCAAAAACTTGCCGAAGGATTGAGTTACACTAATGTTCTGAATGGCAGTACATGATAGGCAGAGTTCTACATAAATGCTCTTATTTGGTAAAAAACATACACATCTTCAAACTGTAAAATTTTAATTCTATTTACTGTATATTGTTACATTCAGCAGTTGTTTTATTCAGCAGTTGTTTTATTGCTAATCAATGTCACAAATTGATCTTATATATTCAAAATGCCAAGCCATGTGTGACGTACTATTGTATGATGATTTTAATGCCCGTGCTGTATCGGAGTGGCAGGAATCATGGGATACTCTTTGCGGCTTAAGGTTCTTGGCCTTTCGTTGACATCAACTCCTACATTGTTTGCACTGGGTCATAAACTTGAAACTTTGCCACAATATGGCTATGACCTCCTGGCAGTGCACAACACCTTCAGAATTTTCATCTGGCCTCTGGGTCTGAAGCAGTATTGGTTGGGGCAGGGCAGAGTATTGTCCATTCCTACACAATATATACAGTACTGCCTATAAAAAGAGAACACTTGAGTATATGCAGGGTTCCCACGCTACCAAAAAAACGGGAAAAAGTCGGGAATATCGAAAAGTCTGTTCCCGGTCGTGAAGATGCCTTGATTTTTACGATATCAGGTATGAATCGGGGGAAAAAGCCAGGAAAAGTACAAAAGTTCGAACCAATTTTTGGGTACAAAACTAGCTAAACTAAATAAAATGGAGCCATTACCACATGTATGCGTTTATTGATCATGAATAGAAGCAGTGTCTGCATTGCGGTCTGCATTCATCAAAAGTTATTTTAAACGAGAAATTGATGTTAAAAAGTTAACAATATTTCACTGTAGAATCTGGAATGTTTTGTTGCAAAAACCTTGAAAAAGGTTGGGGGACAAAGTCTGGAATTTGCCCCAAAAAAACTTGAAAAAGTCAGGAATTTTACTTGCAGAAAATTATGGGACCCCTGCATATGGCACTCAAACTTTGTTTACTTGCATGCAGGTTGATTATGACAAATAGCACACCCCTACCTATAATGATTTCAAAGTTCTAAGGCCATGAAATTAAGGGGGGAAGTTTTTCCCTTGTTTAATGTTAGTAGGCCCAGATAGATATACCCCCTTGGGTGGGGGGGGGGGGGGGGGGGGGGGGGGTGTGGTTTGTTGGTTGGATTGACAACATTCTAGTAGGATAAGATAAGATAAATTTTATTTTGAGTTGGCAAGATAAGTAACAATACAACATAAGCACTCCTGGTGCTTTTGAACCGACTATAAAACTGACTAGTCTTTCAAGTAAGGTGAAGACATTATTGATAACTTTCATTTGATCCATTTCAGGTCTCCTCACATTGATCAAGGTCAGGAAGGACTCTCCCCCTTTCATTGGTGAAAAGGCTACAGCGAAAATACATGATACCATTATAAGATTAGGTAAGAACATTTTGGTTTATCTTTGGTAAGTCAGTGTTGTTTAGCAGGCATGCGACAACAGTCTGAATGAAGAGTATGTGACTTAAAGCAGTTACAGAGACTAAGCAAACTTAAAGTTACAGTCACATAACACATAGAGTATTGAATGGTGATAAAGTTACCTCATTTATATTGACAAAATTGATCTCTCAATTTGAACATTCATAATAATTGTTTGAGGAAATAGCATCTGACAGTACAGAACTTATGTTTCAGCTTCCTGTCTGTCTTGTTAAATCACCATAGTAACTGGGCAGACAGTGTCTGTCACACAAGGAGTGCTTGAATGATGATAAAAGTTTATGACACCCTCTTCTTATGGCTCTGTTGACAATAAGTTCTAATTACTTACAGATTTGCTGATGTAAAAGCTGATAACACTGACTATTTCTGATTTGACAAATATCACTCTCTGTTTCCTTTGTGTATGGTTAGTTACAGTTTATAATGGACATTTCACATTGAGGATTTCTGTAAATTGAATTATATTTCTGAATTGTAGCGTACCATGGGCTAGTTATGTGTCTACTTACATGTAGTTCTCATAATTATGTAAATATGTGTGACTGTATTTGTTATATATCTGATATGTAACTCCCTATCTGTTTACAGCTGTGTTCATTGTACTGACCTTCATACTCGTCATAGTATCTACCAGTGTACATGTGTATACATTTGTTCAAGCTGAAGACTGGAAAACAAGCCTGATGGACTATACATAGTATGTTAAACTTGTTATCTGTTGTACAAAAAGAATTATAAAATTTCTCTGCACCAGGCATATCTTTGAAAATGTATGAATATGTATTTTTATGCTGCCTTAACACAGATTCTAGCGCATGTTGCACCTTCCTCTATATAAATATAGAGGAAAGAATCTATGCATTATTACACGATAAAATACACAAATTACAAGTGTAGCTGGTCATGAGACTCATGACAAGCAGGTGAATCTGACAGATATGATTATGTTCCACTAGTACAGAGATAGTTTTGTATATTTTGCATGATAGAGGTCAGATCAAT
Source organism: Saxidomus purpurata (assembly GCA_022818135.1). NCBI lineage: Eukaryota > Metazoa > Mollusca > Bivalvia > Venerida > Veneridae > Saxidomus > Saxidomus purpurata. The sequence goes on from JAFMSR010000017.1 coordinate 2,526,933, forward strand.
GAAAAGACTATTCTTCCAATCAAATGTAATGTTCCCTATTGAATTTATTTTTTGAGATCTGCAATATTTGGTAAAGAATATATCATGAACACATCACCCTTCTGAACATGTGTGGGTTATTTTCTGTTACAGTTGTAAAGCAAACGTCTCAGTGATGCAGATTTTTAACAATGCTGCACCAAGCTCCTGTGAGATGGAGAGCAGACCAAACATGGCTGCTGCTATGATACATGTGTTTGCATTTTTCCTGAGTGGTATTGTGTTCAGTTCTTGGTCCTGGACGAAAGCTTCACTAGAAGTCTGGGAAAGGTTATACAGAAGGTATTTATAGCTGGCTTTGTTTTCTTCATTCACAGACAGTCCTGGAATTCTGAACATTTCCATTAGATCCTACTGTAGGGCCTTTTTGTCTTTATGGAATCGGGCATATGCTGGTTTGCTCCAAGCAATCAGATAGGCATTTGTTTGACTAATGGGAATATAATATCTTACCCCATGTTAGGCGGGTTGCCAGGTTAAAGAGATAGGCTTACCTGGAGAACCCCATTAATTTACCTGTGCAGTTCATACATTTTATATCATTGAACTTTGAATATAGATAGATTCTTGTAGAGATAAGCTAAAGAGACTGAATACAGATGTCTTTATTTATAAAAGATTCAATATATGGTTTAACTAATTACGTTTAAATAATTGAAGACTTGATTCAAAAGTTAAGAGCAACTTAAGTGTGATTCATTACACATGTTAGTTTCTGTAACTCTGTTGTTTTCTTTCTAGATTGTGTAATAAGCCAAGTAATCGACCCCAGAGGTTGAGGAAACACAGAATGGTGGCTAGAGCATTTAAGAAACAAAAGAAGAAAAGCAATGAGAGATTGTCTGTCAGTTATGGTACTGACCATGATGATCCTGTTGGTATGACGCTTTATTATCTTGTCCTCCAATTGCACGAAATCTCTATAAGCAAGGCTGAAAGAAGCATGTGTATTGGCTGATTGCAGATTTTTTCTAATCTTTAAGTAAGAGAACAACATCAGTATTAATCTTTTTGACTAGATAGACATTAATCATATCAAGAGCATGAAATTCAATACAATCATACTGATATTGTTTCTTTTTCTGATCATTGAACAGACAGTTAAAATAAAATTTTAAGGCCCATAATGGGGGCATCCATGTCCTATGCACACATTTCTAGTTTTAAAAAACAGTTTCAATTAACTCATTCTAGTCATCCAGAGCATTCAATAAATAATTTCATGTTTGAGAGCTTTTATGAGTATGCAGTAAGTCTACGCTAGCATGAAAAAGTTGCTTTCGTTTGAGGAAGTCATATCTCCATTTCGTCTTTCAGTGTTGTGGTATAAGCACATTACCTGTAGTTCCTTTGTTATATGTAATAATATAAGTACCTTGTATCTTGGTACATGAGATTAATATCAGAGCTTTTGTACTAGTTCTTGGGTTAGTCGTGTTTGTACCCAAAGCTGGTTTTACACCACATAGTTCTCATCTAAGCCTAAGACTTTACGTTTCAGGTATGAGGTTTGACCGTAGCAGTGCTAGTTCACACTCACTGTCCTCTGGCTTTGCTGTATCCATGCCCAAACATCATAGGAGACATCTGCGGGGGATGATGGGGCGTGGGATGGGCAGATCCAGGCATAGACATGTTGATGCAGGTAAGTTAATATGTACCAAATAGGTGCAGTTTAATTGCCATTGAATGTTTTATTTCTGGTATGTACATGTATATAATATATTTTATACATGTATATCATATTCACCTTACTGTGTAAAAACCAGTGTTTTTGCTTCTGTAAGTTTTTTAAAAAGAGGGGAAAGACATATATCATTATGGAACACTACCGTATGAAAATGCTATATTGTTACTCAGGTTGTCCCTGCAAGATGAGCAAACAGTATTGGTTTAGATTTTTTGCATACCAGATCGGGATGTCTGCAATTTTTACCAGTACTGGAAAATCTCATCTTACAACTCCCTGTGTAAGATGACTCTAGTGAATTAGTTTTGAAGTAACATCATAAACATTTTAACATCACTTTCCCAAACACAGAATCTGAATATCAGATGTTTTTATGATTATGCATCATTTCTTTTAATTTTCCAAACATTTTTCATGTTTTAAAAACTTTTCTTGACCATACTTCTTCTGGTCATTTTGAACAGTATTACAGGTTTGAAGTACAAACCTGAGTGCCATTAGGCCATTTGGACATTAACAAATTTATTTTTAGGTTAAAGTATCCTGTCTTCCATTGTTATAGATGCAGTTTCCATTGGTTCAAGACATTCTTCATCCCGACCTCCATCAAGGTCATCTAGAAGACAGTCATACGAGTCAAGCATGAGTCAGAAACTTAGTGACATTGAGCGAGAAATACGAGAAGAAGAAAGGCGTAAAAGGAGGAAGAAACGTAGAAAGAAACGTCAAAATCGCATACAGCCTATACTTGAACCTATATCAAGCAATATGGCAGCTATTCAGGCACATCGTTTGAAACAGTTAAACAGACATCGAAGAACTGTTAGTGATTCGTCTGATGTAAGCAGGTTATCTGGACAACCTGCAAATATACGTCTCGAGAAAAATCTCATTCCCTTGCAATCATTAGGCTCATCTAACATACTGTCTGATTCTGTCACAGGAAATAGTATTTCAGAAATAGAACTACCTCAAACCAAACAAAAAATGCCAGATTTTTCCATATTCACAGCCCAAGCTGCACTGCCCCCAGCTGTAAATAGAGAAGACAGCAAGGAAGATAACTCTAATGGAAATACTTCAAATTTAAAGGGAGCTAATCCATCACCTAGTGGGAGTTTTAGAAGAGGTCGCAGAAGAGAGGTCAAATTGGAAATGACTGAGACAAGTTTTTATCAAGAGGATGAAGATAATATTGAAATGGGAGGTAATCAAACAATTCATGCTGAAGAGAACTGTCATGAAACAGGAGAACTTAGAGGAAACCTGAAAGAGTTAGGTCCCTTAGTGAATGAAATATTTGAACAAGCAAGAGCAAATTCTGTTAACAGTCGAAATTCAAGTCAAAGGGATGTGATGGGAAGTGGGCGCTTAGGCTCTGCTTCTAGCAAGGGTAGTAAAGGCAGCAGAGGTAGCCAGTCAAATTCAAGGGATTTTTTTAAATATGCCACAGCTAAAGTCAATCTTCCCCCAGAAGTTCCAAGAAGTGACGGCGACAGGACTGAAAGAAAAAGACCATTTTCTGGTAACTATGTTCTAGATCAAAGAAGAAACCAGGCAAAACGAGATGAAGGAGTTAGAAAATCTCAGTCACAGCCGGGTAGTCGGGTATCGTCTGCCACGAGCCACAAACGCCAGATTGGTCACAATGGCAAGATGAACTATGGTGATGGACTGAGCTGGTCCAGGTTTCTTCATTCAAAAGGTCATGCTCCTGGACAGATATTTGACCCAAGACAAACTTATGATATCATAGACCAAAGACAATTTTATAATGCACCAATAGTATTTGACAAAAGTCAAGGCCCTTACCCTGGGCAGCTTCAGATCATGGACAAAAGTCATGTTGAAGCTCAGAATCGGGGAACTGACGTTACAGATACAAATGTGCTTAATGTAGAACAGGAACATAAAAAGAATCAACCATACGAGATGCAGCGACCTTACACTAACCCGTATCGAAAGTATGAGACTACCGGTGACGTGTTACCAGACGACCCAGATGCAGAGGACAGCGGTATTTCATCTCGGCTGTCCCAAGTGCAGACTGCTCAGGGAATTAATATACTCAACGTGGAGGCAGAGCATTGTAAGCATTGTGGTGCTCATAAAAACCATGCCCAGAATGTTGATGTTTTAAACATTCAGGCTGAACAGGCAAGAACTAGGCTAGATAATGAATCAAAAGATAATTTAGATGTGTTAAATGTTGAAGCAGAGCATCGGAAACATGTGAAGCATAAAAATTCTGCAGAAATACTCTGTGTTGGAAATGATCAGTTTGACTGTAGGAGTAGTCCATGCGAGGCTTCACGGCATAAAGATCGTGGAAATAGAATAAATTCAAACTATGAATTACCAGAAACTGGTGCAACGGATATAAACACATTAAATGTAGGCCAGGAACATTTAGAGGAAGCTAGACAGGGAGATGTGCTAGCAAATGTATATGAAGAAAATAAACAGAATTTGGAATCCAAACCTAGACAGCAGTTGGAAAGGCCGTATACAGGTCCTGGAGATTCTGAGGATCACCTGCACAAAGTCCGAGGAAAACATGAATTTCTTAGTGCTTTTTCTGGAAAGGGACATAAAACGCCAACCATTCAAAATAAGACTAAAACTGTGGCGACTTTGAATTCAAACGTGATGAATGATTCGAAAATGACAGGAGACCAACGCTCAAATAGCGTGCCAGTAGCAAATGTTGGGCTGCTAACTTTAGCACAGCAGCGTCAGCAGTTAAAACAAAAGTTAGGGTCGCAGGGGTCATTGTCGTCTGGGTCAAGGTCGGCATCACGTTCAACAAGTGCATCAAGTCGTAACTCGAGATTAAAGATGCTGCAACAGAACAATGTACCAGCTGCTGAATCAAGTAAAACTCACAGTACTAGTAAGATTAACAAAATAAATAATCCAAAGTCTGTAGAGGGTCTTGAACGTAACCTGGGTATGTTTGATTTTATAGACTATGAGGAGTTTAACTCTGAATATGATGATATAACAACAGATGATTTGACTGACACATATACTTATACGGATTATGATGATGATCTCACTGAGGTTTCCTCATTACCATGTTAAGAGAGCAAATAAAATTCTGATATTCACAGGCGTGAGAAATTTCAATGCCTTGTTCAAACAAGAAAAAAGTTTTCTATTTAGAATGTTGATTAAATCAGTGGTACATCATACTGTTATTTTTAATAGTGGTGAAGTAAGGTGGAATATTTGGATTTTACATTTTCGGCATATTTTATAGCTATAAGTGTGAATAATTACGTTTGCAGCAGAATTTATTTACAAAAACAATTCACAATATGTTTGCTTAATAGCAACATTAGTATGAGTCAACGGCTTTGTTTTATACAATGAATTGCGTGTGATTTCTATTCACATTTTATGTTAAGATGATATGAGTATTTACTTTCTTTACAATATATGTTGTAATAGTGATTAGCCATTCTAGTATTTTTTACAAATGACCTCATTTGAAAGAATTCAAAAATACAATTTTATAATTATGTTATAACCATTTTAGTTGTACCTGAAGCATACAAAATACTCTATATACTGAAGAATCTCTACTTGCTTATAGGCCTATTTTTAAAAGGCTAGGTGATTTATTTCTTTGAGGTACGATAGCTTATTTTCTTTGAGAATAGGAAAACTAAATACTCCATGTGTATTTCCAACTTAAAAGGGAAATCTGCTTAGTTTTAAATGAATGTCATATAGAGGGAAGACATGTTTAAATAACCATGCTACAGGAAACTAAGCTTGTGTCAGTGCTGAAAGAATATAAACAAGTAGTACAATGAATACATAGTAAATGTCATTGATGCTGTTTACATATTTTATCTTGTAACTTTTTAAAACTTCTTAAAAGCAAGAATGATATGTTTATGTGTGATAGTTTTTTGTAGTATTACTGTTCAGAATCTCATTTTACATGTCGTTCTGATATAACAGTTGTTGGCCTTTTACACTGGCACCAGAGTACTAGACTGCTCTGTATTAACAAAATAAATACCCCAAAATATACCAAATACTCTTATCATAAAAAACCCCTAAATAATGGTAAAAGTCATTTTCTGACAAACCCCGTATACACGTTCTATATTATTCACAATAAATAGAACAGTGTAAACGGGGTTTGTCAAAATGACTTTTACCATTTTTTTTCATGATAAGGTGTTATTTAGGTTTTTTGGGGATTTATTTTGTTAAAATTACAGGGCAGTCTAGTACTCTGGTGCCAGGGCCTTTTACTTTATCAGGTATTCTTCATTTATCCTTTTTAAGGGCATTGTTACTGAAACATTGAACTTTCAGCTGTGTTGAACTGTTAGTAAATCTTTATCAATTATATGATATAGATTGTACATAACTTGAAAGCAAGACAAAAATAGGAAAGCATAAAATCTGAATCTTTCTTATTTATAATTTTTAACAAGGTCATTTTTTGCTCTGAAATGAGTATGCCGACTTAATGAGATAAAGACAAGAGTTGTTTGGAAATACTGAACACGGTAATAAACTGGTGGATAGTGCATACATATAAAGGTCATTTTACAGATTGACCTCAAAATATGTTTGGACTTTATTTCCAAGCACTGCAATATCATATCAAACCTAATGTGTTGTGATTTTAAGATTTATAAATTAGCTTTCAAATTGAAATTATTTGCTGTTTTTACTTGTTTGTTTTATAAGTAAACTTATGTGACTAAACTTTGACGTTTTAAGAAGTTAACACAAGTGCACTTGGATTAGTTCTCTTTTTTAAAGATTTTTTTTCCGACCCAATATGAAAACATTACCGGTAGGTCATGGTACTAAAATGATTTGAAATTTAATATGGAATTTAATGGTTTGAAAGACAAAATTAATATAATTATATGTCTATCCTCATTTAATAAGTTGTCCTAAAGTGCTTTTTTATGAACTTTTGACACTGACTGTTGTTGTCTGTACTTGCAATCTGTGCTAAAACATAATGGTGCTATTACATTTTCATTTTGTTGTCAATATTACAGGGTGTTCTTAACGAAAAGTGCCATTTTGAAATTTAATGAACAAGTGCATTACAATATACCTGATGTTAGAAACTGTTAGATGTAGATTTTAGTTTGTTTAGAAGTGTAAGATTTTACTATTCAGAAATCTACCTATAGAATTTTTTACAAGCTTTATAATTTACAAGTTTATAACATTTATTTGTAAAGAGAGAAGAAAGAATTATATTATATACGAACTGAAACAGTTCTTTGTGCTTGGTATTTGTGCTGTATCAAAAAGAGCCATTGCTTTAAAAGTTTCATGTTTTAGCTCGACTATTCGAGGAATAAGAAGAGTTATTATACTTGCTCGGGCATCTGTGTTCGGGTCATGGGCAGGGTTAAAAGTTTTATAGCAAGCTTTGTTTTCTTGTTAAATCTTTGCAACTAAAGATCCAATCTTAATGACACATGACATGAGGACAGTGCAACATATATGCACATAATTATCTCCGTATAACCACCTATGGAATTGATTTGAAACATGTCAGTTGACTGTTAAGTGGTATCAAACTTGAAAAATATACAGCTTCTTGATTTACTATTTACTGCCAAAATTAAAAGACTGACCGTTTCCTTTTGGCTTACAAAGCACAAACTGTCAGAGTGAGCAGTTTGGATCGCTCACCACCCATTATACTGCCCAGGGAGCTTGTTAACTCTACTGGACAAAGTGGCGGTCTGTCCGTCCGTCCGTCAGCTTTTCCTTGATAACACTCTACAGGTTGCAATATTCATTTGATTTTCACAAAACTTACTCAGATCAATCCAGTCAGATAGACAAGTATAGCGATACTGGCCCTTTTGGGGCCTCTTGTTTTTACATACGAATATAGGGGGGGGGAGTTAAAAATCTTCATCTCTGAAACCACAAGGCCTAGAACTTAAAGATATTTGGCATGAATCATTGCCTAGTTAACATCTACCAAAATTGTTCAAATCATGACCCCGGGTCAAAAGTGACGCTGCCAGGAGGGTCACTTGATTTATCAAAGGCTTATACAGTCAAACCTACGGACCTACAGACCAATTTATCAAAAATTCCTGACACGGATCCCTCCGTTATATAATTCTCTTTAAACTGGTCCAAACCCCATGTTAACCGACCTCCAATTATCAAAATTATGCTTGTTCAAAGTTGACACATCTTCCTTCAAAGCAAGTGTCAAAAAAACGCCGATTTCTAAAGACACTCATAATTTGATTTGATTATATGAAACAAAACCTGTTTAAATGCATCCAATTATACCTAACTACAATTATATGATAATCCATACAATACTTAAGGGGGTTAAAAAAAAAAAAAAAAAAAAAAAAAAAAAAAAAAAAAAAAAAAAAATTAAATTTTTTTTTTTTTTTTTTTTTTTTTTTTTTTTTTTTTTTTTTTTTTTTTTTTTTTTTTTTTTTTTTTTTTTTTTTTTTTTTTTTTTTTTTTTTTTTTTTTTTTTTTTTTTTTTTTTTTTTTTTTTTTTTTTTTTTTTTTTTTTTTTTTTTTTTTTTTTTTTTTTTTTTTTTTTTTTTTTTTTTTTTTTTTTTTTTTTTTTTTTTTTTTTTTTTTTTTTTTTTTTTTTTTTTTTTTTTTTTTTTTTTTTTTTTTTTTTTTTTTTTTTTTTTTTTTTTTTTTTTTTTTTTTTTTTTTTTTTTTTTTTTTTTTTTTTTTTTTTTTTTTTTTTTTTTTTTTTTTTTTTTTTTTTTTTTTTTTTTTTTTTTTTTTTTTTTTTTTTTTTTTTTTTTTTTTTTTTTTTTTTTTTTTTTTTTTTTTTTTTTTTTTTTTTTTTTTTTTTTATTTTTTTTTTTTTTTTTTTTTTTTTTTTTTTTTTTTTTTTTTTTTTTTTTTTTTTTTTTTTTTTTTTTTTTTTTTTTTTTTTTTTTTTTTTTTTTTTTTTTTTTTTTTTTTTTTTTTTTTTTTTTTTTTTTTTTTTTTTTTTTTTTTTTTTTTTTTTTTTTTTTTTTTTTTTTTTTTTTTTTTTTTTTTTTTTTTAAAAAAAAAAATTTTTTTTTTTTTTTTTTTTTTTTTTTTTTTTTTTTTTTTTTTTTTTTTTTTTTTTTTTTTTTTTTTTTTTTTTTTTTATTTTTTTTTTTTTTTTAATAAAAATTTAAAAATTTATTGGGGGAAAAAAAAAATTTAAATTTTTTTAAAACTTGGGTTTTGGGGGTTTTTTTTGAAGGATTTTAAATTTTTTTAACCCTGTCATATCAGAAAAAATATAAGATCCGCCCACAAAATCATTTTAATGCGAGATTTACAACTTTTTACTTCGTAATTTATTGCTGCTACGGTATTCCGACAAGACGGTCACGTGATTATCTAAAATATTTGAGGTACACAGCGGGGAAAACATCCTCATGCATCAGTGGTTCGCCAACCTTTCAGACAAACCCCTGATTCACAACTCGCTAATCCGAGTGAAAAGCTAAAAATAGCTCGTTCCGGGAATTTCCTTTACGGACTAATCAGAAAGCGCGTTACATTTCTCGCGGTAAAATTACGTCAATTCGTAAACACAAGAAAAAAAGAAAATGGAACATGATGGATATTAAAATTTGCGGTGTTATTGAGGCTAGTACTTCTTACAGGAAATATGAACGATTAGAAAGCGAACTGAAAACAGTGATTGAGAGAAAGTGCAGAAGAGTTATAAAATACATTTGTGCAAAGTGTAAGCGAAGGGTGCAAAAAGCTGCAGACAGTGTTAAAAAGGGGGGAACATTTAGTAAAAGTACGGACGTTGTGTTCGTGTACGCCAAGGACGAAAGTAATTTGCAGAACGCCTTCAAGTACTCCCAGGAAGTATGTAGCCCACAAGGCACACACGCCAGTAAGAAGGAGGCAAGTACGTCCGAAAAATTATGTAACGAATGCTCTGGACGTACGAGAATGCGGGGAAAATGGAGAAAGTTGAACGAGAACTTATATCTGCGATAGAATCGGTCGGGTAATTGATAATTATTACACTCGAAGCTGTTATAAACGACTTGAAAACATGTTAATGGTGTTTAAGCATTTGATGTAACTTTTAAAAAATGTAATTAGTTAAAAATCCGATTTTATCCAAAAAAAGCAATTCAGTTAGTAATCAGAGCTAATAAGGCGATGAATAACATCTGTGAATAATCTTTGTTCGACTGTTTTATACAAATTATTAGATATAATATAATAAAAGGTTATGAAAATTGTTATGAGCCAGAATGATTCGGCATCTTGTTTTCTAATCAAGCATAGGCTGTCCACTATTATCGATATGTGTGATGTACCTACGTACTTAGTCAACCATACCTGGCGCGCGTGCTTTACTGATCGCGTGTCATACCAGGGATCGTATATACAGGGATATGAAACGCGCTATAGAGCAGACGAATTTATTGATTTTTCTGCGCCGTAGGTAAGACGGCGCTGTCCGATAATTTTCGATCCGTTAGCGTAGATAAAACTACTTGTCTTTGATTATCGACGGTCGCTTTTCTCTAATTAATTGGTAACAGGTAATAAAAATAAAGAGGCACGGATCTATCTTTGTACGTATTTGGGTCCGTGATAAAGAGGAAAAAAGTGAAAATTTAAAAGTATGGAAGATTGTGTATTGATCTTGCAAATGTGTAAAAACAAAATGCGAATAAGCAAAAACAAATAACAAAAGAAGAGTGTAAAAGGCGCGATGGTATTACTGTCGTATTATATACTTTCTAGTAAAAGATCAGATCAAATTAACTTATCAACAAATTATGTTTTTACAAAACCGAAATCACTTTGTTATATATTATAAATCATTTAATTTTCCTTTTATCGGCAAAAAGGCAATCAACAAAAAAAACAACGTGAAAGGTGCGAAAGTTCTTCACGACATGTTTGTGTCATTTTATTTTGATATTAATTTTGTAAAAAGTCATCAAAATAATTATCGACATCGTTTACTAATAGTTGTGTTGTCTTTTGATCGGAAACAAATTAATTGGTATGTTTGCAGAAAAAAAAACGAAATAATTGCAACAAATCGCAATTGCTCAACACAACATGGAATCTAATTTTACACATCTACGCACATTTTTAACCGTGATATCAAGTGAATACTTATGAAACTGATTTTTTTATAGAGATCAGTCATTTAACATGCTTAAAATGATCATTTTCATGTAAAAAGATATATTATTTTCTTACGGCTATAAGTAACGCACAGCATAACAAGTATGGCTACCAATCTTATTTACAGCCGAATGACGCTCGTTTTCAAATGTGTTTTAAACAATTTTTAGCCATTGTAACGGGTTTGCAAATAGTTTAATATGTGTATCAATGATTCATGAATATATTTTAATTCAACATTGGGATTCAATAACCACATCGGTGCGAAAATTCGTTACTATGTAGAACCTGGTTTTGCAAATTTCGCCATTTTGCCGCCATTTTTCAGTGCAAAAGTTAAAATTGGCCCAAATTTACGAACTTCTCCTTCATCACTTACCCGCTTTTTAACAAAAGAAATTACTGCGAACACTTAACAAATCCTTTATCAATGCAACCAAATCCATATTATTCACGCAAACACAAAAGAACGACAGAAAGTCGCTACAAAGTTGGGCTATGTTAGCCGCAGCTCCGCCATTTTCTCATCTTTCTCGTCAAACATTCTTACAGATGATCTGCACTTGAAAGGGTATATATTGCAAAAAAATCGATATGACTTCTCACAAATAACTTGTCAGTGGATTAATCATAACTTACCAATTTGTTATGTAGAAATTCAACGTTGATAGATTGATAATATTTTAGAGATTGAAGAAGATATTATCGATGATTTTCTGTATTCGCTTACTTAAAATGGCGTCGTTGTGATGATGAAATCTCGCAAAATCTCGCAAAATCTCGTTACGGCAGAGAATTCGACCTTTTTCGCACCGTTTCACAATCCGTTAATATAACAAATCCTGGTCATACTAATACTGCCCGAGGCTGTAAATTAATTAATCTCATACAGTACCATGGATTGAAGATAATTTATGTATCCTGATTTATTTACGCTTTGAAACTCGTTTGTAAATTTTACAATAAAAACCAGTTATATTATGATTTATATTATGATAAAAATCCTATTTATTTGTCTCCATGTAGTCCAAATATTCTGAAAAATTTCTTTTCGTTTCACCTTTTCCAATTTTTGATTAATGAATGATAGTTTTCTGTATTTTAGTAAACACTCTGCAATAATATATAAACAATATATATTATTATTATTATTATTATTATTGATGAGCAGGTATGCCTTTATGACAGTGAAATGTATCTTTTATGAAAAGGTACCGAGTAAAGCTAAAATAGAGTAATGATAACACTTTTTTTTCTAACTTTAGAATCATTATACATGTACCTGCTTACAACTTCTGTGCATCACAACCCCGTTTGTTTAGTGAACAATTCATTATATGATAAACTTCTGGTCTTCGCATAATGCAGACTTACCAAGACCCGTTCTTATTTGAAAACGAAACGTTCTATTACAACATTTTTTCCAGATCAAATGCATATTCATTTTTTGAAAAAAGTAATTTACAAATATGCATGTTTTTAGGTCACACATTCTTCACATGCCGACTTGTGTGGAAGGATTTGTAAAGAGAATAACTTTTAGTTTATGAGTTTTCGTAACATATTCGTTTATCTTTTTGTATTCATTTTAATAGATTCTGTCAAAAATAAAAACGAATTTGATTTACGCATTGATAGTATGCAGTTAGTATTTCAGTGGGATGACAATTTATACAAACAAATAATCCAAATTTTTACAATAACCTGATAATTGTTCATTTATAATTGCTGAATTGCTAAGCGTGCACATCTAATTATCGTAACAATTAACTGATCAATACCGGTTGACTCTACCAGTTTATTAATTATCCCTTATCGGCGCCTCAAAAGGGGCGGAGCTATGAACGGTTACTGACACACATAGAGCGCGACGTTGTTGGAATACATACCGATCAACTTCAACGGTTCATAAAGCACGTTTTAATTATTTTTTTCAGCATCTTTGATTTCGCTTATATGTAGAAGTTAAATTGAACATAAAATAATGCATAAAAACAGAAATTTGCGATTTTAAAGCAAATTAGAGTCGATAGCTACCGTAAAGGTCCATTACTAACACTAAATCGAATTTTCTTGTAAATCTAGAATTGTAACAGGGAAATACAGTTTGAAACTGGCTTCTAAAACTTTACAATAACCGTGGAGTATTTCCCTGTGCAGAGAAATGAGTGAATGTTTGTTTATTTCATAGATTGGACTGGGTGGTCTTTTTGTCCTACTTTCGCTTTATTGAATGTTGTAAAAAGTCAGACATATACTTTGCATATAATTGGAAGTAAAGTTCTTCAATTATAATTTAAAATAGGCAGGCTTATTTATGTACAACCTATTTACAGCCTCTCTGGGAGATTTCTGGAATATTACAAAGATATTTGAAAACGGGAAAATCTACTTTCGTTTTTGAAAAGACAAAATATAATTTATTAATGTTTTTGTTAAACTCAAATTTTCAACATAATATGGTCTCATTCTATGCAGTATGTCATATTTTTCCTTCTGAAAAGACGCCCGTACGATTCCAGATTTAAAAGAAAATTTTATTTGATTTGATGTTATATATAGTAATGGACCTTTAGTTCAGAACCACAAGGTCAAATTTGACTCTTTCTGCTGATGACCATTTATTTAAGCCAATAGTAGCCAAGTGGGCCGTCTTGGCTCTCTTGTTTAGCTCACATGAGCATGTAGTGCTCCAGGTTAGTGTTGTGGTCATCCTGGGTCCATCGTCATCAACAATACGCTTCAAACAACATCGATTTTACATAGATTTCTATAGGAAAAACTTTTAAAAGCACGTATCATTGCCTAGTGGACCCCTACAAAGATTGTTCAAATATATGTATATTAGGGCTTTTTCGTTGGTACCGGTTTCCCATATGACCAACACCCCCAGATTAGATGAGTTATTTTAGGTTTCGGGGGATAGTGCTAGATACAGAAAGCGTCCAAATACCGGAGACACCCCTGGTTCATATACATGCCAGGTGTATAGAACCCATGTATGCGACCTTGGTTTTTAAGTCTCATACGAAAGACCGTTAGTAATTTTAGTTGGTCAGCCCCGGGAATCGAACTCATAACCCAAAGATTACAAGTCTCCTGCTCTACTGATTGAGCTATCTGGGCTGACTAATTGTTCAAATCAATTATGTATGAGCTTAAGTAACACGAGTGGTTAACTTTCCCAACCACCACAGAATGAGGTGAAAAGAAATTGTGAGGAGCACACTTCCGAGGTGGTGGGGTTCTACCAAATAAACAAGACATGTGAGTATGATTTTTGTAATTTTTGTTTTAAATTATTTTGTTGAAGAACTTTCAAAAATCGGGCAATGTAGTTATCAGTAGAAATGTTGAGACTACCATCTGCACGAATTGTCGAAACAAAATTCCATGAAGTGTAGTCTCTAGAACGTTTATAAGTTGGCGAAAATCTCGATTTTCGGTAACCAGTGTTAAAATACCATTTTTTTGTCCAAAATTCCGTTTTCCGAATACATTTTACAAGCAACGTACGAGTACATATACAAAATAGCCATTGTCACTAGACGAACCACCCGTGTAAGTAAATTTGATATGTAATGGAAACACATTTAATAATTGACACAAGATTTACATCTTTGACTTTCTTTCTGCTGTAGAGTTTAAAACTGCTATCTAATCTCAACACGGTGACTTGCTGCAGAGTTTAAAACTGCTATCTAATCTCAACACGGCAACTTTTGCTTCAGAGTTTAAAACTGCTATCTAATCTCAACACGGCGACTTGCTTCAGAGTTTAAAACTGCTATCTAATCTCAACACGGCGACTTTTGCTTCAGAGTTTAAAACTGCTATCTAATCTCAACACCGTGACTTGCTTCAGAGTTTAAAACTGCTATCTAATCTCAACAGGGGGACTTTTGCTTCAGAGTTTAAAACTGCTATCTAATCTCAACACGGCGACTTGCTTCAGAGTTTAAAACTGCTATCTAATCTCAACACGGTGACTTTTGCATCAGAGTTTAAAACTGCTATCTAATCTCAACACGGCGACTTGCTTCAGAGTTTAAAACTGCTATCTAATCTCAACACGGTGACTTTTGCATCAGAGTTTAAAACTGCTATCTAATCTCAACACGGTGACTTTTGCTTCAGAGTTTAAAACTGCTATCTAATCTCAACACGGTGACTTTTGCATCAGAGTTTAAAACTGCTATCTAATCTCAACACGGTGACTTTTGCATCAGAGTTTAAAACTGCTATCTAATCTCAACACGGTGATTTTTGCTTCAGAGTTTAAAACTGCTATCTAATCTCAACACGGCGACTTTTGCTTCAGAGTTTAAAACTGCTATCTAATCTCAACACGGCGACTTTTGCTGCAGAGTTTAAAACTGCTATCTAATCTCAACACGGTGACTTTTGCTTCAGAGTTTAAAACTGCTATCTAATCTCAACACGGTGACTTTTGCTTCAGAGTTTAAAACTGCTATCTAATCTCAACACGGTGACTTTTGCATCAGAGTTTAAAACTGCTATCTAATCTCAACACGGTGACTTTTGCATCAGAGTTTAAAACTGCTATCTAATCTCAACACGGTTACTTTTGCTTCAGAGTTTAAAACTGCTATCTAATCTCAACACGGCGACTTTTGCTTCAGAGTTTAAAACTGCTATCTAATCTCAACACGGTGACTTTTGCATCAGAGTTTAAAACTGCTATCTAATCTCAACACGGCGACTTGCTTCAGAGTTTAAAACTGCTATCTAATCTCAACACGGCGACTTGCTTCAGAGTTTAAAACTGCTATCTAATCTCAACACGGTGACTTTTGCTTCAGAGTTTAAAACTGCTATCTAATCTCAACACGGTGACTTTTGCTTCAGAGTTTAAAACTGCTATCTAATCTCAACATGGCGACTTGCTTCAGAGTTTAAAACTGCTATCTAATCTCAACACGGCGACTTGCTTCAGAGTTTAAAACTGCTATCTAATCTCAACACGGTGACTTTTGCTTCAGAGTTTAAAACTGCTGTCTAATCTCAACACGGTGACTTTTGCATCAGAGTTTAAAACTGCTATCTAATCTCAACACGGCGACTTGCTTCAGAGTTTAAAACTGCTATCTAATCTCAACACGGCGACTTGCTTCAGAGTTTAAAACTGCTATCTAATCTCAACACGGCGACTTGCTGCAGAGTTTAAAACTGCTATCTAATCTCAACACAGTGACTTTTGCTTCAGAGTTTAAAACTGCTATCTAATCTCAACACGGTGACTTTTGCATCAGAGTTTAAAACTGCTATCTAATCTCAACACGGTGACTTTTGCATCAGAGTTTAAAACTGCTATCTAATCTCAACACGGTGACTTTTGCTTCAGAGTTTAAAACTGCTATCTAATCTCAACACGGCGACTTTTGCATCAGAGTTTAAAACTGCTATCTAATCTCAACACGGCGACTTTTGCATCAGAGTTTAAAACTGCTATCTAATCTCAACACGGCGACTTTTGCATCAGAGTTTAAAACTGCTATCTAATCTCAACACGGCGACTTTTGCTTCAGAGTTTAAAACTGCTATCTAATCTCAACACGGCGACTTTTGCTTCAGAGTTTAAAACTATTGCCTAATCTTTACCAGGTGATAAAACGACACATATTTATTTTAATAACTTTCACATAGACTTGAGTAGAAATTAAAATGTAATCTATATGATCCAAATGAAGTAATTCATTCAAAAACATATCAATATAAGCTAATTATCAATGATGATTTAAAACAATTTCAAACGAATTATCATGATTTCTGTATGAAAGTTACGTGTTGATATTCATAAAAATGTTCACAGGCGACATTCGGGAATCAGTTTTTCCGTAATCCGTCCGTCCAACCGTCTTCCTGACTGTCCGACAAATTGTAACATTAAAGCCAAAATTTTCTTCACAAACAGAATTGACTTCTGCCTTGTAAAAGAAATAAAGTGCTAAACACAAACAGCCTAGCAAAATCTTTAAGTTGTTTCTTCTTTTCTCTAACACATTCACAGGGATTGAGGGTCATGGGTATGAGCCCTGCTACCGACCATGTCTCTCTATGTGATAAAGATTGCAGTTTCCTACGGAGGATAGGAGTGTAGTACTGGTTCTTCCCAGGAACGATTGTCGGGTAAACTGCCCGCTCGTGAAAATGACCAAAACACGGTTGCATCGGGCGTTAAACTGCTACAACAACAACAACAATCACAATTTTGCAAAGTAAACTTAGTTACAGAAATTGCCCAAATTGGAATTCAGAAGATCAAATTATAAAACTCTAGGTATAAATTCAAGACAGTTCAGCAACTTTTAAAAGTTGTATATGTTACATTTGTATATTGAATAGAGTCCATTTAAAACAATGTCTTTCAAATAGTATGGTCCGGAAACGCCCTCTATAAATGTCTTATCGTACTGATAATCTTGTCTCGGTTATCGATTTTTACCTGGAAGCGTTTATCACGCCGGCATTTATCACGCCGAGCGAGTAAACTGGTATTTGTCCGATAAATGTATGCAAAACTGCCCGTCATTATGTTATTTAAATACCACATTTAATAAAAAAATGGTATAATTGGAAAGCTGTTGAAATTTTCTGTAAAACTGTGAAATTAAAACCTCTATATATAATTAACTTTTATCTTTAATGGGAGTTAAACACGGTCCATGCTATTCCGTCTTGCGCATTTTAGCGATGGATGGTAATTTGACTCGCGATACTGGTCTTATAAAACTGTACGTTATTATGTTATAAAATAAAAAAACGAAAATCTAATTCATATCCGATCAAAAAAACTCTTAATTTACATTTTAATTAGCAATTTTCCATCATTTGACCCTAAATATATAGTGAAAACCTGTGCACAAAATATAACCGTATCGCGAAAAAAATCACCATTGACGCCATTTTCTGATTTTGAACGGATCTAACCGTCCCAGAAAATTAAAATACGGGTGAAATACGAAAATCTAAGACATAACAGACGTACATTAGACTTAAATCTATGAGAAAAAGATGTTACATCAATCACATGAACACCATGCAAGTAGGAAAGAGGCGCTAAAATTAGGTCGGTTTTCGGCTTTTGGTTATTTGTGAAAAACCCGTTCGTATGAGGTCAACTTTCCAATGCGTAAATCCACGTAAAACGAAACATCGGTAAAATATAATATCATGTAATGATAAGGGAATGCATATATTGTATTTAGGATCACTTTGTTGGTCAAATTGATGGTAAAATATCGAGATATATGTAGATATAAAGTATCAATATTTTCTTTCTTTTTCCAAAATTGCGGGTACCCGGATGTTTGTCACGTGATCCGAGGCAGGTTATTTATCGTATTACGCTCGTTTCCGGACCATACTATTTGAAAGACCTTGATTTAAAACAATGTCTTGTGTGCAAACTGAGAAAACGTTTAATCTAATTATCTTATGACTATAAGAATAAAAGTGTTTAATACGGAAACCTGTGGCTGCTATAAACATTATATAACACTAAAACATTGTCGATTATTATTCACTATTTCATATCAGATTCAAAATGGCGTTTAATTTTGCTTCAAAAAAGTTTTTGATCACCGGCGCCGGACGAGGAATTTGACGTGCTATTACTAAGGCTCTCTCTGAGCGCGGAAGTAAAGTTTATGCATTAAGTCTGTCAAAGGGACCTTAAGACAGTCTAGTTACCGAAAATCCTGATGTTATTCCAATCCAGGCGAACGTAGGAAACTGGGACGAACTTCGAGGAACATTGGAACACATTGAAGTGTTATATGGATTTGTAAATAACGCAGCAGCTACCACACAGGGAATGCGGTCCGTCTTTGAGTGGAACAAGGATATGATTGAAAACGCTGTAAATGTCAATTTACTCAGCGCAATAAACACATCCCAAATTCTGGCTAAAAAGATGGTGTACGCAAAAAGACCTGGATCTATTGTAAACATTTCAAGTGTCCTATCGTTGCAGGCGTATTCGGGAGCACTACCTTACAACGTAACAAAAGCTGCACTTGACATGGTTACCAAACAGTTCGCTGTAGAACTTGGTCCGTATAATATACGCGTGAATTCCGTGAATCCAACGCTTGTACTTACTGATCCAATTTAATCACACATCGAAGCAGGACTTCTACTTGATGAAGAGTTTTTGTCAAAGACACCAATGAAACGCCTACCAGAAGTTAGTGAGATTGTGGGACCAGTGCTCTATTTGTTAAGTGATCAATCCTCAATGGTGAATGGAACAATTAACGTAATTGATGGCGGCATGTTGTCAGCGTTTTAATTGTTATATAATATACGTCAACATGTCTGTAGTAATTTTTTTTTCAATTTCTATTCTAAAGGCATCGCCAGTTGTCAGTGACGGGAAGTTGCCACATATAGAATGAAAAGACTGTTTCAAATATTTGACTTATAATTATACATGATAAACTTTAAGTTTTAATATTGTTTATACATTTATCTAGTGCAGATTAAAATAAACTGAGGTAAAAGTGATTTAGTTGTGTGAGATCGTCAGAAAAGCGACAGAAAGCAAGAACCAAAAAATTATTTTGCATGATTATTTAAATTCTGCAAACTAGTTAGCAGTTTAAAATTAGCCACATAAATGAAGTACACCAATCGATTTCACTCAACTATAAACTGTCAGGATAGATTATTTTAAGAATAAGCCCCTGTTGTATGCGGCTGATAAGTCACGAAACACAAACCTAGATTGTGAACCTGTGTTACCGAGGACTGCATGTTAGCACGTAGACATGTTTGTTTTGTACATGCTAAACGTAGGATGAAATACAATCTTAGGGGTTTAAGGTGAGATGCTTGGATAATGTAATTATTATCGGAATTCATTCTATATTGAAATTGTAATTTAAAGTAAAATAGATATATATACTGGTTGTATCAGTTTTATTTAATGTGTATGAGAGCGATCTGTGACTCATTCTCTTCTTTCAGAGCATTCATTATGTAATTTCACGATGAATGCTCTTTCAGTGACATTTTAGCAAAACGTGTACATGTTGATAGGATTACTCTGGTGTAGTGTGGTATGCAGTTCTTGCAGTTGTTTTAGCAATTCTTCAAACATCTAATACATTTTTACCATTTTGACGCTTAATTGTGATCAACGTAAGTATGCGCCTTACATATGCTCATGACTTAAGACAAATGTATAAAGGCTTCTTAATTCTGGATTACACTCACCTTAAGTCATGTGAAAATTGTGCAAGACATTTCTAATATTTTCATAAAATACAGAAAAAAATATCTGCTGAAACTCCAAAACTATCGATGTTGATTTCGCTACTCATACGAGGAATGTTCAAATATGAATGCATCTAAGCACATAAAAAATGTATCCTTGATAGTTTTCAATGAAAATTTTATTTTGTCCCCTCGTAGTATTCACTTCCAACAGATATGCAAAGTTCCAGTCTTCTAAACCAATCCTTGCAGGGAATTTTCATAGTCTTTTCTAGGTATTCTATTAAGACAGTGGACTATTGCAGAACCTAGGTGTTTGTGCTGGACAAATGTTCGACCAGAAAGGTATTTTTTGAGCCTTGGGAACAAAAAGAAGTCACACGGGGCAAGGTCAGGCGAATACGGAGGGTGAGGGAGCACAACAACCTTTTCATGCTTCAGAAAGTCTTGTACAATAGACGCCTTGTGCGATGACGCATTGTCATGTAGCAATCTGACATTGGCCAAACCAGTTGCTGGTCTTTGATTTTTGAATAATCTCTTCAGTTTTCGAAGAACTTTAGTCTTATAAAACTTCGCATTTACGGGTTTGCCTTTAGGTACATCAACCTGAATGGCAGGACCCCGATTTGTGAAGAATACGGCAAACATTACCTTCTTGACACTCCTGGTCCGCTTTGCAATGCATGGTCTTTTGCCAGACTTTGTTGCCCATATTTTGTTCTGAGTCTTTCGTTTTGGCTAAAAAAAGTGAACCCATGTCTCGTCATCAGTGACAACATTTGCGAAAGACCGTGCATTGTAATTTGGAAACCGTTTTAGCAACATTTTCGCGCATTGCACGCGTGCCTTTTTCTGCTCATCTGTCAACAGATGGGGAATCAATCTAGCACAGATCTTTCTCACTTTCAAATTACGTTTCAGAATTGCATGAGCTGCTCCTAATGAGATGCCAGCCGTACTAGCTATTTACCTAGCGGTGTATCTTGCATCAGAAGCAACTATTTCTTTCACTCTAGCAACCATCTTGGCAGACGTTGCTGTTTTCGGCCGACGGCCATGTGGTGCATCTTCTGTTGAAACTAACCCACATTTGAATTTCTTAAACCAACGAATAACTGTCGAAAAAGACATTTCATTATGCCCATAAACAGAACATATTTCATCAAAAATGTCTTTACACCCTATGCCAATAATACCACGATTCTTAATATAGGACCGTTCTTAAATGGCGTACGCTGACCTTCCAACCATTTTTGTAATAGACCTGACCAGCGCACTCGCACTCGCACACGTAAAGAAACGACAACGTACAACTGTCAATTTCGGGGTGATCTCAAACGATTCTAGTATCGTATGAAATCTTTGTTACGTTCATTATTAAAAAATCTTCATCATAATATAAGACAATCACCATTATCCTAACACTCATCATTACTAGCGTTTACGTAGAACTAACAAAATTATGCACATTACACCATCATTATAATCATCATGAAGATATTCATCCTTGCAAAAAATTAATCAATAATTAGTTTAATCAAAACATTATTTTCATGATAGTCATTGTCTCATCAATATCAGTGGTGCTATCATTAAAATAATGCCAGTAAGGCCGCTAAAACCAGGTTTTCAATGATTCCGGGAGAAAATAATCTAGAATTAGAAATCTTCAAGTGACCAAAATAGAAAATGAGAATAAAAAATAAACTGACCCCCAAAAAAAAAAAAAAAAGTTGTTTTTACTATTAAAAAAACATATATACACATAAAAAAACAAAAAACGTTTTTTAGCAAGAATGACATTGACCCCTGCCTCCCCCCGCCCCAATTTTACAAACAATCTATTTACAGAACACTGACCTTGACCTAGACCCTCCTAATCTGAGTTATTGGTCGGAAATTATTTTTCTATTTTAGTAACAGTGACCCTGACTTTGATTCGAGTGATCCAAAATGCAATCTACTCAAGCTACCTACACACCAAGTTTGATTGCAATGTGTCACTCCTAACTCGAGTTTTGGAGCGGAAACCATTTTTCAGTAATCTTAACCTTTAGCCTAGCGAGCCTTAATACAATCGCAAACTTCCTGTCCATGCAAGCTACATACACACCAAGATCCATTGCAATTGGTCACTCCTAATTCGAGATATTGAACGGAAACCATTTCTCTATTTTTTAGTAACAGTGGTCCTGCAAATTGATAATTGTTAAACATGCAATAGCACGGTCCGGAGACACCCACGTGATAAATAACCATTAATTGTCTACATTTGCATTGGAATGATTGTCCATCGTAAACAACTCAATTTGACATAGCATTGCATTGTTGTTCTAACTTGAGATGGTCCCTCAATATATTGTTCAAGTACAGAGTACGTTTACATGTACATGTACGTTTACAGTTACACTGGTCAGGTCTATTAGTATGCACGAGTAGGTAATGTTTAGCGAGAGATAGACACAGATAAAGTGAACGGATTTTAATGGGTGTGGTATCAATGTAAAGCTAACATGTTTATCTACCCAATAATATTGATTTCCTCCTGATATTCGCATTATTGAGCGAGAAAACGTTCTATATGCATTCATATTTGAACAATCCTCATACCACTAGCCCAGTAATCATTTCTGCAGGTCGATCGTTAAAACTCTAATTTAAAAGGCCAAACTATGGATTATAATAAGATACTGAAGGTTATTATTGGCACGGTGGTTGGTTTTATATTGATTTCCCTATATTCAAAATTATTATGGTCACGACAAGGTCCAAAATAGCAAATTCTAGTTATACATATATGCATTACATGCATGTTTGATTTCACAGCTTGTTCCGAGTCATGTTGAAAATCGTTCAGAATTTTTGTCCTGATGACCTGTAGACTAGACTTGAACCTATATTACGAAAGGGCAAAAACTAGGTAATAATTTTAAGATAAAGAAAGGTAAATGAACACTCTTTAGGCTACATTTGGAACACATTCATTGTGTAAAATGGTCCCGCTATTTTTCCGGAAGATATCTATGTTAAGTTAGAAATAGGAGTACATCGGATAGAAGACTATGTCGCTACAGACATGTACTAAGGTTAAATTTTGTGAACTTTTAAATCATTGTAGAGTCCACATTTAAATCTAATCATTCTAAAGTTGGTAAAAATGTTTGTCGTGATAATTTTATGTTTAGTTCGAAACTTTGTCATATGGAGCCGAACTCGACGCAAACAAGAACAAGGTCGGCGCGATTTTGAGTATAAGAGATAGGTAGCTAGATTTCATAGTAAAATCATGTCAGGTTTAATTTTTATGCAGTAAGAAGGTGCCAAATGTCAAAGGGTGAGAAAAACATGTGCACTCTGACCGGGACGAGAACCCAGGGCCTATTCTATATAGGGATGTTAGGGCGAATGCTCTCCCGACGGAGCTAACTGGCCGCATACACATTTTCTCCCCACTTGTAATTAAATATTTCCCGTTATTCATTGGTCGAGATGGTAATTACAATGTACTTTACACTTAAAATTTACATTAGTTTGGCGGTAAAACCTTATTATAAATATTAACTATTTACGTACTAAAATAATAAAACCATTAAAAAAGACTGAAAACGCAGGAGTATTTTATTGACCTTTTTTAATCGGTATTATCAAATTGAAATGAAAAGGTGCCTTACAGAGTAAATTTCTCAATTCAAAAAATGAAACGCATTTTTCTTGTCATTTCATTGACGGTTCAAAAGTTACTAACTTCCAGTCAAGGCGAGCTTAATACGGATGCGCCGAAAAACACGACTTAAGTCGTTCAAGAGTAGTAGAATTCTCAGAATTTAGCATTGCTTAGTGTCTTCTATCTTTCATTATTTTTCTATCAACATTTTCAATCTACCATCGACATGATAATTTCGAACACTACAGTTAATTTCTTACAATGGTTTCTGTTTTACATTTTTATAATGTGTAACAGTTTTCGTGTTATTTCCGATAGAAATTATAAGGACTTGAAAAGTGTAACTGTTACCATTCACTTGAGTTATAGATGAACACAATGCATGGAAGCGTGATCGTTATAATTCACTGCTAATTGTACAGATAAGGGTAAACGCCCAGGAGAACGGTTAAGCTAAGTCTCATGCATAGTCGGAGAACTATACAAGGTATATTTTAGCGTTTTAAATCATAGGAAAATAAGATAAATATCGCCTGATATAATTTCAGATGAGGTGATTTGGTAGCTTGCTTCAAACGAACGGCATTGAGGTATACGGACTCTACATGCATACCAGATCTGCTAACTTGCCTTAAACCTAACCTATTAAAAAGAGTGCAGTTAAAACAACGTTTTAAAGGCAAGCTGAGAAAAGCGCTCATCTAATTATCTAACGACTATAAGAGTATAAGTGTTTAATACGAAACCCTGTGATTTCTATATATATAAACCACTAAACATTGTCGAATTGAATTCACTATTTCATATCAGATTCAAAATGGCGTTTAATTTTGCATCAAAAAAGTTTTTGATCACTGGAGCCGGACGAGGAATTGGACGTGCTATTACTAAGGCACTCTCTGAGCGCGGATGTAAAGTTTATGCATTAAATCTGTTAAAAGGACCTTTAGACAGTCTGGTTGCCGAAAGTCCTGCTATTGTTCCGATCCAAGCGAACGTAGGAAACTGGGACGAACTTCGAGAAACATTGGAACACATTGAAGTGTTAGATGGATTTGTAAATAACGCAGCAGCTACCGAACAGGGAATGCGGTCGGTCTTTGAGTGGAACAAGGATATGATCGAAAACGCTGTTAATGTCAATTTACTCAGCGCAATAAACACATCCCAAATTCTGGCTAAAAAGATGGTGGACGCAAAAAGACCTGGTTCTATTGTAAACATTTCAAGTGTCCTATCGTTGCAGGCGTATTCGGGAGCACTGCCTTACACAGTAACAAAAGCTGGACTTGACATGGTTACTAAACAGTTCGCTGTAGAACTTGGTCCGTATAATATACGCGTGAATTCCGTGAATCCAACGCTTGTACTTACTGATCCAGTTAAATCACGCATTGAAGCAGGAATTCCACTTGATGAAGAGTTTTTGTCAAAAACACCAATGAAACGCCTACCAGAAGTTAGTGAGATTGTGGGACCAGTGCTCTATTTGTTAAGTGATCAATCCTCAATGGTAAATGGAACAATTAACATAGTTGATGGCGGCATGTTGTCAGCGTTTTAATTGTTTATATTATAAGTCGACATGTCTGCAGTAATTATTTTTCAATTTCTATTCTAAAGGCATCGCCAGATGTCAGTGACGGGAAGTTGTCACACACAGAATGAAAAAAGACTGGTTCAAATATTTGACTTATACTTATACATTATAAACTTTATGTTGTAATATTGTATAAAATGTTATACATTATCTAGTGCAGATTAAAATAAACAGAGGTAAAAGTGATTAATACTTGGCTCGATTGTTGAAAACATCCACAAAATGTTTATACAGAACGCATGTGTTTTCTCGCGTAGTTACCATTACCGTGATTTCGAAAGCTTATCGATTGTTGTGTAAATTGGACTTCCTGAAGGGTTTGGTATGTTGTTTCTCTTAATTCCGTAAAGCAAGATAAACACTCAACAACTTTTCTAAGTATGAACTTAATAGATCTGTCGTAGTGTATTAAGTTTCCTCAATTTTTCATACCATCAAAGAGTGATCTTTATAACAATAAGGATTTCGCAGAACAGAACAGAACAGAACAGAACAACTTCTTTGGAACGGAACTTTCATCTGGAACGGTACCAAGTTGTTATTTGATATGCTCGTGAATTTGTTTTACGCGAATTTAATATTATGGACATTTGGCAGCGAATTCATAAATCAGCGAAATAATTCAGGCGCATGGTTTTCGCGAGATAAAGATCATACGTAAATAAAGTGTTTTACAGTATTACACCAGAGATAAACTGACGGGTACGAAATTCCATGTCCGAGTTGCTATAAACACAGTAACCCAAATATTCAAAAGTCACAACACTTTAAAATTACCAAATTATGGGTATAACACAGCCAATCATTTATGATTCGCGAATTGGTAAAGTAGCAGACAAATTGCAATGGTTGGCCATCCTTATTCTCTAAGAAGATGTTCGCAGGAAAAATTTAAGGTTAAGCCTAGTTCTTATCCACAACTAAAATATAACTTGATTAGATTGTAATGAGCAGAAGGGCTAACTATTGCAGCCAAATTTACTATCACGATAGTTATCGATAGTTAAAAGTACTATCACGATAGACTATTAATAGTTGGCTTCACTATCACGATACTATCCCAATAGTTTCGATAGTTTACAAGATTCAAGATTCAAGATTCAAGATTTCTTTATTAGTAACGTAAACATATATACATGTTTCTTGTTACATGATACAATTCATACAAATATACATATCAAAGATCACAATAGGTGTAGCAGTATGATGTTTTAACAAATGAAATATTTATGCCTTCTATATGAATACCCAAATTACATTAGGGGTGTAACGATAGTCGATACCATCGACTTATCGCGATTGTATCATGCCCGATAGTCAATAGTCGATAGCAATTTCACACTATCGATACTATCGCCAATAGTCTGGACAGCTATCGACTTTTCTCGATAGTTTTATTTTCATTTTTGAATGCGTTATTTACATAAAATGAAGTTGATTTTCCTTTGACATAAAACGAATGTCTACATTACGGGCTAGCCTAAGTTATATACGACGACGTTTCAGTTCCTTAAACGTCGTTGTCGTCTTACCATCCATCAATCCATGACTTGACGTGGTGAAAAGTTTTAATGACGCTTATCTGTTAAATAAAAATCGTTTAGCATTCAAAATTAAAATAATAACGATTATATTTATACTGAAATCAAATTCTTCAAGCAAATCACGCGATCGACGGGACAGATGGTTAGTTCACTCAGGGTCTTTCAGTTCTAACTTGAGTGACCCTGGTTGACTGTTAATAAAATGTTTATTCAATAATTCGCTTCTATTTCATTCCTGCATAGACCTAGATACACAATCTGTGTGATTTATTTCAATGATTCTAACAGGCAAACTTTTGATGCTTTTGGTATTGTAATTTATCTTTTGTAAATTGTGAAGGCATGGTCAAAGTTTGTCCATTAAAGTAACACAGTAACAATTTCATAATTTATCTGTTATTACAGGTATTGATACAAACAAATTGAATCAACTTAGTAAAAATATATAGTTTGTAAATTTTAAAATTTACTTAGTAAATGTTTATGAAGCTTTTGCGATCAGGAAAAGTTTAACTACCACTATTGATTGAATTTCAAACCACAAACTGTCTTTTATTCTAAACACATGAAAACTTGAAACTTAATTTTGTAAACTATTTTGTTATAACAAACATATCTTTATCAATGTACTTAGTTCATCCTTCCTTTATGCAAACTTTATGATAGAAATTGTGGTATTCAAGTGTACTGTTTTTAATTTGGGTATTCATATAGAATGCATAAATATTTCATTTGTTAAAACATCATACTGCAACACCTATTGTCATCTTCTTGAAATGTATATTTGTATGAATTGTATCATGTAACAAGAAACATGTATATATGTTTACGTTACTAATAAAGACATCTTGAATCTTGTAAACTATCGAAACTCTCGTGATAGTATCGCGATAGTGAAGCCAACTATTGATAGTCTATCGTGATAGTGCTTTTAATTATCGATAACTATCGTGATAGTAAATTTGTCTGCAATAGTCAGCTCTAGCAGCATGGTAGCTGTGAACGCCTTGTGTTTGCTCGGATGTACATTGCAATTGAAATAGGTAAAGTAGCAGACAAATTGCAATGGTTGACCATCCAAATTCTTTAAGAAGATATTCGCAGGACAAATGTAAGGTTAAGCCTAGTTCTAAATCCACAACTAAAATATAACTTGATTAGATTGTAATGAGCAGCATGGTAGCAGTGAACGCCTTGTGTTCGCTCGGACGTACATTGTACCTACTAGTACCTTCGGATAGTTAGTATTTGGTTCTTCTCATGAATAACGGTTCTTCTCATGAATAACTCGTGGTCTGTTTATTGAATGAAAAACACCTCTATGTAGAAAATACAGCTCTTTATAGAAGATATTTGCAAAGTGTGTCGGGAAACTGAATTAGAAAGGAACTCCGAAAAGTCAACTCCGTCAATCAATTTAGTGTAGGGGAATATTGTGATAACAGCAGGATAGAATATCTCTGAAATTGGCTACAAAATCATTTTCGCTATACAAATAGTCTTTACACGGTTAATTGAAACAAATTCATAATTATCATTCAGCACCTAAATACTATATACTATTAGTATGGACTTGCTACGCATTGGATATGATGTGATATTCACCATAATAGAAGTAATATTGACCGAGGGGTCTTGTTAGGTATTGGATATGATGTGATATTCACCATAATAGAAGTAATATTGACCGAGGTGTCAGCAATGTAAAGACAGTGCAAGGCCTGTTTGAATTGCATGCATTTCCCCTTCTTACATTTTTATGAGTTACAACAGGGTGATCCTATTCGAGTGGCTATATATGTTGGGGTATAAGTGTCCTGTGGTTACAGTCCATTTTGGATGTATGTCTGCCTAAATGATCTGCATCAAGTTATTGATGAGGTCGGACTATTCATTTCAGAGTTATGTGCTTTTAATTAACTATATTCGCATTTTAACACATAGCACATACTGTATATATTTATGACCATGCATTAAGCTTGATATGTGTTCAAATGTTGATAGTTGATTGTTCTGTACTTAAATAATAATTTCTTAAACCTTGACCTTTACTTTATCATTAAGACCCACGATACTCGTAAAGGTGATAAAGGACTTTAATGCCTCTTTTGCTACAAAAATTGTCAGGACGCATTAATATGAAGTTATTTGCAAATAAATACCATTTGAATGACATCACATATAAATACGAAATAATAATACTAATAAAAATAATAATACAAGTAATAATGATAATAATACAGCTGTTGATGATGATGATGATGATGATGATGATGATGATGATGATGATGATGATATATGGGTTATAAAATGTCATGTACAGAAGTATACACTTACTAATAGCTTTAAAACTGTTATCTAATCTCAACACGGTCAATGACCTCAGGTGACTGAACTAGGCCTTTAAAACGGCACATATTTGTTTTATTAACTTCCACATGGACCTGAGTAGAAATTTAATTTTAATCTGTATGATCTAAATGAAGTAATTGATTCAAAAACATATCAATATCAACTAATTATCAATGAAATTAAACTTATATTAATTTAAAACAATTTCAAACAAATTATGATTTCTGTATGAAAATTACGTGTTGATATTCGTCAAATTTTTCACAGGCGACATTCGGGAATCGGTTTTCTCCGTAATCCGTCCATCCGTCCGCCTGTCTGTCTGCCCGACAAGTTGTAACATTAAAGCCAAAATATTCTTCACAAATATAATTGACTTCTACCTTGTAAGAGAAATGAATTGCTAAACACAGACAGCCTAGCAACATATTTAAGTTGTTTCTTCTTTTCTCTATTTCTCTATTAACACATTTGTGACTAGTGCCTGTTAAAACAAAGCTTCGTTTCAAAGCAAACGACAAAGACTGATGAGGATTTAAGTTATTAGCCTCTGAGACCGCCTCCGTGATCGAGTGGTTAGAGTCACTGTCTTGAAATCACTGTAACCTCTCATAGATCGAGGGTCATGGGTACGAGCCCTGCTACCGACCATGTCTCTTTATGTGAGAAATCGGAGGATAGGAGTCTAGTACTGGTTCTTCCCAGGAACGATTGTTAGGTAAATTGCCCGCTTGTGAAAATGACCAAAACACTGTTGGATTGGGGCGTTAAACTCCTACAACAACAACAAAAATCACAATTCTGCAAAAGAAAACTATTTAAAGAAATAGATTTGCTCAAATTGGAAGTCAGAAGATCCCATTGTAAAACTCTAGGTATAAATGGGTAAAGACAACTTCAATATAGTTCAGCCACTTTTAAAAGTTGTATAGTATATTACATTTGTATATTGAATAGAGTCCAGTTAAAACAATGTTTTGTGGGCAAGCTGAGAAAAACGCTAATTTAATTATCTTACGACTATAATACTATAAGTGTTTAATACGAAACCCTGTGGCTGCTATATACATAAACTACTGCAACATTGTCGAATTTTATTCACTAGTTCATATCAGATTCAAAATGGCGTTTAATTTCGCTTCAAAAAGGTTTTTAATCACTGGCGCCGGACGAGGAATTGGACGTGCTATTACTAAGGCACTCTCTGAGCGCGGAAGTAAAGTTTATGCATTAAGTCTGTCAAAAGGACCTTTAGACAGTCTAGTTGCCGAAAATCCGGATGTTATTCCAATCCAGGCGAACGTAGGAAACTGGGAAGAACTTCGAGAAAGATTGGAACACATTGAAGTGTTAGATGGATTTGTAAATAACGCAGCAGCTACCGAACAGGAAATTCGGTCCGTCTTTGAGTGGAACAAGGATATTCTTGAAAACGCTGTAAATGTCAATTTACTCAGCGCAATAAACACATCCCAAATTCTGGCTAAAAAGATGGTGGACGCAAAAAGACCTGGATCTATTGTAAACATTTCAAGTGTCCTATCGTTGCAGGCGTATTCGGGAGTACTGCCTTACACAGTAACAAAAGCTGGACTTGACATGGTTACTAAACAGTTCGCTGTAGAACTGGGTCCGTATAATATACGCGTGAATTCCGTGAATCCAACGCTTGTACTTACTGATCCAGTTAAATCACACATCGAAGCAGGAATTCCACTTGATGAACAGTTTTTGTCAAAAACACCGATGAAACGCCTACCAGAAGTTAGTGAGATTGTGGGACCAGTGCTCTATTTGTTAAGTGATCAATCCTCAATGGTGAATGGAACAATTAACGTAATTGATGGCGGCATGTTGTCAGCGTTTTAATTGTTATATAATATACGTCAACATGTCTGTAGTAATTATTTTTCAATTTCTATTCTAAAGGCATCGCCAGATGTCAGTGACGGGAAGTTGCCACACATAGAATGAACAGACTGGTTCAAATATTTGACCTATTATTATACATTATAAACTTTATGTTTAAATATTGTATATACATTTATCTTATGCAGATCAAAATAAACATAGGTAAAAGTGATTAATACTTGGATCGATTGTTGATGTTTATACAGAACGCAGCTATTGATATCTTTGTGTTTTTCGTATTTTCTCATCACCGGCGTAGTTACCATTATTGTCTCATTATATGGAGATAGTTTGAAAAGCAACAGAAAGCAAGAAACACCAGATTATTTTGCATGATTATTACAATTCTGCAAACTAGTTAGCTGTTTTAAATTAGCCACAGAATTTAAAACTGAAAATAAACAAAACTCTATAAATGATCACACAATCGTAGCTTCTGGTCACATGCCTACGGACCCCGGCCGATCTTTTGGAGGATGCAATTGTAGGATATCCGTACGGATATCGCAGACAAGTCGTGCGGAGCTTGGAAGGAGCTCGGAGGGCGTACCTCATACGATGCACGTGTGTTCATACGGTGCTCGTACAGTGCCCGTACGGTACGGTGTCTGCACGGTGTCTGTACGACAGGAA
Organism: Saxidomus purpurata; assembly: GCA_022818135.1. Taxonomy (NCBI): domain Eukaryota; kingdom Metazoa; phylum Mollusca; class Bivalvia; order Venerida; family Veneridae; genus Saxidomus; species Saxidomus purpurata. The sequence goes on from JAFMSR010000017.1 coordinate 2,558,750, forward strand.
TAAAACCAGTTCGGCGATATCTTAAAACTTCTCATTTTAGCTAGAACCGTCAAGGATATCGTACGGATTCCGTACGGCGAACGTAACGCCCTGCGGGGCCTCTTGCGGACAACGCACGTTCCCCTGCCGGTGTCCGTAGAATCGTACGAACATTGAACGTGCGACTCCCCTGCGATAGTCGCACGATCACCGGCAAGCTCTTACGGGCCTCGCGATGTTCCAAATCCGCACGGACATCGTATGAGCTCGACCGTACTCGGCCCTTGCGAGCTGCTCCCGACTTCGAAAATGTCTACGAGCTCGGAGAACATTTTAAACATTTTCACCGAGTCACCGAGTCCTCTACGAGTTCAACACATCCATACGATGCTTTTAAGAGTCAACGATGTCCGTATGGACTCCGTGCGATTATGCAAAATTTGGACTGAAAACCTATTCGTACGGAGCTCGTAGCGTTAATGTGACCAGGGTATGACTGATACCTCAGTTATGCCTCGGTCACATATCCGTACGATGTCCGTACGTTTTTTTTAATCGCACGATTCAACCAACTTTTAAAATCCGTAACGTATCTACTGGTCACATATGGTCCCGTGCAATAATCGTAGAATATCCGTACTGACATCGCAGACATGTAGTGCAGAGCTCGCAATGAGCTCGGACATACCTCGTATGATGCACGTGTACTTTGTGGAACTCGGGCTGCTCCCGATTTCATAAATTTCAAAGAGCTCGGCCAAAACTCGGGAGCCCGGTGAAACATTTTCACGGAGTCCCCGAGTCCTCTGCGATTTAAAAATCCATACTATGCTCGCAAGAGTCAACGATGTCCATTCCGATTTTGAATAAATTCGGCTTTAAATCTACTCGTTAGGAGCTCGTAGCGTGGATGTGACCAGGGCTTTAGAGCAAAGTAAAGTGTGCCTAATACCAGGAATTTAGAGAACCCCAAACGTCAAAGGAATTTATTAGGGACATGCGTAACATGTAACATTAGAGTATATTCTCACAAACTCCCTGATTTGTACACAGGTCTTCTATTTCACAAGGGTTTTAATACCTTACAAACACTTGTTCTATTATTAGTTAACGTAATAAACATTAGTGCAACTACATGTAGGTACATTTTGTAGTTAGCGATCTGTGAAAAACATGATAAATCTAAAATAACCAAAAAGTTAAATGGTGTATATTTCTGAAATTTGACACAGGTTCAGGAATTGCGCATACAAACTCCGACAGTTAATATCACATTTTTTTCTTCTATGATGTTTCTTCTTTGTTCTATATTAATTTTACCAATATACTGAATAAAAACGGTGGAGTAAATCAAGCATTCCATTGGTAAATAGATTATAAGCACGCCTTGTTTTACGCAATAGTTTCTTTTTGAATTCCCAAATATCAAGCGGATCGAATGACAAATAATGATACAGATAATAGGCAAATTATAGATCAGAGTGCATGGTTGAAGTTTAAGATATAATTGCATGTCATAGAGAGATTTTCAGTGGTTTTCTAATTAAGTAAAAATAAAGTACACCTGTCGATTCACTGAATTATGAAGTGCCAGGATAGGTTATTTTAAGGATAAGCCCCATTTTGTATGTGGCTGATGAATCATGAAACACAACCCTAGATTGTGAACTTGTGTTACCGAGGATTGATTGTTAGCAGGTAAGCATGTTTATTTTGTACATGTTAAAGTAGGATGATTTTCAATCTTAGGGGTTTAAAAGATGAGAAAAGTATTGAATTATGCTTGTATAAATAGCGTACGATAATGTAATTGTTATCGGAAAATGCATTCTATTTTACAATTGTAATTTAAAGTAAAATAAGTATGTTATCAGTTTTATAGCTATATACATGTGACTCATGCAGTTATATAATGAATGCTCTGGATAACGAGAATGAGTCATAGAAAGCTCTCATACACATTGTGTTTATCTATAGCTTGGCAAACCACTTCAATCTGAGGATGTCTGTGACTGTGTCAGTATTAAAAGAGCGATAGCGCAGTGATATACGTGTTTAACGTTGGAAGACTTACATTTTATGGTCATCAACGGGGCATGAATTCGAGTCTTTCTTGAACCTACAATATCTTCATTTCGTTTTAAACTGAATAGATGTAATAGTGTTTTTTTGGTGTTTTGGTGTTGTTTTAAGTTATTATTTAATATATCTCATCTTATCTAATCAAAACAATAACAATTATGAGAATATTAAAATGCAGTGTCTGTGTCAAAATAGTTGCTACAGCTATTGGCAATGTATGTTGCTTCCTCGTCAAAAGAAAATCCTCAATAAAACTATCTGCAGCACTATTGAGGATTTTTTTGACGAGGAAGCAACATGGCAGTTGAGCACGTTCAACTGTCACTTGACTCTTCTTAAGCTGATCATCTACATCTCTATGTAACACGCCAACAACACATTACCTAGTTTTATGCAGGTACGACTTCAATTGATCTTTTGGTAAGCTGCTGTCCATCACCTGCTGCATAGTTTAAGGTGGTCTGACCTTTTCTTCCTTTTACCTGAAATGAATTAAAGAAAGTGCAAGGTATTTCAACAATTCAATACTTTTTGGCAACCAATCAAATTCAATCTTTGGCTAAAACTGACTGGAAATTGCAATCAGGTAAATCTCTCCTCTTTTCGGTTTCAAAACTCTACTTTTCTGGGCATGAAGGGATACATGCCGGGGTCTCATCCAAAACATAATCTAAAAATTTAGCTTTTGGACGGACCTTGATAAAATCTCTTTCAAATCAAAAATCAAAAATTAAACAATTCAACATTTGAGTATAGTTCAAGCGTGTGCACTCTTAATGCATAATTATTACGTTAAATACTATTATTCTAGATAATGTAGTTATTATAGAAAACACGTATTATTTCCAACTTATATGAGACCATGTGAGTTATATGGCATTATGATGACAGTCGCAAACACTCCTGCGTTCGCAGTGTTTCGTCCAGGAAGTATCTAGGCTCTGACTTATTTCGTTGAGTTCGCTTTTAACTTCTCTCATAAAGTTTTGTCTATTCATTTCAGCATGATAGTGTCCAGTCGATGACCCAGCTTTGACGATAAGGTCAGCCCCTTTGAAAATCCATGTTCCAAAGCAGCGTGTACTACAATAAATCGTTCACTTCTAGTAAACGGAATATTCAGATCGAGTGACTTTTGGACTTTGGCAGCATTTTTGGCGCTATGTGTTGTAAGTATCGTCTGTGAACACGATTGGTCTGCCTTCTTCTCGAAATTTCTCTACTAGTCTAGTAGTATCTGTCTGATATAGCGAAGTCTCGTCATGGTTATATGTCCATTACGGTTGGTTTAACAGCTTTTCCATACGATACCGATCTCCTTCAAGTGTTTACGTAAAACGGTCAAACTTCCAGTGACTCCAATCGTCTCTTGTAGTTGTGTCAAGATCAGCTAGGCCGTTGGGACTTCCTTCCGCTGTTCTATCATGTCAAACACGGTTCTGCGTATACTGTCTCGATCAAAGCTGTCTGGTTCAATTTTGTTTGATCTTGTTTTCTGGACTTTCTTCTGGTCTTTCAGTGACATTTTAGCAACGTGTTGACATGTTTTAGTGTAGTGTGCAGTTCTTGCAGTTGTTTAAGCAATTCCTCAAACATCTTATACATTTTTACGCTTTTGACGCTTTTGTGATCAACGTAAGTAATTTGTTCGGCTATAGTTTTAGGTATGCGTCTCGCATATGTTCATGGATTAAGACAAATGTATAAAGGCTTGTAAATCATAGATTCCTCTCACATAAAGTCATGTGAGAATTGCGCAAGGCATGTATGTTTGATTTTAAAGCTTGTTCCTAGTCATGTTGAAAATTGTTCAGAATGTTTTATGACCTACAAAGGTTATACCTGAACCTATATTACTAGATAATAATTTTAAGATAAGGAAAGGCAAATGAATACTCTATAGGCTACATTTGGAACACATTCATTGTGAAAAATGGTCCCTCTATTTTTCCGGAAGATATCTATGTTAAGTTTGAAATAGGGGTAGATAGAATAAAAGACTATGTCGCTACAGACATATACTTAGGTTAATTTTTGTGAACTTTTAAAACATTGTAGAGTCCACATTTAAATCTAATCATTCTAAAGTTGGTAAAAATGTTTGTCGTTAGGGCGAATGCTCTCCCGACGAAACTAACCGACCGCATACATATTTTCTCACCAATTGTAATTAAGTACAAACGTGACATGTGAACCAGGAAAACAAATTCTTGTTTTTCTTATCAAATATTTTATTCGAAATATTTCCCGTTATTCACTGGTCTAGAGAGTAATTACTCTACACTTAAGATTTACATTAGTTTGGCGGTAAAAAAAAATATTTTGTTGATAGATCAACTATTTACGTACTCAAATCATGAAACCATTCCAGAAATACTGAAAACGCAAGAGTATTTTATCATTGTGACCTTTTTCATTCGGTATTATCAATTTGTAATGAAAAGGTGCCTTACAGAGTAAATTTCTCAATTAAAAAATTCTTGTCATTTCATTGACGGTTGAAAAGTTCTTAACTTCCAGTCAAAAGCGAGCTTAACACAGATACACCGAAAACCACGACTTAAGTCGTGCAAGAGTATTAGAATTCTCAGAATTTAGCAATGTATAGTGTATTTTATCTTTCATTATATTTCTACCAACATTTCAATCGACCATCGACTTGATAATTTCGAACACTACAGTTAATTTGTTACACTTGTTTCTGTTTTACATTTTGTTATACTGTGTGACAGTTCTCGTGTTATTTCCGATAGAAATTATGATGACTTGAAAAGTGTATAATGTTACCATTCACTTGAGTTATAGATGAACACAATGACTGGAGGCGGGACCGTTATTACTCACTGTTAATTATACATATAAGGGTAAATGTCGAGAAGAACGGTTAAGCTAAGTATCATGTATAGTTGGAGAACTATACAAGGTATACTTTAGTATTTTTTAATCATGTATAGGCAAATAAGATAGATATCGTCTGATATAATTTCAGATAAGGTGATCATACGATGTTGAAGGTAGCTTGCTTCAGACGAACGGCATTGAGGTATACGGACTCTTTATGCATACCAGATCTGCTTACATGCCGAAACCTAAACACAAGTGCACTATTGCCCAGCGATAAGCAGCATAAGTCACCGGGAAAGCATCGTCATGCTTTCAATGCCTCAAAATTGAAACAAACAGGAAATGACAAACAACAAAACAAATCATGGTATTTCCTACCAACCGTTAGACGCCTGGTGTTTCGAGAGGATAAACAACAGGTTAGAAAACAAGAGCACAATACAGATCAAATTGGAAATCAGAAATATGAACAGACCTTTGCAGACACCTTGAATGCTTTCAGTAACACTTTTGACTCGGTTGGCGAAAAACAGTCTGTAGTAATGACTGATGCGGATAATCTGAGTAACAAAAATAGTCAGTATATAGAGACTCTCGCTGATGCTCTAGACGCTTTTAGTGATAACTCGGCATCTTTACACACAACTGAATTGTTGACCGAAGAAGGTGAGTCAACAGTTAATACCAAAACGAATGAAATGCATACTGATGATGCCGTCTATGAACAATTATTTAAGACTTCGCTTGACGCTTTTAATGATAACTCAGACATTTCCACGACAGCAGGTTTACTGAAAGTAAATAGCTTGGCCGTTGGTGACTTTGAACTTAAAAAATCACTACATACTATCATACAGGCAACGCAATTTAGTATCACGGTAAACACATTTCAACCAAGTAAACAGAATAAATATAAAATGTCTCTGAAAGGCTCGTTTGGTTGGATAAAACAAACCAAGCAGACAAGTACAATCTTAGAAGGAAAAGAATCGACGAAATGTGGTCGATCATTTCCAAAATTTAAAAAGCATAGATCAAGCCCTGATACCGTTCTGCAAAAGTTGCTAACAAAAGAAGAAGAGAAAGTATTGAGGCAATTGATAAAAGTCGAGGTCAGAAAACAATTAAAACTGTATTTAGTAGTAACCATAAAAGAGACCGAGACAGAAAAATATAGCAAACAGAATACTACACATGATACTGTACCGGAAGAGAAAATAGAAAAAGTGTCTCAGGAAATATTGGAAAACTTGATGGCTCAAGTGCTTAAAAATGCAATGATCACACACAAGTTAAACCAAATGATTGATTGGATCAAAAAGAAAGAAAATCAGAAGAAAGTCTGGAAGAACCTAATGTGGCTAACTACTTTAATATTCAGGATTAAGTTTACAGTAGTACATTTATTGCCCGAGACATTAGATGTGTTGTCCTCTGCGGATATGTTTTCATCATACACGATGGATGAAGACTTCAAGGCAGTGATCAAGACGTCAAGTAAGTGTATATCATAAGATTATATGCATAGTTATAAGAACGAGATTTGAGTACTAAATGTAAGACATTAATTTGCCAGACAAAAGAGAAACTATTATCATTTTTTCAGTTTTGTATATTGGTGTATTGATTGTTAATTTTCTTTCTTTTCGTGCACTAGGTTTGGTCGATCTCGGGAAACTGTTTGATGGAAAATCTGTATCAGTCACATCCACTACGACAGGCACGGTTGCACCAAACGATGAGACGAAAGATGTCTAAAACATGCAACATTCTCCAAAACAATTGTAGTTTAAAGACATTATTATAAAAATGAACAATGTAATAAGTATATAAATTAAATACGGAAACTGCTGAATGAAACCTACTATAGAATATACAACGCAAAAACTATACATAGTCAACTATTTGAAAAGGTCTTTTAATATTTGGAGAGCACGTCAAACAACTCAAGAGGTCTTTATTTCAATTACATTATTACAGTTCTCTCCATTAGAAAGGTCTTTAAATATTTAAAGAGCTCTCTAATTCAATTCATGAAATCACACATTGATTGGAAACTTGAAACAACTGATGAGATCTCAAATTGTTTCAAATGCCCCTGTAATTATATTAGAGATCAGTAGGAAACGGATACATTTAAAGCACACAACAAAGAATTCATAGAGCTTTTTAAATTTTTAAAGACCCATCCTATTGGAATTATTCGCAACCTGCTCTTATTATTTGGAGAGCACTTCAAATATTTATAGAGCCCTTGAATCTTCAAATATTCGAGTGTATGTCAAAGTTTATTTGGCGCTCCCTGTGTATGATTAAATAATGTATGTAATATATTTATAGCGCAATAAATATATAGAAGCGCGGTGCAATTCAGTTGTCAATATCATTCATTCATGTGTAGCGCACTATAAAATTTTTTAAAGAGGTCGTCAATTCAATTAGGGGTCTCTGCAAAATGAATAATAGAGCTCTTCAAAATGAATTATAGAGCTCTCCAAACCAGTTGAATAAAACTGCGTAAAAATTGTTTTCATTTCATTGAAACAATTTTTACGCAGTTTTATTCATCAACATGTCTTAATCCGCTGCGCACCAAATTTTGGTCTCATTGATAAACGTATAGAGCACTTCAAATATTTAAAAAGTCTCCTCAAATATGAAAGTGTATGCAGATTAGTACATGTTATTAAACATCGATGCAGCATCAATATACAAAACAAACACAACTAGTTTCGCTCTTAATATACAATGTAAAAGAGCTTAGTTGAACATTTAATTAACTTTACCTTCGAGAATTTTGTACCTGAAATGGATAGTTATCATTTAGCGCATGTAAGTGTGCAGATTATTTATAGATTTCAAGATAGCCGTCAAAGTTAATTTTTGTGATTGAAATCTTTTGAATATTAATAAATTCCTCAAAAATGAATGTAATCTAATTATTCTCAATGACGCAAGTAAATTAAACCTGAAATGTGCTAATTCAGTATCATTTTCTTTCAATATTGCCATTTGTTAAAACCATAGAGAAAAATGCTCAAACTAAATATGAAAATAACTGATGAATGAAATAGCATGTGTACACAACATTTGGTCATATTATTTCTTCGTTTTTCTCCAAGATGACCTCCAAAATATTCTGGTGTGACTACAGCTTGTGTCATAGGCTGTGGAATATACAAACCAGTCTCGGAGTCCTTGATATAGCCTAACTAAAGTCCATCGGATCATAGGAAGAAATCTTGGGATTCAGTTATGATCCCAATATGAATAACTGATAATATACAGAGCAGAAAATGTGGAACAAAACTGTTGTTTGGGGGCATTTTCAGTGGTTTGACTCGCTTTTTATAAAGTACGTACAAAGTTCTAAGAGAGTTTAATGAAGTACAATTACTTAGTCCATTAAGAAGACCAACAACGGTAAATGCAGCTGTTTAAGTGCCATAAGAGAGAAAAAGCTTTATACTAAGTCTAACTTGATCTGCAATCTCATCAGCTCCTTTACACATAACTTGAAAAGCCTTTTTATCCATTATAACATGGAATGAAGAACACGTGTTTACAACCAGTAAGACAGTGCATAGAAAGCAAGATATGTAGCTGCTGTGGAGTCAATGAGTTAACTGTATGGACGGGAATATATCTTGTAAGGTATATGTGTATGCTTTTTCTACCTGTTTTAATAAAGAGATAATTCAAGATCAGCTAAAGGGAGTGATGAAAGTGCAGAAAAATACATCACTGTCGGAACTGAAGACAACAGCTTGCTGTATACCAAGAGAAGCAGCATGTGCAACATGCAGCATGTGCAACATGTAGAATGATTCTACTGTCAGCTTCTTCATGATCTGACTCCATTCCGTGAACATATATAAAAACAAACCACTCAGCTACACTGGAAGCATTGGTATACGTTTTCTAAATCGGAGAGACTTTTAATTTTCTCGAGTTAATCAGACTTTTTGAAGACAAAAATGATCTATCGTCTCAAAGAAACATATGCGTTGTCAAAGTTTGATTTTGACCGACCTTTGCACTTCGTAGACCCTAAGGTGACGACTAGATTTGGACAAAGGGTCAAAGATTGCATACCTGTTTTTGATAATTTAATAAGCTAGTCTCAATATCAGGTGACATCTCAACTCCAGTTGCAATGTTTACAAGTCTGGATGGATGAGATGACAGATAAAAAGGATCAATAAATGGTTACTTTCAAATATACTTAGCATTTAGTAACAGCTGTGTTGTGAGATTGTATGTGGAAGGGTGTATCAGTGTGGTGTCTGACTGAACTGGATGATTTGCTTAATAAATAAGACATGGCATACTTTGCAGTCACGGTCGCAAGAATCCGCGAATTAATGCAACATGAGTAAGATCTTCAAGCGCCTTGTTTTCTATATCTTCCATACCACACAGAATACTTTAGGACCTTGTTTTCTATATCTTCCATGCCACACAGAAGACTTTAGGGCCTTGATTTCTTTATCTTCCATACCACACAGAGGACATTAGGACTTTGTTTTCTATAACTTTCATACCACACAGAAGACTTTAGGACCTTGTTTTCTATATCTACCATACCACACAGAGGACTTTAGGGCCTTGTTTTCTATATCGTCCATACCACACAGAGGACATTAGGACCTTGTTTTCTATAACTTTCATACCACACAGAAGACTTAAGGACCTTGTTTTCTATATCTTTTATACCACACAGAGGACTTTAAGACCTTGTTTTATATCGTCCATACCACACAGAGGTCTTTAGGGCCTTGTTTTCTATATCGTCCATACCACACAGAGGACATTAGGACCTTGTTTTCTATAACTTTCATACCACACAGAAGACTTTAGGACCTTGTTTTCTATATCTTTTATACCACACAGAGGACTTTAAGACCTTGTTTTCTATATCGTCCATACAACACAGAGGTATTTAGGGCTTTGTTTTTTATGTCTTCCATACCACACATAATTGAAAGATCCATTGGTAAGGTTAGCAAGTAATTTGCTTTCTTTGAATTTTCAACTAATTTTGCAATACCATTTACAATGTAAGGCATGAACAGTTCAGTTGGAAGAGAACAAGAAGGGCAACATCTTTTTGCATCGAGATGTACTTGCCATAATCCATGCCTGGAAGATGCCAGATAGAGCTTTATTGGTAGGAAGCACATTTGACAAATAATCACCCCAAAACCTGAAAAGAGGAGGAGATGCCCTACCCTTTGATCTGAATACGTCCATAAGCGGAAGGATATCTGACTGAATGTCATGTAAAAGACTTTGAACTTTCGCATCATTACCCACCGTTGACAGTCAGCATCTAAATATTTAAACTTGTCTAGCATTCCTGGTGGAATCGGTTCTGCCTTAACCTCATTCCATTTAAGGAACTGATAAAAAATCTTTGGTCGAGAACCTAATCAACCATGAGAATACCACGTAAATTTATATAGAATATTTGCCTGGAAGGATATGTTCAGCAGTTACTCATGCAAATATATCAGATTCTACTAGCATTTGCTTTAGACCGGCATCGGCATATATGTATATAGCATTTCCCGTCAAATACGGACATCATGCCCCAATCAAGTGGATAAACACCTTCAAATTCCTTCCTCCTTTACCCACATCATTTTTAATTTCTTTGAAAGTTGGCCAATATCCAAAACAAAAGGACAGACAGTTTGCTCCCAAAGCATTCAATTGCTCCTTAGAACGTTTCAGTACGGTATCCACAGAGGAACCATGATAATTGGGTTCACAATATCAACTGGGTCATCATGAACAGAGTGAAAGTCTAAGAAAACAATACAGCTCCTGGCACTGCCCTGTCGTCACAAAGACCAACTAGTGTATCCAAGCAAATTGTGTAAAGCAGTTCCTTTAATGGTAGTGTAGTGCATGGTCAAATGTGTATAGCTCAGAGTTTTTATTTATTGATCCATCGACTTCCGAACAACTATTTCTATGTTTTGTACTGTATATTTCACCACAAATAAAGCACACTTCTTTCCATCAAAATTCATACGGCTTTAAATGTGACCTTGTTCACTTTGAGGGTGCGGTATCCTGCTAATCATTGTCTTCTTCGACATATTAATGATATAAAAAGGAATGACAAAATTTTGACCTACATGCTTTATGATATGCTAATTTTGTTTCTTCATTCCTGATTGGCCCCTGACTTGCCGCGATATTGGCAGAAAATTAAAAGGCTTGACCAAGTTACAGCACCGGCAAGACGATAGTGTGGTTAGTGTGATATTGACTTCTTACCATCCTGTCAAGGTGTTTTGGGTCTTATTCGTGTAATCATGGTAAAAATTTGTTCAAAGCTATCTTTAATCCTTAAACGATGGACAAAGATACAAAACTGAACATAATACGTTTCTTATAATTTAAATAAAATAATATGAGAAACATTATATAAAATTATGAAATCAATTTGCTATTCAGTTTCAGATTATTTCGTATGCTGAAATAATTTAACTGCTAACCTTAATGGGAACAATAGATGACTGATATAACAGGGTGGACTATTGTGAACACTTAATCTGTATATATATATATAGGAAACACTCTCGACCCATTAACAAGCAAACAAAAATAATGTTTTTGATTTGCAAAGTATCATCGTTTTCAATTAGACACTGAATAGAGCACTGAATAGAGCACTGAATAGAGCACGTTTGTTCTCAATTATAGGTTTTCGTTCACAATCTGTCCTAGAAATATGAAACATCGATACATTTTAGCATTTCCACTGGCGCGATAGATCTCCAACCCCAATATCAAGTTATTGTGTGAACTCGTATACATTTTAGTTATATCCGTATCTCATCTCACATACGAAGATAATACTAGTCATGTAAAGTTGATTAATACCATAAACACTTTAACTATAATCAAACAGAATGTGAAATGCAATTGTTATATGTATCACAGTAAGCACACATTAAACTTTGAATATGGGTATTTCTGGCAATGAATAGTTGTACAATGCACAAGAACAATATTTAAGCGTCATCACTCCGGGGAGATTCGTCACGTGCGAGAGACAGTTCTTGTTTATGTAATATTTGACAATGCAGTCTGTAGTTTAGGTGTGTTAGGATTGAAAATTTGAATCTGTAAAATCAAAAAACCTATATACATTGTATCTGTCTAGATGCAACAGCCTGCTTTTACTATGACATCGTGGTGATTATGAAATGAAGAAATAAAGGGTGTTGCCTTTTGGTTTAGATGATTTCGAAAGTGTGCAGTTTGTTTTTTTGTGATACCATTTTCCAACGTAATGTTTTTCTGGCGATGATTTTTGCCATGTCTGAATGTATGTTTGCTTAAAGCTGCTCGCTCTCAGTTGCCGTTGAAATAATAAAATTTTCAAAATGGCATACTAATACATAAGTATAAAACTAAAGGCAAGAATCAACAATAGAAGTCAAAATCTAGGTCGGACTTTGCAAAAATCGATTGAAAGTGCTGGTTTTACGGCACTGCTGCACTATATGTTTATATTGGAATTTCAAAAGCGTTTGCAACGCTTTATTATTTGGTAGCGTATAATTTTAAAACTACAGATACACTTTACAGGAATTTTTACATGTTCCATCCTTGCCGAGATCACACTCCGTTAGATCCGGCTTTCCAAAGGTTCTAGGTTGTATCGGAAAACAATCTGTTATGGTTTTAACATTTAAGTTTTATTGCGTATATACATTCTCTTTTGATTTAAAAGTATTTTCTAAGTAAAGTGTACAATTATAATTATAACTGTGCTAAAAATAGCATACTATGTAAATTGGCAAAAACAATGGATAATGGGCTGCCGTGGAGATGGCACACATCATGTTGCACTCTAATTGACGGTCATATGATCAAGAATCCGCTAGCGACTTTAATTTTCAAATGAGAAGCATGATAGGAGACTAGTGGTTGTCCACCCTGCAGGTTTTAGCATAGCTGGTAAATCTCATCTTACACCCCCACCCCCTAGTGTAAGATGTCTCACGTGAATTACTTGAGACGTAACGCTATAAACATTGTGACGTCACTTTCCCAAACAAAGCATCTGACTATCGTTTTTATATCATTATGCATTATTTCGATAACGTTTGCATTTAGAAATCTATTTAAAGTACAAGACGGTATACAAAAAAAAAAACATAAAACATGAAACATTTGGTTTAGATGGAACTATTCGTCACCTCGGGTAATTGCCATGCGGGAACTTGACATATACTCGTTCCCAAGAAAACAGTTACGCTCAATGACGGATATTTCGACCTAAACCTCGAGCACATGGAATAAACTAATACTTTCTTTTTCATATGTGTACATATAACATAATCTGATATTCAATGGCATCATCCATTTAATCATGTCATCCTCACAGTCTCAAAAACGTACATATGTTGTGTTGCAGCACCCCTATTTTATAGCATCGGTAGACTAGACATCTACCTAATATCTGTCTTTAACGTATAACGTACTATACAAAGATTGGCTCGGGATACATCAATTTAATATGGGCTTGATACAGATCTGACTGTGCAAATATACTGGTTTGCTCTTAACAGAATTAGTCACATTTCTCAAATATCGTTATTCCACTGAACACTAAATTTATACGAGTATGCGTTTGGTAGACAAGTTCATGAGTCCTTGTCATTAAGAAGTAACACCAGGAAAAGAAGAGTTGTTGCTGTTGTAAGAATTACAATCGATAGAGCAAAGAATATTTTATCAAATGCTGCGCTAATTTCCTGCCACGACACACGTGCATCTACATCAATGTCTTCCTTAGGTTCCGACCAGCTATCGTTTCTTACTTCTTCCGTGCTCTCTGCACGCCAGTGTCTATCTGGTAGGCCGAGATGCCAGTTTCCTGATATGGTTGTCCTGTCATATCCGGGTGAAACGAAAATTCCGGTCTTGTGAGTTTTGATTTGACCGTAAATGTTGTTTGGATTTCTGTTAGTGTTCGTTTTGTCTTTCCGTTTCTTTTTATATCTCGAGCCTTTGGATTTGCACTTCAAACACCTAGCAAAACTAGCCAAGCACCCTTTGACGGGTTCTGAATCATCTGTGTAATATAGACGCAGATTTAGTATCGTTGCAAGTGTGATGCATATGCTTACGATCAAAACTGTAAGAAGGTAGAAACTGAAGATTGACATTGGGCTCGATGTTTTCGGAAGATTATCACCGACAAGCGTTAGAAACACAGCTAAAGCCAACAACATAGTTATACTATATGATATCCTTTCACCACACTCAACTGGAATGAGGAATATTAAGGAATTCAGATATGCCATGAAAATAATCGGCAAAATCACATTTACGAGGACAAATGGAGGTTTTCTTTCAAGATGCAAATAAACCTCTATATATGCACTTTCATAATAAGCCTCTAAACTAGAGTCAGAAAATGTCCATTCGCCATTTTCAGAGAAGTATGATGTCTGAACTTTCTTGTTGCTTGGCAAAAATATTACTTCAGCGGCTGAATGAGCCCAAATGGCAAAGTTGAAACCACATCTATGTCTGTCCCATGGATAATACGTTACATCCACTTTGCATGAAGCTGAAAACACATTTCCCGGATAATAAAAAGAAGTGCCATCTGGGAGAAATCGGATGACCTGCCACGCATCGCCAATTTTTTCGATTTTGTCAACATTGTTCGTGAGAACGAGATTTGGTGTCCAAACTTTGTCGCTTTCTATAAGTAGCTGTGTCAATCCGCCATAGTTGTCTGGGTCCCATTTCATAAATTCATCAATCCAATTCAAACTAAAAACTGCGGTAATCGTAAGTTTCTCTTGTACTTCGTCAAACTCTTGTATGGACACAAGCTCGAAGCCTGTAAAAAGTATCAGAGGGGCTGACTGGTTGACCACAGGACGGAAGTTCTTTTCGTAACCAGTCAGTTTATCAGCTAATAATTTCTTTGCATCGTCGATAGTGTGGCAACGCACATGCGGTAAAAATGATACCGCACATAGTAAAGAAATCACATTAACCATACCGGACATAATGTCGCTGTTTCCAGAAAACTTGACATCAGCACAATTCTTCAAGCTTTTAAAGTATCAAATAAATCTTGTGTCTGTTAATTAAATCTCTTGAATCACCTGAAACGAAATACAAATCTGTTATGCTATTTATAAACACCATTGCGTAATTTTTCAAACTTTCAATATATGCATACCTAACACACGGGCGGATAACTCTCCCCACCACCACAAAATGAGGTGAAAAGAAATGTCCGAGGTGGTGGGGTTCTACCAAATAAACAAGAAATTGAGTATGATTGTTGTAAATTATGTTTTAATCATTTTGTTGAAGAACTTTCTTCAAAAATCGGACTATGTAGTTACCAGTAGAAATGTACCGTTTGCACGAATTGTCGAAACAAAATTCCATAAATTGTTGTCTCTATAACGTTTATAAGTTTAAATCTCGATTTTCAGTACTATACTTATTGTTTTGTCCCAAATCCCGTTTTTCCGAATATATTTTACATGCAATGTACGAGTTCATGTACATAATAGCCATTTATTGTCACTAGACGATCCGGCGAGTAAATAAATTGAAATTACAGCTAAAATATAAATACAGCAGTTTTCTGCAGTTTTCAAAATGTTCAAGAAATAGTCGTCTTATTGACATTTACGCCAAGTTAATTAAAACACCAGTAAGTTGACAATGTCAAAGTAGTTGCAATTAAACCCCATGGCATTGTCTTCTTTTGCCTTTTACAATGTTTATATGGCATTGACCTAAAAATCGTTCGCAACATTCCACACATCTGTTCCGAATTATTTCTCAATTTCCTAACGCATGACAATAAACTAAATTCCCTTACGTTTTAAAGTGACCTCTGCCTTGTGCTACACTGGTGTTGGCTTTGTGACAGTCCTAGCTGTCTCCAAGAGTAACATTTGTGAATATGTTTTATATGTTCTAACCCTACAAGGTTTGAAAACATTTGCTCTACGCACCGAACATTTGCTCTACGCACCAAACCTTTGCTCTACGCACCGAACCTTTGCTACATGCACCAAACCATTGCTCTATGCACCAAACCATTGCTCACGCACGGAACCTTTGCTCTACGCACCAAACCTTTGCTCTACGCACCAAACCATTGCTATACGCACCAAACCACTGCTCTACGCACCAAACCATTGATCTACGCACCAAACCTTTGCTCTACGCACCAAACATTTGCTCTACGCACCGAACCTTTGCTCTACGCACACAAGCTTTGCTCTACGCACCGAACCTTTGCTCTATGCACCAAACATTTGCTCTACACACCAAACCTTTGCTCTACGCACCAAACCTTTGCTCTACGCACCAAACTATTGCTCTACGCATCATATCTCAGCGCACCAAATTATCTTAGTACTGCTCACTTATCTTTGTGCGAATTTACATTTGAGTTAAAAATAGAACAGGTAATAATAATTAAATTTTATCAATAACGCTCACAATACTCACAACTAGTATACTTGTATTCCTCTTATAACAGTCACGATTCTGACTTAACTTTCTGCTGCTTTTACAGCCTACCCGTCTATATAGTGTCTAAATCAATACAGGATTTTGTTGTGATACGCCGCTCAATTTCCGGTATATAGATTTAGTGGCCCCGAGAGTTGTGGAATCACACAATGTTGGGATCGGGCACTGTTAATCCATTAAATTGATTTGCAAATAGCAACTTTTAAACAAGAGCTGTCTATAAGACAGCAAGCTCGACTATTGTGGGTGTTTGCTAATAAAACAAAATTTTTATATAATATAATTTTTATACAGTATAATAGCAAAACAAAATTCTGCTAACTATTAAGTATAAACTAGGAAAGTTGAATCATAAAAAAAGTCAAAATCTATCACTATATATTTAATTTTTGGTAAATCAATTGTTTGATACAAAATGTACCCCTGAACATTATTGCTAAGTTTGATATACATGTAACTACCATAAGTGGTTACTGAGATATGTGCATGATAGTACCTTGCATGCAAACTTTAACCAAATTTTCAAAGTAAAACAAGGGCCATTATCTGCACTTAATTTAAACAAGAGTTATCTGTCTTGACTGTGTGACACCCCTTAAGACATTAACAAAGTTCCAAGTCAATATCATAAGTGGTTACTAAGATATGTGCATGATAGTACCTAGCAGGCAAAACTTTAACCAAATTTAGTACCTTTGCCTACTTTAACCAAATTTTCAAAGTCAAACAAGGGCCATAATTTGTACTAAATTTAAACAAGAGTTATCTGACTTGACTGTGTGACACCCCTTAAGAGATTAACAAAGTTCAAGTCAATATCATAAGTGGTTACTGAGATATGTGCATGATAGTACCTAGCAGGCAAAACTTTAACCAAATTTTCAAAGTCAAACAAGGGCCATAATTTGTACTAAATTTATACAAGAGTTATCTGACTTGACTGTGTGACACCCCTAAAGACATTTACAAAGTTCCAAGTCAATATCATAAGTGGTTACTAAGATATGTGCATGATAGTACCTAGCAGGCAAAACTTTAACCAAATTTAGTACCTAGCAGGCAAAACTTTAACCAAATTTTCAAAGTCAAACAAGGGCCATAATTTGTACTAAATTTATACAAGAGTTATCATACTTGACTGTGTGACACCCCTAGAGACATTAACGAAGTTTCAAGTCAATATCATAAGTGGTTACTGAAATATATGCATGGTAGTACCTAGCAGGCAAAACTTTAACCAAATTTTCAAAGTCAAACAAGGGCCATAATTTGTACTAAATTTATACAAGAGTTATCTGACTTGATTGTATGACACCCCTTAAGACATTAACAAAGTTTCAAGTCAATATCATAAGTGGTTACTGAGATATGTGCATGATAGTACTTAGCAGGCAAAACTTTAACCAAAGAAGCAACGCCGACGCCGACGCCGACGCCGACGCCGACGCACAAGTGACTGTAATAGCTCTCCATATTCTCCGAATAGTCGAGCTAAAAACAGTCTTAAGGAAACACATAGCATAGCATGACAAATATCATGAAACTTATTAATACAATTCAGTGTCGACGTATTTTTCAATATATATATCAACAGAATGCTAACCAAAATACATATTATCCCTTCTATAAATTGGAAAAATGTATCCTGACTCACTGAAAAATAAAAAAAACACCTACAATGTAGTAATTTTTGGTCCTGAAAACTGTTAATGTTATATTAGCAATAGGCATTCGGTTATAATTTGTCCAAGAAACATGATACTTAAATACCATTCAAATTTTCAAAAGGCACTTTTAATTTGACCTTAGATCTTTATTACAAATAATTCAATGTAAACACGGTGTATTAACTAACGTACCTTTTCAAATATACCCGTACCATATGTCGCACATACCATCTTAATTAAATGAAGCAAATGAAGTTAATAATATGCATGAAAAATAAATTCCTAACATAAAACTCTTTTTTAAAACACAATGTAAAATTAAATAGTTATCTACTAGTTTTTGAACCAATCTTTTCGGATAGTTGCACATGTAAGAGTTATTCCAGTCGATTACTCACTGTTACGTATTACGGCTGTACTAACCGTTACCTTAAATTTTTATATTTTTTCTCTCGCTCATTCTAGATAAGTAAAGAAAATGATTATTTCAGTTATTTTGGTAAAGTTGTATGTTAACATTCACAAAACTTGCTAATAAGCAAATGAAATGATTAAGACACTGATCTGCCTCACTTTCATTTAGTTCAAATAATTTCAATTGACATGCACTTTATAGATGTATAATATCATCACAACAATTACAAAACATAAACATTATACCTTTTTATAAAGCAGTAAATCCTGGCAGATTTATGAGCACGTCTTCTTGCTTACGGGTAGAAATTTAGAGGAAAAGTTTAACACAATTAGTAACCCTGCTTAGACTTTACTATCTATCGTACCGCTGTGTCAATCGTCCCTCCTTTGTACTTCATTATAACACCGCTGTTATAAAAGTTCAATTTATATCAATTAGAGAGTATATGTAAAGGAATTATTTCGGGTGTAGCATAAGTTCACAACCTTACAATAAGATATAATTGTACCACTTTACACATATTACAGTTGTTTTCAATACAGTTTGACCCAACTTTTTAGATGGTCCGATTAACCAAAGAGTGTAAATTTCCCCCCTCTTCTCCGTAAAGCTTACAAACCATGACATTTTTTGGAGAAAAAGAAACACATCAAGAAGTTCGTAACTCGGGTATCTAATATGTCATGATCAACCAAGAGAGTGAAATGAGTCACTCACCACATGAAGTGCATTTTAGAATACCTATAACTGTTATAAAATGTCCCAGTGCTTCTATTATCTTCCGCTACAATTGACTGATTATGACTTTCGTCATATGGGGACTAAAAATAAAAGTTAGGATACGAAATGCATAGTTAGCATAGTTTTATACATGTTTTGGGTTAGTGTTTCATTCATTCGGACGATCATTTGTTGAAATTGACAGGATCATCGCAACGGTAACCTTGCTGTAAAAAGAATGTCACGAACGGATTTCTTTCAGCCGTGTCCGGATTTAGTATAATGGTGTATTCTACATAGGGACTGACTGTGGCATTACGTAAATGTTGCAACATGTCTTTAGATTACTGCATTACCATTACATTGTAAGAGATAAAGAGATTAAACGGAACTATAATATAAAGACTCGTACCTTTCACATAAGCATATTAAGAACAACTATTTATTTAAGATATTTATGTGAAGCTTAACCTTTTCCAATACATTAATTTACGGAATACGTTTATATACTGAAATCAAAAATTTCAATGACTAACAAAATCTAAATATTTCAAGTGAAAATGAAGTAGTCTGTCACAAAAATCATGGTATTTCGCCGACGTGGGCGTTTGCTGCCTAGTGAACATTGGGCTTATGACGGCCAAAATATCGATGTTGTTAACAGTTTTAGTTAGTTAGGTACTGTTTTTAATTATACAGGAAATTTTACACTAAATCAGGAACATTTAATAGGTAAAGCACTCAAAGCTTTAAACACGTTATTGAATAATTGTAGAAAGTATGATCTAAAGCCAAAGACGTTATGCCAGTTGTTTGACGCGTTTGTAGGTTGGATTTTAAGATATGCGTCTGAAATTTGGGGTTATACTGAGTCAAAGGAGATAGACAGTATTCATCTGAAGTTTTGTAAAAGATTGTTGAAGATAAAAATAAATACGTGTAACGCAGGATTTTATGGTTAGCTTGGTCGTTACCCATTATATATTTCGTGTTATGTAAGAATTATAAAATACTGTTGTAAAATTAGAAGTTCAGATAATGTCATATTTAAAGCACTATATGAGCAAGGTTTTTAAAAGGACAGAAATATTGGGTATCGAATGTTAAGAAACTTCCATTGCGTACGTTTTTGATAGTGAATATTGTAAACCCTAACCTATTATTAAATGAGTTTATACGACTTTACCCCCAGCAAAGCTATTGAAAGTGTCCTCTTACGGTTGTTAAAATCTATGTAAAATATAAAAGATTATTTTCTTATCATTTCAAATTATGTAAGGTTATTCTTTTCTTTTGAAGCAGGAGTTATTAGACTATTTGTAATATCAGTGCGCCAGTTTTAGCGCACAACTCATTGGAGTCGATACGGCAGATGATTAGTATTGAACGCGGCTTTTTTCAAAAATGTGAATTTTAACTACAATAAAATTGTTAGGGTAAAAGATATAGAATCGGTTGAGAGAATGAAAACGAAACTTTTTTGTTTCATGTTGAAGTGTAATACAAAAATGTAGTTACCATCCGAAACATATTTGTACGAAACACCTTAAGTTTGTAAGCGGATATTAATACAGACGAGTAAATCACACTGCCAACAGTACCTTTCCTATCCCGCCCCGTGCGAAAAAAAAATTAAACAAACGAGATTAGGCCGATGCTATACTCTCAGTTTCGAGCGAATTAAAAAAGAATAATTTTACCACATCCAGCAAGAAACGTTTGCTAAACAGACGTCATATGAGTCAGATACATGTACATGTACTCGTTTTGCTGTAAAACTGTCTTCTAACAACCGTAAGAAGTATACTTTATACACAAGCGCAACAAATTTCTCCTCGGCTTCGCCTCGAACAAATTGGTTGTGCTTGTGTATAATGTACTTGTAAGAAGACAGTTTTACAGCACAACTCGTACTGTATCTATTACAAAGGTGGACTTTCTAGTCTTAGGTAGTCCTCTACAATATTATGCTTTCAGTTCTTGTGGCCTTTTACTGGAGTTTGAATTGTTATAGCAGTTACAATGTATTACGTTTATGGCCTTGAAGCTATTTTTGTGACAAATACTTCTCAAAAGGTTCAAAATAATGAACATGATCCATAGGAGAATTGTAAATTTCATTTTGACTAGGCTTAAGTCTGCCTACCCGGCAGAAGGTTTATGTTATCAAATTATTCCGCATATACTAGTATATGGGGTGACTTGCAAACAAACCTAGCTGTGAGAAAATTTTCAGCAAGCTCTATTTAATTTCTAATAGCTTCTTTGCCAAAATTTGAAGTGCCCAATGATCATCAAAATGGTACAGTCATCTATGTATATTTAGAAATGCAACATGCATGTATCAATGTATAGCAACTGATGAGGCAATTAATGTGAAGTTCTTCATGGAAATCTACCAGTATGCAGCCAATTTTGATCATCTCTTATTCTACTGAAATGTGTGTCACACCAAAATTTACCACTAGGAACGACAGTGTGAGTGCACCGACATTTGTTCAGGTTAAAACATACAAAATACTTAATTTTAGGTCACACCGACAACAATCAAATCTAAATTTGACATATTTTTATAAGGGTGGCAACTAGCAAGGTACCAACAACAAAGATGGCAACCCACTAAAAATTTCACCTACTAAAGATTGACAAGCTGAATAGGTATATTTATGTTTACAATACTAGTCTAGTGTGATACAGTTGTGGTGCTTAAAACAGTTCAGACCCACTCTAGTTATGTTTGCAGCAAATATTTCAAGATGTCATTGGTTAATCAAAGTGGACACTGAGAACTATTAGACAATATGGGCAGAACAATAGTGGGTTTCAGAACTTGCTACATAAAATGTGCAAATTACTAAACACAACGAAACACAAGTAAACTTTTTCCACCTGTATTACTCTTATATCTGTTTCTAATGATAATCTTAACACCTAAATGCAATATAAATACAGCAAGAAAATGCTACATACCATATGTGTGCCAGTATGCTCTTCAAGGAAACTAAGTAAATACAATATAACATAGTAAAAGTGATTACAAGCTGAGTCAACTGTTTTCTTTCTTTTTGTTAACTTGTTAAACTATGTTGTGGATTATGTAGTAAAATTACTTAAATATTTACCTTCCAACAACTGGTCTTTATCAATTGATACAGGTCTATTCCAGAAAATGTTCATGGCAATAAAAATACTTGTTTTTTATACAGAAAACTTGTGAAAAAGAGTTAGTTTCTAAGAGTACCATTTGTAAGCAATAAAGCATCTCTTTCTAAAACTAAAGGAACAATACAGAAAACATACTTTCAAAGGCAGTAAAAAGGCATTAAAGGACAGTACATGCCCACTGTTTACGTCTGTGTTACTTTGTTTGGCAAAAACATTAAAAAAATATTAAAAGCTAAAATATTTTGTAAAATTCTAATTTCATGCTAAATATAAAAGCATAATAAAATAAATATTTACTGACTACTTCAGGAAGAAAAGGTGGTGGCATGAACTACAGTTAAAACTAGTACTCAAACAACAACAATACATGTAACCTTATACTGTTGTCCTACAACCAAACAAAATTTCAGCCCATTAAACAACCCTTCCAACACAATGAGAATTTTGAAATTATGTAAGTGCACAGTACATTTTGTCTCCACCCAAGATGCTGACCCATCTTTGTACATCATGATGAATCTAAACACCAATGGAAATATGGTTCCCAAAGTTATCCTAACCTTTCCTTTACCACTCTATTTTTGTTGGTTGCAATAGCCCAAACCTTCAAACTGCGGACCTAGGTGATAAAATACTTCCCCACCAGACAACAACATACACAATGTAATGCCATTATCCTTCTAGTAATATACCTACATCAACAAAACAACCCTAAAAATAATTATTTAAACTGTTTAAGCATCTCATCTTGTCACCACTTTATCACTGAAAGAACCAAACACACCTTTTCTTCCTGCAACAGCTAGCAATAAGACAAACAAATACAGCTTTGTATTAGGTACTGATTCTCGAGTTTTAAAACCAAATAAACATTTAGAATCCCAAACCTATATCTAAAGTCTAAATATATATTCCATATTCTTGTACTGCAATACAGCCATAGTAAATTATGAAATGTCACATTCATCTTACAGATAATAACTTTTATTGAAGTAATGAAGTGCTTTAGAGGTAGGAAGTATGTAACAATATAGACACTGTTTCAGATGGCATTCATTCAAGACAGACAAATATTCTGCTTACAACCATTAATGGACTGATTCTTACTGTTAAGACTGTATCAGTATTGATGAAGGCACTGTATTAAATCAGGAAGGAGATAAAATATCAAATGTTCATATACAAGCATTTACACAAATGTACACACAATTGGTTTATTTACATGTTAATACATGTCTATACAGATCTTCTTCCGAGACTAAATGGCATTCTGATAATTCACTGCTAATTTAAAATAAATAAAAGAACTGGTTTAAAAATTATTTAAAAAAAAAAACGAAAGCACCACAACACAATGAACACATTTTGGTGATAAATACTGTACATAGTTAAACAGCTGTGTGAAACCAAGGACTTTTTTGCCTTATTCTGGACACATTACTTGTATTGGGTAAATGGAACAAAGAGGTACATGTGTATAACAACTAAAACTCCTATACTTGTAAGACGAACTGAGAGGATCTGATGACAATTCAATGTATTCGTTGTTACTGATATTTATATCAAAAGACTGTGTAATATGGTAGCCTTAGAAATTTAGACAGTCCCTGCTGAACAACCCTGCCTTTAGTCACCTCTGTAACAACCCCATAAGAAGCTTAGGTATTTTGTAAAGTACAAAAAAACGAGTGCAGATATGTGTAATTTCAAAGGTAGAAGAACTTCAACTTTTCTGAAGTTTGTAGAGTCAGTTACAAAAACTTCTCAATTCCGACAGGGGCAGTGAAACTGGTTCCCCAACAATTTTTTTACATCAAGAGATTGTTATATGTAACCTCCTGACAACTTTGCTTTATGCAAAACTTTTGCCAAAACTGTAGGTGTCAAATCAACCAAGGGAAGATGAACTGGCATAAAATCACAAAATCTGTTCTTCTTAATTTTCAAAAGAATCATTTTTCTCTGTACAAGAAAATATTCACCATTCCTAATTGTTCAGTTTCAATTTACACGAGGCATTTTCAACGTGTTAAAGCTGCTTCTGCTTACACAATGGAGTTTTTGCAAGCACGTCTTTAATGTCGATATTGTAGGAGGAAACACTTATCAAAACTAACAAAGAGGTAAATAGTATAGAAATACAGGTGTTGCATGAAATCATGTTCCTCAAAATGACATACACCGATGCTAACACTGATCAATTTAGTCAAATTTCTAATTATTTTTAGTAGAATTAGTCACAATTTGTTTGTAAATTTTCTTTTATCATATTAATTTTAGGTTTAAATGTGATGTTTGCGACATGGAAATGTTGTGGGTAAGACATTTATTTTTTCCAACTTTTTATCTTACCTGTGAATGAGCAGCTTTAAGACAATCACAAAACTATACAATTGAACCAGTCCACACATAAATGGTAAACCAATTGTTGACAATTCAGTTTTTAATGGCATGCACTGGCTTCCCTCATTAAATTAACTCTACATCATCCTGTTACACTGTTTATTTATTTTATCATACTGATGAACTGTGATAATAATGGCCTGCACCAAGGTGAATGACACTTCTACAATTTCTAAAATGAAAAACCCCCTCCCCTCCCGGAGTACAATAATAATTATATAGCAAAATCAATGAAGTAACATATATCTGATCATGTGTAGAGACCTCTTTAGGGGAAAAACAGAAAATTGCTTTAAAGTGTAAAATTTTATAATGTTAAAAGCTTCCTATCACAGACTTATACATTAACTAAAATGCCTATATGGTATAGTATTATTCAATTTCATTATACAAATGCATTACAAACTTGAGTAAATTGTGTAATACAATGTGTACAAGAGGTAGAAATATGCACTTCTCATGATTAAATATAAACATGTTTTTAGCTAAAACTGGAATGTTATTAAATCTCTTCTCCATTAATGTTTTTAACGTTTTCAAAGAAGGTATATAACAAACAGCAGGCTTGTTGTAGCTCTGTGGGTTTGCCTCAACTAGAAGGTTTCGGATTAAAATCAACCCTAAGACAAATCATTTCTTGTTGACCATACCTCCACATTGACCAAACCATGCTATCCATACCTCCTAACTTCTTTCCATCATGAGACTTAAACTCTGTTTTGAAGTATAGCTTGAACTTGGAATTTTATCAACACAAACATAATGATTTAAACCCACAAAAACTATAAATTTTCTTTTCACAAAGTCAGAAAAAAAATCTACTTCTATATTTTAAATTTCTGTCAGTAAAAATATGTGAGGAGCAGAGGTTGTGACTGAAAAAAAACTTCAGAAAATGAAACAGTAAAGAAACTAGATACAATAAAATGAGCACAATTTTGCTATATACATGTACTGTGCTACATTTGTTTCATTCAGCTGTACAAGTGACTATAAGAATAGACTGCGCATATACATTACATGTACATATAAGCATCTCTGAACTTTCCTCATTATATATAAAAAAAATCACATATTCATTTTACATAATGTTGTACACTGGTAAATAAAAGACAACCTTATTGCACTATGTAACATATATATAATTATTTCATGACTGACAATTGTTGCCCAGCAACTTAAAACTCTCGCATGTATCAAACTAGTCTTATAGTCATCAAAGGTCCTAATTCAAGTGCTCATGAAATCCAAGAGGGCCAAGAGCCCTATATCGCTCACCTTGGTACAAGTCCACTTGCCTGGTGGAAGATCACTAGACAATGTTATATACCAAATAAGTTTTCCAAAACCTTTCTTAAAACAAATGATCCCCCGGGCAAAGTCAATTTTGACCCAAGGGGCATAATTTGAACAAACTTTGAAGAGGTCTACTAGGCAATGGTACATGCCAATTATTATGCTCTAGGCCTTGTGGTTTCAGAGAAAAAGATTCCTAAAGTATTCCCTATATAAGCCTACAGATGAAGGAGTGACCCCTGTGCTAGGTCAATTTTGACCCAGGGTCATAATTTGAACAAACTTGGTGGTGGTTCACTAGCCAATGCTACATGGCAAATTTCTAAGCTCTAGGCCTTGTGGTTTCAAAGAAGAAGATTTTTAAAGTTTTTACTATATAAGCCTATGACAAAGTTAGTGACCCCGTCTTGGGTCAATTTTGATCCCAGGGGCATAATGGTTGAACAATCTTGGTAGAGGTCCACTAGCCAATGCTACATGCCAAATATCTAAGCTCTAGGCCTTGTGGTTTCAGAGAAGAAGATTTTTAAAGTTTTGCTACATAAGCTTAAGCAAAACTAAATGACCCCTTCTAAGGTCAAATTTTGACCGGGGCTCATAATTCTGACCAAACTTGGTAGAGGTCCACTAGCCAATGCTACATGCCAAATATCTAAGCTCTAGGCCTTGTGGTTTACAGAGTAGGTAAGATTTTTAAAGTTTTTCCTATATATTCCTATGCAAAACTAAGTGACCACCCCTGGGGGCAATATTTGACCAGGGGGTCATAATTTGAACAATCTTGGTAGAGGTCCACTAGACAATGCTACATGCCAAATATCTTAGCTCTAGGCCTTGTGGTTTCAGAGAAGAAGATTTTAACAAAATTTCCTATATATGCCTATGCAAAAACTAAGTGCCCACCGGGGGCAATTTGTTTCATGGGTCATAATTTGAACAATCTTGGTAGAGGTCCACTAGACAATGCTACATGCCAAATATCTAAGCTCTAGGCCTTGTGGTTTCAGAGAAGAAGTTTTTTAAAGTTTTTCCTATTTGTTGCCATAGCAAACAGAGTTCTACATGGAATGGAATTCTTTGAACAATTTTGGTAGAGCTTAAATAAAGGAAACATTCCTGCATAGTTTTATCAACATTGGCCTAGAGGTTTCAGAGGAGATGTCATTTGAATCAAAATGTGGACGGATGACGGTCGAGCATGTATCAAACAAGTCATTGATCAGAAAAGCTCACCTCAAGTGCTAGCCAGGTGAGCTAATAAGTGCTTGGTAGTAATGTACACACAAATATTGTGAGTAAAATTGTTCCAATAGGTACTGTTTTAACATTATCATATTTGGCACACATGTTCAGAACTATTTTGTATACCAAGTCAAAACAGATTTTAACCACAAGAAAATGTGTTACAGTATATTTTTTCATTATTCCCTTGTAAAATGTTTGTTCTCTGTATGTGGTATAACATACGTTGATGCATTAGATTTCACCCCCAAATTTATGACACATGACCTGTTGTGCTGTGTATTTTCTTCATGACTACAAACTACTTGCAATATGGGCATTATATTTCCTGAGCTCAGACAAGTGAGTCGTATACTTAATTTGAGAAAATCAATTAAAACAAGGTTTAAAGACTTTCTACGAAATCTTTTCAGGCCGACAAACAGCAACAAGTGTTTCAATGATAAGTTTTTGGCTAGAATTCTTCACTGAACACAGGTTTTTGATCATGGCCAAAAAATCATATTTATCAAATATGGTATGAATATTTTTGATTCCTGACTAGCTTCTTCTAAACACTATGTGGCTATGTTTTGATGAATAAAACAAAACCATCTAACCATATGAAAGCACTATAATCTCTTCATACAACATAGTCAATTCAATTAAGAACTGTATTGAAATTTCTACACAGTTGGCAAACACTTCCAAATGACAGGAAAAGGTCTGATACTCCTTGTCTACTAAGTAATTTTGATAACAAAGAGTACCAAGATAACAAACCTATAAAATCTTATCTTGTACAATGAAGACCTGGTTTAGTACAGCTCCAAATCAAATATCACAAAAGCATGTTAAAGAAAACATGAAACTATTCACAAGCTTTTTTTGCTAAGCGGAAGTGCTATATAAAAGGAAGCACTATATAAAAATAAAATATGAAAAAGCTGACTAATTTTGGTGAATTTTAATCAAGATCATGTAATAATCTTCTCTTTTAAACACCACACCCATGTTTCAAAGAATCCAATGTCTGTGGCTTATGTACAGCACTGAGCTTGTAGAAGCTCTTGGGCTACAATTAAACAACAGACTACCCTATATTGAGTTTATGGAAGAGATTGCATTTGAGTTCATCCATTTCTGTATCCTCCACATCACCGTTCATGTGCTGGTCGGATATCGGTGGGGTATCTGGTCTGTTATCTGAGGCAGTATTCCCGAAAAATTCTGAAACATACCAATCCATTAAAAATAGACATACATTAAACTCTGCTTATAACAAACTCCATGGGATCATTTAAATCTGTTCCTTATATCTGAAGTTTGTTATATCCAACTAACATTTTCATATAAAATAAAGAAAAAACATTGGGCAGAAAAAATGTGTTCCTTATATCCAGAGTTCGTTATATTCAACTAACATTTTCATATGAAAAAGGGCCCCATGCTTAAAGAGAGTGTGACAAAACCTTGCAAACAAACAAAAAGAGAATGTTTAGCAGTTCCTCTCATTGCTGACCATTTATAATTGTATTGAATCCAACTTGAGTTTTAAAAAGCTCCAGACAGGGAAAGAACAAAGGGCAAAACCCTGTAATTAGTCAAGATGGAGTTATTTTGGTTAATTTTTACTCCCCTCCCTCTCACTGTGCTTGCCATTGTATGAAGTGTTGAATTCAACCAGAAGTTTCAGTATGCTCCGGACAAGGAAAAGTAACAAAGGGAAAACTCTGTAATGGTCAAGATGGGGTATGGTTCCTGTGCACTGCACTTCCTCTAAAGTGCTGACCATTATATGAAGTTGTTGAATCAACCAGTAGTTTTCAAGTGATGCTTGGACAAGGAAAACTAACAAAGGGCAAAACTCAGTAAAACTCAAGATAGAGTTATAGTTCTGACACTGCACTTCCTCTGAGGGCTTGATCATTGTATGAAGTTGTATTGAACAACCAGTAGTTTTCAAGTTAGCTCCGGACAAGGAAAAAGTAACAAAGGGCAATAACTCTGTAATTGTCAAGATGGGATAGTTCTTGTGCACTGCACTTCCTCTCAAGGCTGACCATTGCATGAAGTTGTATTGAATTCAAACCAGTAGTTTTCAGTTATGCTCCGGAAAGGAAAAAGTAACAAAGGGCAATAACCTGAATTAGTCAAGATGGAGTTTAGTTCTTGTGCACTGCACTTCCTCCAAGTGCTTGACCATTGTTAATTGATTAATTCCAACTGTAGTTTTCAAGTTAGCTCGGACAAGGAAAAGCAACGACCGCCCGACCGCCCGACCGACCAACCGACCGACCAACCACCGGGTGACTCCTATATACCCCCCTAAACTTCGTTTTGGGGGTATAATAAAGAAAGAAAAAAATTCGGACACAGACCAATTGTTCCTTATATCCAGATTTTCGCTATGACCCGAGTTGTTATAAACTGGTGTATATGCGACCTCTAGTACAAGGGCTCAAAAGAAATTGAATTGGCTACAACTTTTAAAGAAAGAATATTTTCTGTGTGCTACACAAAAATAGCTCAAAGGAAAAATGGGCCAGTGCTAGGACTGTAAATTCGCTGTCACACAATATAATCTGGCAATTGTTTAACAGCACATCTAATATAAAAGAATCATTTGAGGCAAATTTACTAACCACAGTTTGGTAGAACTTCTGACCATTTGTATTTTGATATATCAACTTTCTGAGTCACCCAACAATTGTTCTGCACACTTGGCACCGTTGCTCTTCTCTTGGTGTCTGGATGCAGCAACCAGCATATTAGCATCATCAGCTCTATATACACAAATAACAAACATATAGTATCCCTCACCATACTAAACTTCTACAATGGACCAGTCCATTTTCCAATTTGGACAGTCAAATCCGTTGTTTAATTGGACAGTCAAATCCACTGTTTAATTGGACAGTCAAATCCATTGTTTAATTGGACGGTCAAATCCACTGTTTAATTGGATGCCCAAATCCACTGTTTAATTGGACAGTCAAATCCACTGTTTAATTGGGCAGTCAAATCCACTGTTTAATTGGCCAGTCTAATCCACTGTTTAATAATCCACTTTGGACAGTCAAATTCACTGTTAAATTGGATAGTCAAATCCACTGTTTAAAGAGGCTAAATAGTCAACAGTGTGGATCATGATTAGATTGCATTTATGTATGAGCCGATCATGATCTACATTGGTAAGACAGAATCATTTATCATCAGCTGGGTAAGTGATACAGGAACAATCACAGTATATAAAAATATCACCAATGTCTCATACACAGAGAATCTTTTCTACAAACAGAAAAAAAAGTGGTCAAAAGTTGCTTACTAAAGTTCTTTGACAAATGAAAACTTAAGATATCAAATGTACGCTAAATATCTTTGTCTGACACACAATAAAATTTTTATATCTATTTTACATTCAAAATAATAATAAAAGCAGTGTCAATACCAGCAGTAATGAACCTTTCTAAGTGCAGCCATTAATTCAAAGAGATGTTCCTTTCATCAAAACAAGACAACTGTTTAATGAACTAGCGTCTGGTACAGCAGAAAATCTTAGTCCATTTTAACCAGTTAAAACATATAAATAATCTCTAAGCTTCATCATACACAGCACTCACCAACAACCACACTTACCACTCGAGACTGGGAACGGAGGTTTTAGCACACATTTGATTGTCTCCTCTACATCGAAAAACGGATTCTCACCAAACACTAGTGTGTATAGTGTAACACCTAGAGACCATACTTCTAACTCTGGACCCTGATATCTAGAATATAACAAGAGTTTACCATATATCTAACAACCAAAAAATATAAATGGCCCAAATGTTTGGCAAGAATGCCATTTGATCTCATTTACTACATGTATTACTTTGGAAAAGGTTTGGTCCACTGCTTATTATCATGTGAGTTAAAAGATTTAGTTTCTATCTCTACTGTTTGCATTTCTTTCATTATGAGTGGAATGCAGAGAATGGCCTCTTCAAAGCAGAGCTCCGAATATCTTAGCAGTATAAGCAGGCCTTTTATAAACAAATGGTACAATACAGATATTGAAACGAAGTTTTGAACCTTTTCTTTTTCTTTTTATGAATTGAAGACTTGTTTTTGAGCCTTATAAACTAGTCTGATAGGTTTTCACTGGTCTATGTTCCACAAGAGGATCCTGCTGATTGGATTCAAACCAGCATGTCTGGCGCTTGCCACTTAAGCATGACACCTCCCTTTATTAGTGGCAAGTGCTAAGCCTTGGTTCATCCACAGGATGACTGAATTTCAGGTTTTCTGCTAATATTAATTTGAAACTGACATCATTGTAAGTATTGTAACAGTATGAGTTTTCTAACTTACTTGTTTCCCATGAGTACTTCTGGGCTACAGTATTCTAGTGTTCCACAAAAAGTGGCGAATAGCTTCCCTGGTTCAAGGAAGGCAACAGCCCCGAAATCTATCAACTTAATCTGAAACTGTTCGTTCACAATGACATTCTCGTCCTTGATGTCTCGATGCAGAATATTCTTACTGTGGAGATACGAAACTGCAGACACCATCTACAAGGTAAATATATATTCTCATAACATCAATAGACACGCATTTACATTTTATAGATGGTACTTATTCAAATAACAAGAGCTGTCACATGACAGCACGCTCGACTATTCGAAAGGTTGTTGGTAAAATGGGTTTTCTGTCAAAGAACAGGAGTATTGTGAATTGTCTGTAAAATTAAGGTCAAAGATATGAAACTTGTTCAAAGACCTTTGTAAAGTACATTACATTCAAAGCCCCTGATTCTGTAAGCCAAGTGGAGGGAGGGGGGATAATTCAAAGAAAACATAACCTTGTAAATTTGATCATGAATAATCTGAACTTTTCAAAATGAAATGTATAGAATTAAAAAAGCATGACCGCTGCATGCTGCATAATTATTCTATGACATTTCAAAAGAAAGCCATTTCGAGTATTTCCATGTTAGTCTGGTAAAAACTGTGACAAAATTCTAAGTTAAAAGGGGCATAAAGTCAAAAATCAAAAACATTGGTGAAGATGTTGACAGTAAACATACATTTAAGTCCATAAAAAAATTAAAAGTTAAAAAGGGGCATAAATCTGTCAAAAACAAAACAGAGTTATGGGGTTGTTTCCTCAGATGTAGATGTTGATGGTAGACACATACTTTGAGTTTCAAGCAATACCTTTGATAGTATTCAAAACATTTGACTTTATAAAATCTTTACCAAATATTCTAAGAAAAAGGGGCATAAATCTGTCAAAAATCAAAACACAGTTAAGGGGTTGTTTCCTCAGGTGTAATGTTGATTGTAGACACTGCTTTGAGTTTCAAGTCAATACCTTTGATAGTATTCAAGATATTTGAATTTATAAAAATCTTTAACAAAAAATCTAAGTTAAAAAGGGGCATAAATCTGTCAAAAACAAAACGGAGTTATGAGGTTGTTTCCTCAGGTGTAGATGTGATGGTAAAGATATATTTTGAGTTTCAAGACAATACCTTTGATAATTTGCAAATATTTGAATTTATAAAAAACTTTAACCAAAAATTCTAAGTTAAAAAGGGGCATAAATCTGTCAAAAATCAAAACAGAGTTATGGGGATTGTTTCCTCAGGTGTAGATGTTGATGGTAAACAAACAGTTTGAGTTTCAAGTCAATACCTTTGATAGTATTCAGGATATTTGACTTTATTAAAAACTTTAAATTCTAAGTTAAAAAGGGGCATAAATCTGTCAAAAATCAAAACAGAGTTATGAGGATTGTTTCCTCAGGTGTAGATGTTGATGGTAAAGATAAATTTTGAGTTTCAAGTCAATACCTTTGATAATATGCAAGATATTTGAATTTAAAAAAAACTTTAACCAAAAATTCTAAGTTAAAAAGGGGCATAAATCTGTCAAAAATCAAAACAGAGTTATGGGGATTGTTTCCTCAGGTGTAGATGTTGATGGTAAAGATATATTTTGAGTTTCAAGTCAATACCTTTGATAGTATTCAAGATATTTGACTTCATTAAAAACTTTAACCAACGCAGACGCCGACGCCGGGGCGAGTGCAATAGTCTCCTTATTCTTCGAATAGTCGAGCTAAAAAATGTAAATTCTAAAGACAAAAGGCAGAAAAAGACAATAAAAATTAATTTGCTACAGCCAGGCCACCCACAAGCCAGGCCACCCACGAAGCATGATAAACCCGTA
Source organism: Saxidomus purpurata (assembly GCA_022818135.1). Taxonomy (NCBI): domain Eukaryota; kingdom Metazoa; phylum Mollusca; class Bivalvia; order Venerida; family Veneridae; genus Saxidomus; species Saxidomus purpurata. The sequence continues at coordinate 2,592,310 of JAFMSR010000017.1, forward strand.
AGAAAGAAAAGAAAACAAGACAGATATTTTCAACCACTTCTTCCTATATGCAGTATGCTGTATGCACCCATAGTTCAACAAAACAAAACAAATCAAATGAAGACATCTATAGCTACATTAAAACATTAATTATCTTTTCAATCACTCTTTGTTTAGCTAGATTTGATCATAACTTTCAAAACCTTTGTCCATATTGGACTGCACAGTTGGTACTCACCTGTCTAAATATGTAACTTGCAAGACCTTCATCCATGCTAGGACTGCGATCTATGAACTCAAAGAGATCCATGCCCGAGCCATGCTTCTCCATCACCATCTGTATGAATTCAGCATTCTCAAATACATCTAAAACCTGCATAAATATATATACATCATATTACCTACGCATTAACAGCCAATCAACATTCATGCACTGACCTCTGTACCAACCAACATTCAACTGAAGATTAAATACAACATCTTTTAACCTTGGTAACCTTAACTCTGCTGAATTCTTAAATGGACTTGTCTAACCCAGTATTTTAATAGTAGTATTACTGTACCATCATTTGTCCATACAGATGCTGACCAAAATTTTATTGTCAGAGTCAGTGGATGTCAGCTGGTTAAAGGTCAAACTTACTATCAGTTAATAAGAATATGCATTAACTAGATTGACTAGATTAACTAGGGGCATCTGTCTGTTAAGATTCAAGTTAGCAGAATCTATATTACTGTACTAGGATACTGATACATGACATGAATACTGGTGTTCCAGTGACAGGATTTCATACTTCTAGTGCTGTAACGCAAGTAGGAAATGGTGTGTAATGGGTAATAGTTGGACTGTATTTGCAAACAATACCATGCGATAATCTTGTAATGTATCTCTGACATTACATCATTTTGTTTTATTTCTACAGGCCATGCTGCCTTAACATGAAATCACACTGGTCTCTTTACAACCATCCTCCCCTAAATATATGGTATATGTTACACATGTGCAGTTTCTATCACATACCTTGACAATATTTGGATGTTCGAGTTCACGCAGTAAGCTGACTTCTAGAGGCATCCTACCCAGCTGTTGATCCTGTACCCAGCAATCACTAAACACTTTCCCTTTCCGTATAAACTTTACAACAACCTGAGATACAAACAACCAACAGTAATACACAATCTTTAAATTCACACTTCTCCTTTTAAAATTTATTAAAAGCTATTATTTCTTATTTAGTTTCAAAGTCCTATTCAAACATTATTTTGGAAAAGCAGTTTAGTTTGTGATTGTCCGAAGCAGCCAGTTGTGAGATTTGTTATGTTTACATCAACACCTGTACTAAGCAGTCAACAAACTACCTAAGTGGCAAGTCATGATGCATCAATTGGTGTCAATGGAATTTTTTATTAACCCTGCACAGAGTATCTCAAAATTTATCAAATGAGTATTTTCATTAAATACCTGTTTCTTCTCTTGTTTGGTACAAGCCAGTTTCACAAAGCCAAATGCACCTTTCCCAATGGTATGCAGTGTATCATAGTGTCTGCTGTATGGACCGTATCTAATGGCGCGATCCTCCTCGGTCTCAAGTACCTGGGCTGTTGCTGGGGCCAAGGGGTCTTCCTCCTCATCCAGAAGGTCCTTGGACGCAGACTGGGCTCTCTCTATCAATGCCTATATAAATGATACATGATGAAAAATAACCACATTATTCAGTATGTATAAAAAGAAAGTGTATTATAATAGTACTGGTCCAACATTATTTGATTTACAATTCAATCATTTGTTAACAGTTTTCTGAGTTTCCAAACATCTTTAGAAAAAAAATTAGTGCTTTAGTATGAAATGTAATGGAGCAATCTGTTAAATGGATACTCAGGGCCTTATAAATACTTAAAATAATCAGGAAGCTTTTTGTTACATTTATAAAATTGTTCAGTCTTGTTTTGCTGACTCCAAAAATCAACTAAACTTGTTTTCTTTTAGACTGAACGACACAATATAAATCTAAACATGCACAACTCAATGGTATATATTTGATCAATCTCACTGTATCTAACTAAGATCATTAATTTTCGGTCTTTGTTGTTATTGATTACACAGAAAAGATGACTAAACGACAAGGAAACATTTAAATACTGTAACACATCTAAAGTACCTCTCCCAGACTGTAGTTTGAGTGGTCCATGGTACTGTTCAGACTTGAGGCCAATGTGAGATTCGCGTATGACCTGCCGTACTCAGCAGGCTCCTCTGGGTCCCGTGACACCCACATACAATATACTTCATTACCATCCTCTAACTGAACACGCTTGATTTGGAACACGATACCTGGTGAGAAATGCATTCATATTTTAATGTACTGTCACAGAACCAGAACAGATACACTGTTTGCCACCATTAAAAAAAACATACTGTCGCAAATGTCATAATCACTAAACGGTTAACCCTTTTCTAACCGAAATGCTCTAACTGATCTTCAATTTTTGCTACTATATAAACATTATTTAACCGTAGCAAATTTAAATGACATTACATCGCTAGTGTGTTAGGAAAGTGTATCAACAGAAAGTGTACATACACAAATGTAAGAAATTAAAATGCCAAAGGTCAAATGTATACAGACTTGCTTTAAAAAGAAAGTATTTGTAATTGTAAATCATTCATAGTTTACCTAGAAGAGATTTGTCCCTGTGCTGACACTGTCCCTGAAAACTGCCCTCTGGGAACATCACTGTTCCATTAGAGCTATAGTCAGATGACTTGGAGCCATTCCGAGACTTCGTCACATAACGAACCCCTTTCTCATGCTTCTCAAAACTCTTCAAGCTTGGAGAATATCCCTCACTACTGAAATCACTGAGGTCCATGTTTGAAATCTCCAAGCTGCTTTTTAAATCAGGAGTATCTATTCCCTCAGGGTAATAAACTTGAACTCCTGGAGTATCACTTGCAGACATACAAGAACTGTTTATATTGCAACTGTTGCTCTGTCGTAGAAACGACCCGGAGTCTTCCAAGTTTCTACTCTTGTTACATCTTGAGTTCAGGAACTGGTGAATACTACTGCGATGTAGTAAAGACTCGTCAATGTCATCTATCACACTAATTGAAGATTTGTCACTCTCACACACTGAATTAGCACATTTTTCTGTATCAATAATCTCATTTTCAATAGCAGAGATAGATTTATCTACATCTTTTATCACTGGGAAGCCTTTCAAACTTGTATCTTCCATCACTTCAACCGCTTCTTTCTTGTTACTGTCCAGATCAGTCAAACATTTATCAGACTCTACAGCACTACCGTCGTGTGCAAGTATTTCTTCTTTCGAAACATCCTCGTCACTAGACAAAGCACTATTATCATCCCCTGGCAAGCTTTCAGCTTTTAATAGACCAACTGATGCTTTAATCAGATCATCAGTGGTGTTTAGTTTTGACTTCTCACTCTCGTGTTCTGACTTAGAATTGTCTGACGCAGAGTCCTCCATTTCATCGCCACCTTCCACTGCCGAACTATCACATCCTGGTGAAGTTTTCTGTGAGTCTAATCTCATAATGTCGGACAGGCAAGGTGAGGCTATAATATCACTTTTTTTAAGCTTCTGTACACTTTTTGAAACAGGTGTAGAACTTCCAAAGCCAAGACACACTACAGACGGGTTTGTTTTCTTGTTATCAAACACTGGTGTTTCAATACTTTCCTTTCCATGAGGGGAAGTAACCCCAGCCTCATACTGTCCAGAAGTATTATCAATTTTAAACACTACTGTCTCTGGTTTAGCATTTTGGCTTATTTCTGATTCAATATTACATGCAGATTCACAAATCTTTGGACTTTTACTTGAATCTATTCCCTGAAGACTTTTACTACTGGTTGTGCTAGTGTTTGCACAAGTTGCATCCCTTGCTGTGAGAAGAGTCTCTGTGCTGGAGGTAGAAACAGTGCTGTGATTTGGTGAAGAGTGATCAAGGGAAGTAACTGCATCAACTTTGATCTCTGCAGCAGGAGGCAAGATTAACTGCTTTGTGATTTCATGATCTGTTTCGTTCTCAATAGCCTCTGTAGACAGCCTGAGAAGAAAAACAGAACAGTATTCTTTAAATTCTGGTGGAAAGCATGAAAACTAAAATATCAAAGAAATTTAACAATTTAGCACTGTTTGCGCCTTCAAAAGCTTGGTTAAGAACTGCTTCAAATTCTGTGACAGTCTAACATGACAACTACTGTGTAAGATTTAAAGCTGGTCCTTGAAACTGATACAAGATATTTTTCTTGGGATTAAGTACCAACAGTGAATCAGCTACATACAGTGGGCAGTTTACCTATTAACTATCTGGGAAAAACAAGTACAAGACTTACTCCTTAAGGCTCTGCCAAATCTAAATCATTGAGAGGTAGGTCAGAAGAAAGGTTTCAGCAAATGACCTTCAATCATTGAGATGTTTTGTGATTTCAAGTCAGCAAACTTAACAACTTGACCATGGAAGTAGGTCAACTGGTTTTTTCTTATATAAAAACCAGGTGTAAACACTGGATTTGTTGCTTTACCTTTTAGAAAGGGTATCCATTATGGTTGCTTTATTTGGTGTTGAAGTGACTCCAGGTTCAAGGAGACTAAACCCCTCGAGCCTGGCAAGTGGCGCAGAACTAAGACTCAAACCTATACCCGGGTCATCGCTGTCGGTCCTGCTTGTACCTTAAACAAAGCAAGAAATAAAACTAGAGGAAAAAGTTTCTTGCAACAAAGTCCTAAATACATTGATATTGTCAATATAAAGCAATACCAGTATTCATAGCTAAGCGGCATATACTCTGCAATGCCTCAACCTGACTACATGTATGTCAAATGACCCTTACAAAAATACAACACATATATTAACATTTCATTATGATCATGCATACCAAGTTTCACTGGAATTCCTTTAAACTGTGGAAAGAATTTAGCCAATAACACTGTCTACTAGGCATTTAACATTGTAATGTCTCAATTTGCCATCACATATCAACATTTCATGGCAATCACGTCTATCAAGTTTCATTAGAATCCTTTTTCAAACCCTTTAGACAGTAGTTTTCCCAACACACCAAATGCATGACCATTGGATATACTGCAAAGCCAGTCTTAATTACCCCATCAAATTTCATTTGTAAGAGTACAATAAAATTATTTTCATGGTAAATGAATTTTGAACATCACAAAAGCATCCTCTTTCTTACCAAGGCCAAAAATAAAAATTTCTGTGTTTAGGGCAACGGTCCCAAAAATTGTAGGTAGGGTAGGGGAAAAGTTTTTTGTTTTTTTTTAAATCCACAAAAATGCTATAGGATGAAAAAAAAATCTGTGTTTAGGGCAAAGGTCCCACGAATGAAAAATTCAAATTTTTTTTTTCAATTTTTTTTTTTTGGGGGGGGGGAGAGGAAAAAAACTCTAGGGTCAGGGGTTTCGCTAGGGAGGGTCGGGTTGCCCGAAACACAGATATTTTTTTTTTGGCCTAATGAATACCATTTTGTCTTCCCAAGAATTACTGACAGACAGTTCTGCTGAAAGGACTTCCGTCCTATGTTAATTGAAAGCATTTGAAAATTTATTTACAGTACCTTTACTGCTGGACCTTGAAGAATGCCTGCCACTGTCCTTGCTGTGAACAGACAGTTTATCTTCCTCTACTGGGGGTAAAGGCATACTGTCCTCTACCAGGTCTACTATTTCATAGAAGTCAGGTATCAACATGCATATATTCTGAAACAAAAAATTTAAACCAGTCATGATGATAATACTGTAGTGTAACATGGATAAAGATTATACAGGAGGATCAAGATGGCCATCATTTGTTATCCAACATCTTCTTATTATGTATAACAGTCTAACTGCAAGAGAACTATCTCAGAACATAGTCTCAGTATGATGCAGCAGACCAAACATCTTTTATGATCTTTAACCTTTAATTGACTACTAGTATTATATTTGTATAAGTGTGTTTTTGTTTAGAGCAAGGCTGGTAAGAATCCATTCCGTTGTTTACAAAGTCACTTTATATTTTCTTGTGCACGGTTAATTCCAGAAGATTTGGCCGAGGTCATATATACAACTCTTGTGACTTTAACCAGTACTTGTAAACTTTAATCTATCATAGCCACAAGTTTAGCACATAGTTAAATGGTAGAGACAGCTACTAGTATTAAGATGCATCTAACAAAAATAATAGGACAATCTACTGTTAAGAGCAAAATAAAACAGTATAAAATTCATTTTACTGAAAATCGCCTGGCACTAATATGAGAAACAATGGTCCAGAGGCTTTATCTAACTTTATGGTTCACGTAACTTTAAAGGTAATATGGTAAATGCTGCTCATAATTTTGATCTATAACCATGTTAAAACCTGACTTTTTCTACAATAAACATTTTAGTATAAACTATTACAGATGATTCCACACAAACCTTGCCAATAACTTCGGAACTCTTGAAACCAAACAACATGAGAGAGAAGTTCTCATTGATGTTGTGTATGGTGCCATCAGGTAGGAATGTGATCAGGCCACTGATGTTAGCAAACACCCAAACTATGCCTTTATATAGATCTTCTTGTGTCTTCACATCATCATCTTCCTCCTCTGTAACCTCTATGGCGATACTCAACGGGAAATTGGCACCATCTTTTGTCCTACCAGTAGCCCTCTGTTTTCTGACATCCTGTTATCAAAATAATTACATACTGTATAACCACTTGAGATAACATTGTGGAGATTAAGTTGACCAATGTCAGAGGTACACACGATTCACAAACATGTTCATGTAACTGACAACATACAAATGCTGTTTTGTCCAAAATTATGTTAAGTAAGCAAAACAGTCAACCGCAGTTATGACAGCTTTAGAAGCACAACATTGTCTGTATAAAATTACCTGGTTAATTAATGATAATTTTTTATACAGGTGAAATTCACTCAATTCTAAGACTCAAGATCTTGTTTTACGAAAAATGGATGACCTCCAAGTGTGACCTTGACCTTGAGAGGACATAGTGGAAACAAAGGTTCTGCATGTCCCCTAGGTGAGATAGGCATTTGACCAAAGTTTCAAGAAAGTTACATGAAAAACCAATGACCTCTAAGTATGACCCTGACCTTAAGTTGATGCGTTTGGAACATGAGTTCTGCACATTGTCTTGATAAGATGAACATTTGACCAGTTTCATGAAAATCCTTCAAAGAGCTTAGAAGACATGCAGCAGACACGAGTATCTACAGACCGACCAACCACCCAATGACAAGCTTACTCCTATATACCCTCCCCCCCAACTTTGTTAGTGGGTGTATAGAAGTACAGTATACAAGCTGCTAAGTGAAAATCAAATGCAAATGGATGCTTTGACACACTTTTCGTTTTTGGGAAGCTAAAACCATCAGGATCATTATTTGGTGTCTAAAGGACAGAAACTCAAAGTTGATGGTTATTTGACACTAATGTTTAACCTGTATTTGTATTTTTTTCAGTACCAAGGATAACACAATAAAGAGCAAGCTCTTATTTCCATTGAGGTTCTATTTTTTTTTTTTTAAGATAGAAGCAGATACAAGGGAATCCGGGTACAAGACCCTAGCTCTTTTACGAATAGACCCCTTGGTTCTTTTACATGCCTGGTGTATAGCACCAATAAATGCGAGACTACATCTGGGTTTCTAACCAGTTCATCTCAGATAGGAAGGAAACACTGAAAAGTGTTTCTTAAATTTCCAGTGCCCCAACCGAGAATCAAACCGGGGAACTCCGGATTGGACGTACAGAGCGTTAACCACTCGACCACCGCACCACCTATACTGATCAATAGATGAAGAGTACATCTTCCAATAAACAGTTTGGAAATTTGCATATGAACACAAAGCAATCTCCTATTATATAACCACAAAGTTGAGTGTGACAGAATATAAACTTCAACACTACTTCATTCAGCCATTCTAAAATGAGCTATAAAACTTCATTTAGGGGTTGGCAATGATTTAATGGCAGTGTTTTACAAGGCCTATAAAAGGTGTGTCATGAAATATCTATCAGGTATACCGTTATAACCTACCTTTGATAATCGTTCTCCAGGAACGGGTAATTTAAAGGCAGGAATCAGGTCCTTGATATGTGTACCTTGCAAATCCTCACGGTCTTGGAAGCCATGTATATATGCTAGCTGATCATCACAAGATACTATGGTACCCTGTAATATAATGAACACATACAATTTTACCCTATAGCATAAAGACAGGGCACAATTTAAGCTTAAGTATTCGCAAAATGCAAGGGCAAAGTGAAATTCAAATTCATGTAACAGTATTTTTTTGCTAATGAACACTTTAAATAAATGAATAATCTGCATTTGCAATTATCAATCTCTAACACAGTCTTCTTTTATTGTGGTAATTACAGTGTATCCAACTATCAATGCTATGTCTATGGATTACTTTTTGTCACTAAATGAAGTGTACACTAGATATTGTAATGTGTGTAGCATGCCTATTTAACAACAATACTGTTGTCGTATATCGTAAGCCTTGTTTTTTGGTCATTAAGGGCCACAACTTCTCATTCACAAAGAAATTGCCACATAATTTCACCTTTGTGACACAAAATTCAGACGTACTAATCGACAGACCAACAGACAGACAAGTTTACAATATCGTAAAATAGACAAGTCTAATCTTTCAAGTCTAGGATGAAAGGTTTATTTGACTTACATCAGCAGCAAATTTCACAACGGCTACTGTTCTCTCTACAGGTTCCATGACAACCAGACATCTCGGTTCCTTCGCTGTCTCCAACTTCTTTACCCACATTGATACAGGTAACACCAAACCACTCTTATCCACAGCATCCACCTACAGCCAAATACAAACATCTCAATTTTTAACAAACAAGTAGCAAATACTTAGTAATGATATTTTTTCCTTCGAGCTTAACACCAATTTCAACAGTCTTTCAGTTATTTACAGACAGACAGATAGTTCACCTAAACATCATTCCTAACAGACGGCGATTGTGGAAAATGGGGGTTTGTCTAAGAACAGGGAGGAATTGTCTAAAAATAGGCAAAGAAGAAACTGTTCAAAGACCTGAAAGTACATGCATTCAAGGCACTCTGGATTCGGCAAGCCAACTGGAGGGAGGATGGGGGAAATTTCAAAGAAAACATGACCTTGTATATTTGATCATGAATAATTTTGAACTTTTCAAAATTGATATGTATAAATTAAAAAAGCATGACCGCTCATGCTGCATAATATTCTATGACATTTCAAAAGAAAGCCATTTTGAGTATTTCCATTTTAGTCTGGAACAAGAGCTGTCAGAAGGACAGCGCTCACTTTTTTAGGCTTGCCTATAAAACAAAACTTTGACAGTTAAGGGCACACAAGACTTAACTAGGAATCTAAGTACAAATCAAGAAACATTTTCACAGAGTTATCTTCTCTGCTTACAGATTAGACTAAGGTCTCATGATGGCACATAAGAACTCCAACTTCCAAAGTAATATCTCAAATGGTTAAGTCAACAAGTGGACAAGAATGAAAATTTTAACTGAAATTCTAAGTCAAAAAGGGCCATAACAAATAAAATCCTTGACAGAATTACCTTCTCCGCCCATGTTTTTGATCATGATAGTAAACAAGTATTCCAACTTTCAAATTAATATCTCAAACAGTTCAGTCAAAAAGGGACTGGTACGAAAAACTTAACCAAGATTCTAAGTCGATAAAAGGCCTTAATTTTTAAAACAAACCCTGACAGAGTTACCTTCTCTTGCGTACAGATGGGGGTAATGGTGAAATAGCATTAAAAGTTTCAAAGCAATATCTCAAAGGGTTAAGGCAATAAGTGGATTTTACCCATATTCAATGTATTTTCTAGTAAAAAGGGGCATAATTCTGTCAAAAACCTTGACAGAGTTATGTCCTCTTGTCTGTTGATGAAGGTCGTGATGGTAAACAAGTATGGTTAGTTTCAAAGCAATACCTCCAATGGTTTTGAAATAAAAGTGAGGTGGTACAAAAAACTTAACCAAGCTCAATACACTTTTTAAGTAAAAAAAGGGCCATAATTCTGTCAAAAACCTTGACAGAGTTATGTACTCTTGTCTGTAGATGGAGGTTATGATGGTAAACAAGTATGGTAAGTTTCAAAGCCATACCTCTAATACTTCTGAAATAAAAGTGGGGTGGTACGAAAACTTAACCAAGGTGTGACGCCAACGCCGACGCGACGCTGGGGAGTAGGATAGCCCCTTTCATAGAAAAGTCGAGCAAAAACTGTGACAAAATTCTAAGTAAAAAGGGCAAAATAGTCAAAAAGGGTCAAAAACATTGGTAAGATGTTAACAGTAAATACGTTCGATAGTATTCTATCTTTAACAAAACATTCAAAGTTAAAAAGGGACACAAATCTATCAAAAACAAAACAGAGTATGGGGTTGTTTCCTCAGGTGTAGATGTGATAGTAAACATATATTTTGAGTTTCAAGTCAATACCTTATATAGTATTCAAGATATTGAATTTACAAAAAAAATACCAAAACTTCAAGTTAAAAGGGGCATAAACTGCCAAATCAAAACAGAGTTATGGGAATTGTTCCTCAGGTGTATAAGTTGATGGTAGACACATACTTTGAGTTTCAAGTCAATACCTTATATAGTATTCAAGATATTTGAATTTACAAAAAAAAATACCAAAACTTCTAAGTTAAAAGGGGCATAAATCTGTCAAAAATCAAAACAGAGTTATGGGATTGTTTCCTCAGGTGATATGTTGATGGTAGACACATCTTTGAGTTTCAAGTCAATACCTTTGATAGTATTCAAGATACTTGAATTTATAAAAAACTTCAACCAAAAATTCTAAGTAAAAAGGGGCATCAATCTGTCAAAAATCAAAACAGAGTTATGGGGATTGTTTCCTCAGGTGTATATGTTGATGGTAGACACATACTTTGAGTTTCAAGTCAATACCTTTGATAGTATTCAAGATATTTGAATTTATAAAAACTTTAACCAAAAATCTAAGTTAAAAGGGCATCAATCTGTCAAAAATCAAAACAGAGTATGGGGTTGTTTCCTCAGGTGAAGATGTTGATGGTAGACACATACTTTGAGTTTCAGTTAATACCTTTGATAGTATTCAAGATATTTGAATTTATAAAAACTTTAACCAAAATTTCTAAGTTAAAAAGGGGCATAAACTGTCAAAAACAAAACAGAGTTATGGGGATTGTTTCCTCAGGTGAAGAGTTGATGGTAAACATATGTTTGAGTTTCAAGTCAATACCTTTGATAGTATTCAAGATATTTGACTTTTGAAAAACTTTAACCAACGCAGACGCCGACGCTGGGGCGAGTGCAATAGTCTCCTTATTCTTCGAATAGTCGAGCTAAAAAGGACCATTACTACAGTATACTTCTATACCTCCGTAAGAAAAAGTCCTTACTGTCAGCTACAAAGAAAGAAATGCATTTCTTTCTCTTATCTACAGATTTGCACAGATAACCTGCTAGTAATGAAGAATTTAAAGAAAAACTCAAATTTTGAATTGTAACCTGATGTAAGTTATTTCAGAAATTCCAATTATTTTGGTCACCTAAACTTGCAAGAGAGTTAATTCTTTCAGCAAAGGGAATTAATTTTATTAACAAAATGTTTCAAATATAACTTATGTTAGTGTTTTTCACCTAAGCATGTTACACCCCTGACTGGTTAAGCTTTCTCCTTGTGACCTAGTTTTTTTAAGATCAGACAATTAAAGTCTGCTACAGACATGATTAAGTAAAAACAATAACAAAAGTTCATGAGGTTTGGTTGTTATTCTAGGAAAACCCTTACCACTTTTCCTGTCAGATGGACCACCTCACCAGTAGGCTCCAGGTGTGACTCCATGATGGAAGCCTGCTCACGTGGTTTCAGCCTTACAAGATCTTTCAGCATCATACCAATCAGTTCTGTTTCCTCGTAACCAAACAACTCACAAGCCATCTCATTGGCTATCAAGATCTGAAATCAAAGTTAAACCTCACGACTAACATACTATTAATTTTATTTTAGTACATTTCTAAAACTATTACACATCCTTCTGACAGAATTTAATGAAGTATGTATAGATACAAATAAGATATATTGAAAAGGGCAGTTACTCAAGTGATGGTAGTTGTGACAGTATTTTTCACTTTTTTACCATAAACAACTTAATTTAGAACTGTTTTAAGAGAGACATGTCTGCCATAAAAAGGGATATGGGGATGGATTCTCAATTCACATGGAAGACTAGGTTTTCAATGTCTGAAACCCTAGAATCTTAAATAACTTTCACATCTGACTCGCACACTAAAAGTTCTACAGGGTTCACTGTAAGTCAACCCAGGTGGCTTGGACGTAACAAACTTACATTATAGACTGAATGTTTTATTGCAAGTTATATATAATGCCATAAGGGAGGGTATCAATGCCAGATTTAAATGCAGATTTTTCCTTTTTTTACCTTTGCCTATTACAAAAGTTTGACCTTGACTCCTTGATTTATGCTAACCTTCAACCTGCTAAATTTCTAAAACGGACTAATCCAACTCTCAAATGGACTGTACCATTAATTCTTTGAAGGGGTGATAACTGAGTAGTTGTGAAATTAGTGAACGGTGCAGAATTGTAGATCATGATCAGAGAGCATGAATATGAAGGATGACCATGATCTGCAGTTGGCAGCAATGATATAACTGCTTACCACCAGCAGGGTAATTGTCACAAAAAACATGTGACTGATGCAATCACATACACCAATACCACATTCCATGCACCTACACTCATGTATATTTTAACCTCATACCAGACATTCCAATGTACATGTTCATATGCTAGAGAAATCAAACTTCCTAAGAAATCAATTTACTTGACCAAATTGACAGTAGTTTTAAACAGTTCCGTTTACAGTATTGAAGAAAGACTGGGCACATTATCTCATTGCATTTAAGCACAAAACAATGTTTTGCTTCATTTTTCCCTTCTTTTTTCTTCTAATTTCAAGTCATTAAACAAAACTACAAAGAAATACTAAAGGTATTATCAATGCGGTTACATATTCATTCAGATAATTTAAATAAATTGCTATGCAACTAGGAAAGTCTAGAAATCAATCCTAATAAAGTAGTTTTACTCATTAATCATTATCTAACAGTAGACAGTAAACAACACGGAAAGACATGTGTCACAGATGTTGTGCATGCACATGAAATAATCAATATGTTCACTTACATAAATCACAGGTATGGATGTAGGCTGTTCATAATTTATTAAAGGTATTCAAACTGACCCCACACCACTAATGCCCCTTTTTCTTAAAACAGCTTTGATGTAAACCGTAAATAAAAGTGACTATTAAATTAAAGTTATATTACCCTTCAAAATAGTCACATTGTTTTATAGTTAAAAATGATGCTCAAAACACAGTGGATGCTTTAAAAACATATAAGAACATATAAGTTTTACCAAGTTATTTCTGTTATAGATGAATACAAATTAAGATAAACAAGACGGAAAGGTTGGATTTTTTATTTTGGACTGGGATTTCCCTTATATTCAATGTGAATGAAACTTAATTTAAATGGAGACTTTGAACAGTAATATCACTGAAATTATTGATGAATTTAGTAAATTAACGAAGTAAAATGAATGGTTCTGATCCCCCCTCCCCCTCCAGAGGTTGAAGCTTTACTGTCACGTGTGAACCTACCTCAGAAGTTTTTCCATTTATTGTACACAGGGCTTTGTTTGGATTCCGTACTGTAGATGGCATGGTCGGTCCTACATCACAACCCCCTATGTGATTATAGAAATACCAACTATCTGCCATGCTTCTCTCCCCTGATGAGGCATTCATACTGCCCTCCTTTGAAGACGCATGGCTGACTTCTCTTGACAAAACACCGCTTACATCCCTTGATGAAGAATGGCCGGACTGATTTACACTTTTATCATGGGGTGACTGATCAAAGCTTCTGTCAGCAGAATGGTTGTACGTTCCCTTTGGAAATCCTAGGGAAAAGCTCACATCATTCAACTCGGAACCTGTAGATGAAATGCGTACCAAAGTATTATCAAATCATAGTATATACTTTTTCTTATGTTACAACGTGTGCATTAAAATTCCATCTGATGTGACTGGAGAGTCCTACACTGTACAAGCCAGAAAGTATTTTTCTAGTATCATATGATCATAGGTGATTCTAAAATTTGTGGTTTGTGGAACAGCAATTTAATACATAACAGCAAAAAGAGGTTTGTAAGACTCAATTCACTACCATAGTATAAAACAATGCTCTCAGTTGAGAAAGATGCTAAGGTAGTTTCTAAATACTGCAATTTAAATGCTACTACTAATGGCTGACCCCTTTTTTCAAATGCCTTACCTTTAAAGTTGTCCAGGTTCAGTTTCCTGGCTGGTACATTAAGCTTTGTCTTTGATGCCTTAGGAAAAGACTGATTCCCTTCAAATGATGCATTATTACCAGCGGTCAACCCAAACTGTGGCTTCCTCTCCGTATTTCCCGACCGAATTCTGTCCAGCGGTGATGGGTAGGAGGGTGTTCCAAATGACATTCTGAGATTTGGCAAGTCCGGGAAGTACTTCCCCTTGTAGTTAACGTCTTTACTCAACAGCCCATTACTGTTGTAGCTATGTCTGTCCAAGTTCAGACTACCTCTGTTCTTCTGAAAGCAATTGATAAAACTGCTATTAATTAATCCACCAAATGAATATCACAAAAAATTAATCACTAGAAATCGCTAACAAACATATTCCACAGTGTGTCATTCTACATTTCGCTGATACATCAATTTTATACAGAAATACATTTGTTAAGAGGAAGAAAAAAACACTTTTTTATCTGACATAAAAAATGGAAAGCATCTTTTCATAACTGTCAGCCACTTATTCAATAACAACTTATTTCTGTGATGTTTCCATCCAACATGGGAATTTGTATTAAAACACTATCAATCTGAATACCCTCAATTAACTAGAAGAAAATCAATATGTAGATCCAACATTATTTTGTTCTTGTACATAAAAAACACACAAAATTTTCTTCACCGACCAAAGATCAATGTTTAAATCTAAATTAGTGGATACAGTTATCTCAGCCACATGCTTACTGCAGCAGAAATATTCTACTGTCTGATTCACAATATTCTAGACACAGTTATTGTGTAGTAATGTCCTACTGCTTAGTGCATTACAGTTAAACATGTCCTGAGAAGCCAACTAAGTGATGAAACAAGAGGACCATGATGGCACTACGCTTACCTGAATGACACTTCTCACGCATCAAGAAATATATTCTGATGTACATGATGACTGAATGCAAAATGTGACCTTTATGTCCACAAGCTTTCTCTTTTATTTGCCTTCTTTTAAATTATTTGGCATGGTGACCTAGTTATTGACCTTTCGTGACCGAGATTCAAAACATTAAGAGAAACATTCTGACAAATTTTCATGCAAATTTGGTATCAAAATTAATGTTGCCTCTAGAGTGTTAACAAGGTTTTCCATTTGATTTGACATTTTGACCTAGGTTTTGACCCCATGTGATCCTGATTCAAACCTGGTTTAGAGTTCATCGACCAATTTTCATGTCAATGGGAGGTCAAATGTGTCTCCTAGTGTTACGGTGACCTAGTTTTTGACCCGAGATGACCCATTTTAGAACTTGACATAGATTTCATCAAGACAATTATTTTGCCAGTTTCACAAAGATCTAATGAAAAATGAAGCCTCTTGCATTAACAAGGTTTTCTGTGATTTCACCTTGTGACCTAGCTTTTGATCTCAGATGACCCATTTTGGAACTTGACCTAGATTTCATTTGGAAACTAATTCTGAAAAAGTTTCTAAATATCCAATGAAAAATGCAGCATCTATTGCATACACAAGGTTTTTCTTTGATTTGACCTGGTGACCAAGTTTTAACCTGAGATGACCAATATTCAAACTCCACCTAGATTTCATGAAGACACTCATTCTGACCAAGTTTCATTAAGATCCAGTGAAAAATGCAACTTCTATTGCATACACAAGTTTAAGTGTAGATGGATGACAGATGACGGACGACAGACACCAGGCGATCACAACAGTTCACCTTGAGCACTATGTAGGGTCACTCACTTTACGGTTGCTGCCTACATGTAATACAGGTGTGTTTAAACTAGAACTGTCACAAGAGTGACGAATTATACCCCCACAATACAGCTTTGTCACAGAAGTATGGCAACCATAAGAAAGGAATGGCCACAAGGACATAGAGTTGAGTTATTATACAATAATTTGTGTAAATGTATTGTTTTAATAGCATACAAAATGTGTAAGGTTGACCTTGACCCTTGTGACCTTGACCCCCAATTTTTTTTTGCTACAATTAATTAACAATTTTTTTTTAGTAACAGTGAGCTTGACCTTGACCCTAGTGACCTTGACCCCAAAAAATTTTTTTTGCTTTAAACAATCTAAAAAACAACAAAAATAAATAAAAATCTGTTATAAGTAACAGTGACCTTGACCTTGACCTTGACCCCGAAAAAATTTTTTTGCTTAAAAGGGGGGGGGGGGGGCAATCACAAAAACTAAAAATAGATAAAATCTATTTCTAGAACACTGACCTTGACCCTAACCCTAGTGACCTTGACCCCGAACTTTTTTTTTTGCTTAAAACAATCTAAAAACTAAAAATAAATAAAAATCTATTTTTAGTAACAGTGACCTTGACCTTGACCCTAGTGACCTTGACCCTAGTGACCCAAAGCTTCCTCTCCACCCAAGCTACCTACACACCAAGTTTCATTACAATTGGTCACTCCCAACTAAAGTTATTGAGCAAAAACCATTTTTCTATTTTTAGTAACAGTGCCCTTGACCTTGAACCTAGTGACCCCAAATGCAATCCCAAGCTTCCTCTCTACACAAGCTACCTACACACAGAGTTTGATTGCAATTAGTCACTCCTAACTTGAATTATTGAGCGGAAACCATTTTTCTATTTTTAGTAACAGTGACCTTGACCTTGACCCTAGTGACCCCAAATGCAATCACAAGCTTCCTCTCCACACAAGCTACCTACACACCAAGTTTCATTGTAATTGGTCACTCCTTACTTGAGTTATTGAGCGGAAACCATTTTTCTATTTTTAGTAACAGTGACCTTGACCTTGACCCTAGTGACCCCAAAGTTGAACTTGACCTGTATTTTATGAAGTTGCACGTGTGTACCAAAAATTATTCAAAAGGGTAAAGTTGTTCATGAGTTATCATCCGGAAACCATGAAAACCAACAGACCGACCGACAAACCGACAAGTTCACACCTATATACCCCCCCCCCAAACTTCGTTTTGTGGGGGTATAAAAATATGTTTGATCATAGTACATCAGTGTTGACTGCTTAATGCATGTGTTTAAAATAGATATGGTTAATTGTATGTCAGTGTTGACTGCTTTAGGCAGGTGACTATTTAACTGAAGTGACAATTAACACCCATTTGAATGCATTCTGTTTTATTCTAAACAGACTGGGTTTAAATACAGTTACAGTACATTGTGTATTTTCTTAGTTTAATCCCTCAATCCATCAATTCTGAGTAAATTTTATTGCATATAATCTTAAAATCAGCTGCATATTATTTTCTCCTAAACCCTACCTTCATATATGTCAACAATCTCTCTCTTTATATAACAGCTTCCCAAATAGTCTGGCTAATGTACTAAAGAGTACATGTATACAGCACATACAATAGACTTCATTTAGCAAGCGTTTTTATTCCCAGCTGGATCTCACAGTCAATACTTCTTCTATTAAAACAACAGACTGTATTAAAAATTTATACTCAAGAACAATTTAAGAGTACTTCTGTTATTTTGGGACGTAAAGAATAAATTGTTTTGTAGAACAATAATGTTATGATTACAGAATAATGAGGTCATTGAATCTCCACGGAGTAATGTAATGCTATTTCTGCAAACTTTAAATGCCTTTAAATGTAATTTGTTTCTAGCATTTAAAAGATATTGGACATAATCTCAGTATCAGAAAATTCTAGGAAATTATGTTTGTACCAAAACATTCTGGGGAAAGTTATAAAGAGAAAAATGCTTGTCAGATAAGCTTCTTTATTTCACGAAGTAAATTTGAAGTGCATAACTTGATCAATGGATTTTCAATGTACATGTACTCAGAAACCAGACTCTAGTGTATCATTGTACTGTACTACATGTTAACAAACAGCTTTTGTAACAATGAAACAGAAATAATTGAATTTTGGTTTATATTTAGTTTAGCTTGATTGCAAACCCGTTCTCCCTGGAGCATGTATCAGACAAGAGCAAGTTACTTCAATTACTTGTACCCATTTCACAGATGTTGAGACCAAAGTCTGTCTTTCCAAAATGCAGCATCTGTGACCTGGCTGTGGACTGAACCTGTGACTCTATATTGAAAAGTAAATGCTACGATCACTAGACCACTGACTGCGTGGCCCTATATCGCTCACCTTGGTACAAGTCAACTTGCCTAGCGGAAGATCACTAGACAATGTTATATACCAAATGGGTTTTCCTATATACGTCTCTATAAAACAAGTGACCCCCCCGGGAAAGGCCAATTTTTACCCCAGGGGCATAGTTTGAACAAACTTTGAAGAGGTCTACTAGGCAATGCTACATGCCAAATATCTAAGCACTAGGCCTTGTGGTTTCTGAGAAGAAGATTTTTAAAGTTTTTCCTATATAAGCCTATGCAAAACTAAGTGACCACCTGCACGGGGTTAATTTTGACCCAGGAGTCATGATTTGAACAATCTTGGTAGAGGTCCACAAGACAATGCTACTTGCCAAATATCTAAGCTCTAGGCCATGTGGTTTTGGAGAAGAAGATTTGTGAAGATTTTTCTATATAAGCCTATGCAAAACTAAGTGACCAATTTTGACCCAGGGGTCATAATTTGAACAATCTTGATACAGGTCCACTAGACAATGCTACATGCCAAATATCTAAGCTCTAGGCCCTGTCGTTTCAGAGGAGAAGATTTTTAAAGTTTTTCCTATTTGTTGCCATAGCAACCAGAGTTCTGCATGGAATGGAATTCTTTGAACAAAATTGGTAGAGCTTCATGCAAGAAACATTCCTCCAGTTTTATCATCATTGGCCTAGTGGTTTCAGAGGAGATGTCATTTGAATCAAAATGTTGATGAACGACGGACAATCATCAATTAGAAAAACTCACCATGGCAAATCCCTAAACATGGCTTATAGCATTCTGACCCAAATTAATGCCATGATGACTTGTCACTATCTTACTAAATGTGTGACCTAGTGACCTAGATTTCTGTCTTGATGGACCACCCAGTTCAGCAAAACAGTTTACCTAGTCATGATAAATGCATACAAGATGAAGCCTCTATTAGAAGCACACAAAACTGTACAATCACAAAACTGTACAACAATCACAAAACTGTACAATCACAAAACTGAGAATCATTGTTCCAGTTTCAAAACTATTTTTGATTTCAATTACATACATAGGAACCTTGCACTTACCATACTAGACTCAGGCATTCTGCCCATAAATACTATAGCAAAAGTATTGGAAAATTTGGCACATCAACTGCTCAAAATAGCAGAGGCAAAACTGATGATCAACATCATTTCTCAATTTTCAGTTATCTTGAGCTTTTCAATATCACTGCCTAAATTGATTATACAATAATTCAATTTCAAAGTCAGAGATTAGAGAAAGAGAGAGACAGAGAAGTGGCCCTTAATCTTAAAAAGGGTAAAAGTCAATGTTCAGTAATCAGACTACTGTTTTCCATGCCAGTGATAGACTAAGAGAGGAGTAAAGTTATTTGTACATATCCATACCAACCATCATCAGACTGAAATTATACAATAAATTGACCCCCACCCACTGACTTTGGTATACCTTCAAAACTGACCCTGGCAAAACTGTCTGAAATTCTAGAAAAACTCATGAATATTTCCACTGATACATATAACTCTCCCCATCAAGGGCTATAACTAATGTTACAACATTGCCTAGAGAAGTCTAGCCGAGTCAGACTGCACTTTAATCTTTATAAACATTATTACACACACACAGATTTTGTGGGAAAAAGATATCTTGATATCTACATCTAGGGGAATACTGTTTTTGCCAGTAATATTTAAAGCCCCAAACCTGTTTGCTGCCACATGGGGGAAACACTAAAGTGCTTAGCAAATATTCTGGTAAATTTCCCAATCTAAATGTGAATATGCGTTAATTTTCCCAATTTTGATGCCACTGCATGTAAATTTTCCCAATTTGAGAAGGCCTTGACCAAGTTCTTATTTTCAGGAAAAAAAGCCCCAATATGGCCTAGTCACATTTACAATGTACAAAGGACAGAAAACGGACAATATTGACATGGACTTTGCCTGAACGATTTGCCCATGCACGCAGTATGCACCCTGCAGCTTTTTTTAGTGTCTAGATTAATCCCTGTAATCTGACACATGACAAAAAGCTCTTGTGCAAAAAAACATCTCTCATCATTTAGCTTACAATATCAAAAGATCATAATTATGTACCAATGACATCTCTGGAGTTGACGGTCTCTGACTAGAATATCTTTCTGGTGTATGCACAGAACTGTAGTGTGGCAAACTTCGCCTTCCAGGATCTATGTGCAACTGTGGGTCATATACCCTATGCCTGAAACAAGAAAAATACCTGTTATTGTATCATTTTATTATTAAAGCAGAGCTATCACTAGAAGTACTTTGGGACCGTTTTTACCCAAAACATAGCAGTTTTATTTTGGTGTGTGTACTCTTCGCCATCAAAGATTGGTGGCGAAAATTTGTCCAATTACCCAATTAAATGAGTATTTGTATGAGGTTGTATTGGATTCCAACCAGTAGTTTTCAAGTTATGCTTCAGACAAGGAAAAGTAACAAGAGCTGTCCATAAGACAGCACGCTCGACTATTGTGGGTGTTTGCTAATAAAACAAAACTTTTATCAGTATAATAGCAAAACAAAATTCTGCTAACTATTAAGTATAACCTAGGAAAGTTGAATCATAAAAAGAGGTCCCTCCCAAGGGGATGCCCCGAAAGAGGTGCCTCACAGTCGTGTCCTCTCCATGTGCTCAATAATGTGCTATGTATTTTAAAATCCTTCCATGCAGACAGAGTGATCATGCATACAGTATTCCATTACTTTAAACACTAAGTGTGACCTTGACCTTTGAGGTAGGGACTTGGGTCTTGCGCGACACATCCGCTGATGTGCTAGACATTTGTGCACATTATTTTAAAATCCTTCAAAGCATAAAAGTCATAGTTATAGTCCGGACACAAATGTATGCATATTACAGGATTCCATTACCTATAAACTCTAAGTGTGACCTTGACCTTTGTGGTAGGGATGTGGGCCGGGTGCTTGATGTGCTAGACATTTGTGCCAAATTATTTTAAAATCCTTCAAGGCATGACAAAGTACAGTCCGGACACGAATGTGTGCATATATGCTTATATAGAGGAATCCATTACCTTCAAACTCTAAGTATGACCTTGACCTTTGAGCTAGGGACGTGGGTCTTGCACGCCAAGGGCCTTGATGTGCTAGACATTTGTGCCAAGTTTTAAAATCCTTCAATGCATGACAAAGTTACAGTCCGGACACGAATGTGTGCATATATGCTTATATGGAGGATCCATTACCTTCAAACTCTAAGTATGACCTTGACCTTTGGGCTAGGGACGTGGGTCTTGCACCGCGCTGATGTGCTAGACATGTGGCCTAGTTATTTTAAAAACCTTCAATGCATGACAAAGTTACAGTCCGGACACGAATGTGTGCATATATAGAGGATTCCATAACCTTCATACTCCAAGTGTGACCTTCACCTTTGAGGTAGGGATGTGGGTCTTGCACGCGACACGTGCTTGATGTGCTAGACATGTGTGCCAAGTTGTTTTAAAATCCTTCAATGCATGACAAAGTTACAGTCCGGACACGTTGTAAGGGGCGGCGGACAGACGGACAGACGGTCAGACGGTGCGATTTTAATATGCCACCCTTCGGGGGCATAAAAAAGTCAAAATTTTTGGTAAATTAATTGTTTGATACAAAATTTACCCTGAACACTATTGCAAGGTTTGATATAACTACCATAAGTGGTTACTGATATATGTGCATGATAGTACCTAGCAGGCAAAACTTTAACCAAATTTTCAAAGTCAAACAAGGGCAATATTCACACTAAATTTAAACAAGAGTTATCTGTCTTGACTGTGTGACACCTCTTAAGACATTAAAAAAGTTTCAAGTAAATATCATAAGTGGTTACTGAGATATGTGCATGATAGTACCTAGCAGACAAAACTTTAACCAAATTTCAAAGTCAAACAAGGGCCATAATTTGTACTAATTTTTTTCAAGAGTTATCTGCCTTGATTGTATGACACCCCTAAAGACATGAACAAAGTTTCAAGTCAATATCATAAGTGGTTACTGAGATATGTGCATGATAGTACCTAGCAGGCAAAACTTTAACCAAATTTTCAAAGTCAAACAAGGGCCATAATTTGTACTAAATTTTTTCAAGAGTTATCTGCCTTGATTGTATGACACCCCTAAAGACATGAACAAAGTTTCAAGTCAATATCATAAGTGGTTACTGAGATATGTGCATGATAGTACCTAGCAGACAAAACTTTAACCAAATTTTCAAAGTCAAACAAGGGCCATAATTTGTACTAAATTTTTTCAAGAGTTATCTGCCTTGATTGTATGACACCCCTAAAGACATGAACAAAGTTTCAAGTCAATATCATAAGTGGTTACTGAGATATGTGCATGATAGTACCTAGCAGGCAAAACTTTAACCCAAATTTTCAAAGTCAAACAAGGGCCATAATTTGTACTAAATTTTTTCAAGAGTTATCTGCCTTGATTGTATGACACCCCTAAAGACATGAACAAAGTTTCAAGTCAATATCATAAGTGGTTACTGAGATATGTGCATGATAGTACCTAGCAGGCAAAACTTTAACCAAATTTTCAAAGTCAAACAAGGGCCATAATTTGTACTAAGTTTTTTCAAGAGTTATCTGCCTTGATTGTATGACACCCCTAAAGACATGAACAAAGTTTCAAGTCAATATCATAAGTGGTTACTGAGATATGTGCATGATAGTACTTAGCAGGCAAAACTTTAACCAAAGAAGCAACGCCGACGCACAAGTGACTGTAATAGCTCTCCATATTCTCCGAATAGTCGAGCTAACAAAGGGCAATAACTCTGTAATTAGTCAAGATGGAGTTATAGTTCTTGTGCACTGCACTTCCTCTCAATGTGCTCGACCATAGTATGAAGTTGTATTGAATTAAACCAGTAGTTTTCAAATTATTCTCCAGACAAGGAAAAGTAACGAAGGGCAATAACTCTGTAATTAGTCTAGATGGAGTTATGGTTCTTGTGCACTGCACTTCCTCTCATTGTGCTAGACCATTGTATGAAGTTGTATTGAATTTCAACTAGTAGTTTTCAAGTTATGCTCCAGACAAGGAAAATGCAACAGACTGCCCGACCAACCACCGGGTGACTCCTATATACCCCCCTAAACTTCGTTTCGGGGGTATAATAATAAAGACATTTTGTGAAGAGTATGGAAGGGGAGCTAGTCTGATTCACCTTTCTACTCAACAGTAGGATCATACATATTGTACCTGTTTTAATCAATTCCTTATTGTGTTATAAGAAACAAGCATACTGAATGAATAAGTTATTTTACTCATTCACAGGCTCACAGCAGTACATGTATGGCCAGGGCTTCGATAATTTGGTCAGCTCAATCGGTCCGGGTCGAGTCTCTGACGTTATTGATGCTGCAAATCATGTTAACACGCCACTAAATCTGCCGAGTTCAGTCAAATTTATCGAGGAAATGTTTACAGTTGCACCGTGCGACGGGAGGTAATAAAAGCCGGTCTCCGGCTCCAGTCTTCGAAGGTCTCGGAAATGATCCGTGTAATGATTACCCATGAAAGTATTTTTGAATAATATTTATTTATTTTTTAATACATGACCATTCATGACTTTAAAAAAGAGTCTACAAAAATATGTACCGGTCGACAATTTACGAATTACAATTGTATTCTGTAAAATATAGATCTACCACATATATTTTTGTCGAATTTAAATAAAGTACATTTACAAATTTAATAAAACCAGGGATCTTATATGGCAATTAATATAATAAATCCTGATAAAACATAACCGTTTGAATAACCGACAAAGCAATCAAGGATCGGTCTTTTCCGAGTTCGTAGGCTAGCTGCAAACATCAAAGAATTGCCAGACGCATTTGGCTTTGTCCTCTGATTGCTAATTACCGACCGATTAACGAATTGACAGTCGGATTATCTGACACGTTTATTGCTCTTCCTGGGGGCAATTAACAGACTTGTAGGTGTTGACAGGAGCCAGTGTATTGTGATTTTCAACACATTTATGGACCAAAATGTAAAAATTCTCGGACCGATTTAAAATGGCTTTTCAGACTTGTGAATCGGTTTTTGAAGTCAAAATTCGGTCCAGAACCGAAAAACCGAAGATTATCGAAGCCCTGTGTATGGCTAAGCATTTATATAAAACAATTATAAAACATTAAATATAAAATACTCCCTTCAATTCTGGCTAAAATTGTTGTAAATGTTTTATGCAAACACTGGAAAACTAAAATTGCTAAAAATGTCTAACCAGTTACCACCATACTGTAAGTTTTGCCATAAACTGACCAAGATGCCCACAAAAATGTACTCTTGTTTGCAACAGCTCCCCTCTATTTTGGAATCCTATACTACATGCAAAGTGTTTTTTATCAATTGGCACCAATCACATGAACTTCGTCACCTTAAATCACCTAAATAAGGGCATCCGATCATGGTGACAGTTTTTGTGGTGGACGGATTCAGGTCACGGTTTGAATTTTACTGATAAACTATTATCTCACAATATAAAATAGAAATATTTTTATGTTTTTCAAAAATGTTTTAACTACATCATGTACATTGCCACTATCAACAACCTAGCATACTGTCAGATCGAAATAAATAAATCTAAGAACGTAAACAAGAACTGTCCCTCATAAGTGATGAATGTGCCCTAAAGAGGTGTTTCACAGTCTGTGTCCTCCTAATGCATACAGTATTCCATTACCTTTAAACTCTAAATGTAACCTTGACCTTTAAGGTATGCACATGAGTCTTGCGCGCAACATGGCATCTTGATGTGCTGTACATTGGTGGGATGGGCAATATATTGCAATATACCAGTTATTGCACTATTTTTCTAAGCAATGATATATTTCAATATGATTTCAAGTTATTTTTGAATCAATCAATACATAACAAAGTTACAGTCCGGACACAAAGTGTGCATACATACAAGATCATATTACATTCAAACTCTTAGTATGACCTTGACCTTTGAGGTAGGGACGTGGGTCTTGCGTGCGACAGATTGACTTGATGTGCTGAACATTTGAGCGAAGTTATTTTAAAATCCTTCAATGCATAACAAAATTACAGAACGGACACAAATGCATATATATATATATACACTGGATTCCATTACCTATTAAGACTTTTAAAGTGTGACCTTGACCTTTGAGGTATAGACATGGGTCTTGTGTGCAACATGTCTTCTTGATGTGCTGTACATTTTGTGGGATGGGCAATATATTGCAATATACCGGTTATTGCACTATTTTTCTATACAATGACATATATTGCAATATGATTTCAAACAAGGTACAGTTCAGTTTAAAATTATCAAATATCCCTAAAATAATACATTTTATTGGAAGTTGAATTGGCTTATGAGTCCTGCTCTATGCATACTAAATTACATTTTTGTAACATTTAATTTTCATATCTGTAGCTTGAAATGCTGTGATGGGGCTTGATACTGCAATCTTAATACGAGGCTTGGTACTGCAATCTCCTATTACGAGGCTTGGTACTGCAATCTTCTATAGAATATATGTTCTGGTACAATCCCTTCTGTCAATGATGCCAAGCCCCTGTGACCATGACTTAGTAACCCAAAACACAGATCATGCACATCTATGCATGCTACTTATCACTTTTGTGATAGGGTTTCCACTTCAGAGACAAATCAATTTACAGGTTGACATTTTAAAGTTATCTGCCTTCCATTATCCATACATGCCACAAATGATTGAGTTATTGTCAGGAGATTTTTGGATGACTCGCCAGGAGATACTTTTTTAGCTTGAAATCATTCATTCAAGGACATATTTGACAATTTTTTGCGTATTTACACAAAAAATGCCTATTTCAATCATAAGTTTACTATTCCCATAGTATGGTTCACAATCACATTAATGCTTAAATCATCTTTTTACACACCGATTTTGAAAAGAATGCTAATAATCTGACAACAATTCCACAGTTTGGATAAAACTTTGAGGAAATACAGGTGACTAATCATCGCGATCTGCAATACACCGTCATTTGACAGATGATAAATTTCAAGACGTCACCGATTTAGGGTCTAAATAATGGGAGAACCCTGAGAATATCCGGAGAACAGCATGTATGCTGCCTTCTACAGGACTGTGAAAGTTATAAAATATCAGATCTGTGAAAGGGATATAAATGCAAAATTAATTAGGCTAGGGGTTTTGGAGATTAAGAGCGCACAAGATTTGACTATTCTCGGCTTTGCCGTGATGTCATACTGACCAGTTAACCAATCGGATTATTTGGTTGTGTTCATTTCTTCATTCGGTAAAAGGTGAAAACTCGGTCTTTACCGTTGACTCATATGCAAGTTTAAACTCATTTTAAACGAAACAAAAAGCTTTTAACAACATAGAATTATTATAAAAACAATCTGATAGTTTCAAGGTAATAGAAGATAGTCATCTCAGGGTTCCCATTCACGTAAATATGTACGTTTTTCACGTATAAATTTCCATCTGCAACGTAGAGAAAATTGCTCCTGTACGTATTTTCACGCAAACAAATTGAAGACCAGAAAGTTACTAAATTGTTCTATATCAAAAAAACTGCGAACACACCATGCAACAATCCGAAAGTAACTGAAAATCAGTTTGAGGAATTCCAAACTGTGTATTTTTAGCCGTGTCGTTGACTGGGGGTCTGTAAAAACGCAAACAAATAACACAGATTTTCTGCATTGTTCGTCTGCATTTTATTCTGTTCCCTCGACTGGCTCCGTGTTAAATATTTAACGCGCAAGTTATTAATCGAGAATTATAGACACACTCTTTTTGGTTTGACGTCATCAATGGCTGTCTGCATGTATGTATAATAACATGGTTACATCGTGAACCAGACAAAGCTAACAGAGTTGTTTCATAGACCGCGACTGGTGGTGTCAGCAGCCTCCGGTCATGATGATGATAGCCTTAGGGAATCCGATATGTCGGCATCAAAGCCAAAACCTGCCGCACACAAACAATTTATAGAAAGCTGGTTTGGGAGTTCTCATGGCTCTGTTATGACGATAATGAAGTTCGAAATGTCAAAACCCCCTATTTTTGAAGCTCCACCCCCAGTTTGATGACCCAGGGGTAAAAAAAAAACATAAAAAAAATCTGGTGGGAACCCTGCATCTTCTTTCATTTCTAATCTTGGTAATTGTATTATTCTAAGTTAAAGATGCATAGAGACCAGCGATGACAGTCGAGGAATCACCTTTCCCGAACGTAAATAATTTATCAGTACCCGGATGTGCAGAGCCGAGAATATTGAGTCAGTGATTTTGATCTTTGACCTGAAACATAGACCATGCACAACTAGGCATGGTACTTATCACTTTTGAAGTTTTGTGAAGTATCATTTACTTGTGACAAGGTTTTGGCGAGTTAGCTTCCACAAGATTTTTCTATCTCGAGCCCTTGCGATATGGACAGAATTTCTCTGTATTTTGGCGATACTTTGCCGCATTTTGGAGTTATTTGATGGATTTTTATCATACATAAACTGATATATCGGCTAGATAAGTTGTTCCTAGTGCTGACTGCAAAGAGATAGTGATCTGGTCGTTGTTATAGCAGGTTAACCTGCATGACTGATTTTACTTGTTTGTAATTGTGCTTATTGGGTCCACCATCCTCTAAAGAGGCTATAGTCGGTACAAGCCATACTGATTTTAGTCTGTTATACACCTTTTCTTGTTTTATTATGTCAAAGGCATATAGAAGTCAAGCACCTGTGTAAAGAACCAGCTACCTCACCTAGACCAGATAGTCTCAATAAGTCGACTCCAAACGCAGACCCATTTTACATACGGACATTTTATAGATATCTGCGCTTTTTTCGGAGGCAGGATAGCGCCTAGCGAAAAATATAACGATATTCACCCGTTGAGTACAATTATTTGGACTACTAGACCAGACACTTCCTAAAAAATTCATGAAGTGACAAGTGCACGATAAAATTCATTCATGCGGTTTCATTTTTAGCTGTCTCTGTTACTGATCAAGAAAATATGTGAAGTACAGAAAAGAACTTGTGATTTCTTATTCAAAGACTGTCAAAATTAATGGAACTTTTACTTGAAATTGTAATTAACTAAAAATTTACCCTTTTAATTCTTCCGCCATTCCCGGGCAACGGTTTAAGTGCGCACGCAAATTGGTGAAGCAGTAAATTTCTGACTTCCGCTGGGCAAGCACGAGTAAGTACGCAAACTATTCAGAAGTAATAACGGCTGGCACGGCATGAATGGTTGCGTTTAAGTTCACGTTAACGTAAATTTACCGGCCAAGGTACCAGTAATTGCACGTATTTTCTGGTCAGATTAAGTCCAGTATATTATAATAGGCTTCCGGGTCAACTCGTACCTTAGTCATCTCGTACCCAAAATCGACAACTTGTACGGTTCAAAAGTCAACTCGTACCTTTTGTAGTCAACTCGTACCTTTTGTTTCAAAACTTATAGTTCACCTACAATTTGTTTCATAACTTATATAACCAGGAACAAAATGTAGTCAAAGGTTGGGTCATACTGAACAGGCTGATGCAATTGCCCAATCGGGCTTTCGAAAATCAGCTTTTTTAAAAATGATTTTTTTCACTTGGAAAAGGTGTGAACACGTTGTGCATGATAAAAACATCTAAAAAAAAGTTTAAAAGTACAGAATTATTCATGTTTTCCTGCAAAAATTTGTCTCCAGATTGTGAAGAAAAGACATTTTTGGCATTTTCTTTTAAACTTATTGACAGAAAGTTCTAAAACAGCTCAGATTCATAGAAAATACACACATAATTATAAAGAAACCCAAATTAAGATACACAAAGGTATAGTTTGTTGCGCCAGTCCTTTTTTTTGATTTCACATATAAAATATATGGAAACTGAAAGTAGAAGGGCCAAAAACCTGGCGCAAGAAATGGCTGGAAGGAATTTGGTGATGTGGAGTTTTTCATTCCCTACTAATGCAAATAACATTCCCTAGCTGTTTCAGAAACATTCATGAAGATTTGCACTGAAAATCTTAAAAAATGTGTTTTTCAGTGATTTCAAACTTATTTTAATTGTGTTAAAAAATCTCAAGATGACTTTTATTCACTTTTAAATTTATTCACTACATCTGAACTTTGTAATTGAATTTAAGTTGTATGAAATTATTCATTTTTAAAAAAGTTTATTTTCGGAAGCCCGATCGGACAATTGCATCAGCCTGTTGAATATATCATTATTTTATTGAAACCTGTTAAAGTGCTCACATATTAAACAGTTGAAATTTACAAAATTGTTGTTCGAGAAGTAACTAATGTAGTCTTCTCAAAATTAAGTTAATTGTTACTGTTACTTGATCCGAAATTCCATCGCCTTATAAATTCACTCAGAAAATTTTTGTACATAAATCGGTACACAAATAAAACAGGAAGCAAATTAACTAATTTTATGAGCATGTCTACAAACCTAATTTCAATGTTCGAGAGCCTATTTTGTCTTAAAGAACCTAAGTTGAACAGAAATAAACATATTTTTGTCATTTACATGATGAAAATAATACAATTTTCGGAAGTCCCTTTATTCATTATTTTAGTGACACTTCAAATGAATGATTACGTAGGGAACAAGTTGACTTTTTTTCAAAACATTCTCTTCATTTCAAGCACTTTCTGATACAATTTTGCAAAATAAGAACAAAATAACATATTTCAATGCAAACATTTAATGATGATTGATAAAAAAAGATTATTATCTGAAAGATACTGAATAAAAACTGTTAAGGTACGAGTTGACTTTTTCGAGAAAAAAAATCAGGTACGAGTTGACCAATTTGGGTACAAGATGACTAAGGTATGAGTTGACTTGGGTACAGGTTGACTAGTTACCTCTATGATAGCATGGTTAGTCTCGTACCCTAATTTATCTCGTACCATAGTAATTTGTACCCTACTTCATTTGGCTCTCCTTTGGACAAGTTTTTTTGGGATCTGATGATTTTATAGTTGTCAAACCATAGAAGAGAAGTCCCATCCAAAAACCACTTCATTGCAAGTAACACTGGCCTCAAGATTAAATTGATTAGACAAAGTAATTTTAACTTGTAAGCATAGCAGGTCACAATCACTATCTATCTATCTTGTTATACTGCCTCACACCTCTCACGAGTATTATGGGCAGGGTGCACGCCGGGTGTTAATAAAAGATAAAACTACTGCAAGATAGCTCCCACAGTCAAGAGAAACAAGACGGTTAAAACTGTTAAAAATAGTAAAAGAATAAAAGGGTTAAAAACAACTGTTGTACGATCACATACAGTATATTCTTGGCTTCGCACATCCAGGTACTGATAAATTATTTATTGAGGGAAACGTGATTCCTCAGCTTGGGTGGCTCATCTCTATGCATCTCTAATTTTATTTCTACGAAATCCTAGCCTAATTAATTTGACGTTTCAGTGTGACCCCTTTCACAAATCTGATATTTTATAACTGTCACACCTTTAAGCCTAATTTTAAAGTGCTCCATAATAAGCAGACGTAACAGCAAAGCTGAGAATACAGTGACATGTATCTTAAGTTGGAACTGACTGGGCACACCTTGTGATCAGTGTTAGTTGGCCCAATTGAGCTTATTTAGAAATTTAATAGCCCAATCAAGCTAGATTTGAACAGACTGGGTTATTCTGCGGAGCTAGTACTACAAAGTGCATATATAGATATAGGGTTATGCTTTTTTTAGAAAATGGGAAAGGGTTTAAGTCAATTTAAACAATTTTTAGTTATTACCAGCTGCGGGCCCATTTATGCAGGCCACCCCTTTAGTATCTATAATAGCGTCTTTTGTGTAAAGAGCATTAAATCTTCTGTCGTGTTAATTTCAGAGCAAGATCATCAATTGAAATCATTTCAAATTTCAGGGAATTTAATTATGCTCAAGATTCAGCCTTGGTAGAACGTCTATCTGTCTCTGCTTATAGACTTGTTATTCTGTTTCTTCTGTCATCATGCAAAGTTATTTTTATGATTCTGTTCAAATTTCACTTTCCAGGTAATGAATTGTCATCCAAAGACAAGACAGAGGATGTTGATAAAAGATTTCATAATTTTTTTGTACACCATTGTTTCATTTGAAGGTTAGCCCATAAACTTGGTTGCAAGGGCATTCATAGAAGTTGAGCAATAAAACCACAAATTGCTGACTATTCTCCATTTTTAATTAGGCTTTAAAACAATATTATTGTTTCCTGTAACCATATCGACCATATCGACCCTCCTTTTTTACCCCCAACCCAAAAGTTTTTTATGACCCTGAAAAAAATTAGCATCAACCAAATTTCTAATTTTTATGGAATTTGGTGTTGCCTGTCAGTGTGCATTTTTATTGGTTTCTTCCATACCTATTACATCAAAGACCCAGTAAAAGCTGAATCACTGTTATGGGTACCCATCAAATTACAAAATCACATTAAAAAAATTTAACATTCCCTACCTGCCGACCCATCTTTTTTTTAGGATGTTACAGGAAACAGGCATATTTTTGTAGGCCTTATTATCTTACGGCTTAAATTACAAATTTTGTCCGCTAGATAATGAAAATTATGTCAATCAAATTTTAAAATTATTACCGGTATGCATTACCATGGTTACAGAAAGAATCAAACTGACCCTCATTAATGTAAGTTTACTGGCTATATTCATTGGGTATTTGAGAATTTTCTAGAAGTGATAGTATGTAGCACCTTTTCATGTAATATAGGCGTTTTATTTTACATCTTGTTTTTATAAAAAGAAAGTTATTGCCCTTTGAAATTATTCAATGTATGAAATGAGGATGTCATTTTACTTATCAGTCTTTTTTACAAAACACAGTACATGTATACAGTACATGTAGGTCTTGTACTGCCATAGGTCTTATACTCTTACTGTCTTTCTTCAAACCACCATTCTAATGATTTGAAGAAAGCATCATCAGACATGATGACCATACATTATTGATATTCAGTATTTCTAATTTAATCAAAAATGGAAAGACAGTCTGTATGTTGGTTTTATTGCCACTTTTATAAATATTGATTGCAACTGTTTAATGGGTTTTTAAAATTGTTTTATTTAAGAAATAATATCTGTCTAGTGTTGTTTATTGGCTAATAAACAATGCTTTGGAGTTTTCATGTACCTTTATAAAACCATGAAGGCCGCAAACTTTTGTGGTTTCTAACTGAGCATTATACAACAACAAAAGTTTATCAGTCAATACTTAATACTTCAAAAAGATATTATTTTAATAGTGACATGACCAAAACTCACAAAATGATATTGAAAGAGATGCAGTAGGTTATCTTTTACACAGACTTCTACATTTGACGTACTCTCTCAATGTTGTCACATCAAAGCATTGTTTTATATTGCAGAATTGAGTTTAATTCCTTCTTTGATTAGCCAACAAAGTTCAGCCATGTTAGAATCCAATTTTCAAATAGATACTCACATTATGGGAAGTGGGTGGCTGTGTTTTGAGTCTGCATATCATGTATATAAATGAATACATACAAATACCATATAAAACTTGCTTTTTAAAAGGAAATTTCATTGGATTTTGACATACTGGTAAACAAAACTTGGCTACAAATATTTTCTACTCTGGTGGTAACCAGGTGGTGTAGCTATAGGTGTATGAGTTTTATGTGACAAAATTAATTCGTATTAAAAAGATTGTGCTGCATGCTGTTGAAAACTTTACAAAAGTGATCATTGAATTCAAGCCTCATCGTAACATCGGACTAAAAAACAAAGAACATTGTAAGAAGGACTGTTCCTTTCTTTGTTGTTCAAAGTTTTGTATATTACAGAGGGTTGATATACTGTGATATGATGTGTTGACTGAAGGAGGGTATGTGTTAGCAGCAAGACAGCTAGCGATCTCAGGTTACTGGGCTGATCCATCCAGGAAAGACATTGAAGTGTGAACAATGAGTTCTACAATGTTTCATTGTGACCTGTGTAACACAACAATGACAGGAACGGAGCCGTATCAGACACATATTGAGGGCAAGAAACACCTGAAAAAACTGAAAACGCTGGCAACTAAATCTGTCTCAGAAATATCAACAACTAGTGGGCGTAAGTTACAATTTCTTCATGTAGATATGAAATGCTTCTAAAGTTAGGAATTCTACAAATAAGGTAAAAAAAACTAATCACCGATCGGTTTTTGCAGAATGATGAGAAACTTTCTGTAACTGAAAGATAATTTTCTTATAGTTGTTTACATGCCACATTGACTCGGCAATGCTGGGGACTACCAACATTAGATTTTGGCAGCCATGAAATTGCTTATTTTCACATTAACACTTGTAAAATTTCCCAGATGTACCTGTCCAGCTTGCTGTTTGCACAGTACAACTAGTTGGGCAGACTGTATGGCTGTGTAGGTTTATCATGATCAGCACTTATTACAAAGGTAGAGTTACTTGATGCTAGCAGGCTGAAGGGTAAACATACATGTAAAGAGGAAAAGCAAAAATTGGGTTAATGTAGGTCATAGATTGATGTAACAAACACTTTGTTTTCCAAAGATTGAATATAAAGACTTACGTACTTATGTTCAAATAAATACCATCCAATATAAAAAGGAGTGTTTTAAAGGGTTACTTATGCAGTATGGTCCCTTCTTTCAGAGCCAGACCTTGAAAAAGGCTCCACTGGAAATTTGGTTAAACCATCCAGTCAGGACAAGAATCTTCCACGCCAACCAGAACCAGTCAGTGTAGCAGAAATACTTGGCACAAGTAAGTGTTGTTCACAACTACTTTTTCTCATCTACTACTAGGGGTGTCACGTTTACACATGTACACGGAAGCGTTTCAATTAGCAGCGCTAAACGTTTAGTAACTTGGGTATCCGTTTACACATAAAATAACACATACAACAGCTTAGTTAATAATATCTATCTTATTATTGAACTGAACTACGTACTATAACTTAAATAAGATAATTCACATGATTGAAAATATATGTATTATGTATGGTCGCTGAATTTGTATTCATGTATTGGGGCGATCTGGACGTCCACATTGCTAAATGATTACGTATCTAAAGCGGCAGACATATTTAAACAGGTATGTAACATTTGTTACTTCAAAGAATATTGTTTTGAACGCAGTATGTATGATGATTTACTGAACTGATATTAACAACGTGTAAACGGATCCATTTCGTTTAGTGATAGACATGTACACGTTTACCAAATTCCCTAAACATGACACCCCAATCTACTACTAAGAATTCTATGCCCCAAAAAAGCATATCCTTAAAAAAACTTTTTACAGGTGTAACTGACTCTCACGTTAAAGGTCCTTACATATCTTTTAATGACACTTCATGTATAGCATCCTTTGGTTTATAATGCAGCACTAAGAGATTGTTGTATATTTCAAATCTGGAAAGACATACACCGGTCATGTAATGGAAATATCTCAAAAAATAGATATACAAAATAAATGTGGGATAAGAAATGTAATCTACAAACACCATCAAACACTGCACCCAACTTTCATCATACCAATAGGCCCACTATCTTAAAAAAAGGCAATAGCCGAGGTATACACTGCAAGACTATTAGTGTTTCCGCTAGACCGTTTTTGGATGGCGCAGCGCCGTCCTGCCCTTTTGATGGCCGGCCATGCGCCATCCTGCCTCGATCAAAGGCCCTTACCACCACCGCGCCTGTTTTACTAAAAATGAAACTGCCTGCACGCCCTCAATACACGCACGTGTCCGCCGAATTAAATCGATAATCCTAAACAGTCGGCAGACGTGTGCTCCGCCTCTCGACAATCCTTAAAATAAAAGTGTCAACACGTCGTCTAATACACACCATGTCCGCCGAATTAAATCGATAATCCGAAACGGAGTCGGCAGATGTGTGCTCCGCCTCTCGATAATAATAGT
This sequence comes from Saxidomus purpurata, assembly GCA_022818135.1. Taxonomy (NCBI): domain Eukaryota; kingdom Metazoa; phylum Mollusca; class Bivalvia; order Venerida; family Veneridae; genus Saxidomus; species Saxidomus purpurata. The sequence continues at coordinate 2,627,823 of JAFMSR010000017.1, forward strand.
TACGTTAGATCCGCCTACATGAACTTCATATTGAATATTACGTGTCAATCACAGCGTCCCGCGTCCAGTGAAAACGATGCTGATCAATATGTTTGATTCGCTAGAGGCAAATTAAAATTAATCTGTTGGTCATGGTACAAAAAAGTATAGTTAGAGTGTGAAAACTTCATTTAATGACGACACTTATGAATTGTTTAGTTTACAACACGTGTTTTTCTGTTTTCCCGCTAAATTGAAAATTATCAGTATATTTTTCTTTTCATTTTTTAAAATCATTATTCTATAATTGCCTGTACATAATTATATGACCGACTCGTTATTTGTTTTTTTCTTCTATAATCTTACCTTCCGTAAATGCATATAATTTAGAAGAGAAGGAAAGCATTGGTGGGTCGTTTATTGTTCAGGATATGCTTGGTTATAAGTAACACTGTTTTCTCAAGAGGTTTCCATGTTATGATTTTGAATAATTTTATTTTATATTAAATGTTCATCGTACCGTCGGCTGATGACAATTGTTATCATCGAAACAGTGATAAAGTCGGTAAAAAGTCAAAATAAATGGCCGAAAATCGGCGATAACGGGATCGCGAAAATATGTGATAAACAGACAAATACACAAAACCGTTTAAAATTGGTCTAACATAACAAACTCGAAAAGGTGGGAGACATGGGTGTATCATAATCTACATGTATACATGCAGTATTATTAATAAATACTCAAAGGAGGTGAGGGGAAGAGGCCAATCTGATTTACATTTTGTTTTGAGGCCCTCTCCTCAGGATCTAGAAATTCCTAAGCCCAATGGCAATAAATTAAGCCAGATTATGTCATATAAACAAGGCTTTAATTACATGCAGTTACAAGTGTAAAGAAAGAACAATATAAATACATGACAAAGTGATCGCGCCCTTATGTACATGAGAAAACAAAAGTGCCCTTTTTAAACACAGCCGCGCATCAGATGTGCCCTTTTCAGACAAAAACGCCATGCCCCTTTCTGAGCCTGCAGGAAACACTAACTATAAGCAGCAAAGCTTTGAATACATGAAATAGTTGTTCAGCCTAAATTTTTCATCTGTGATGGATTATCTCCCTTGTTAGATTTAAATCATTCATGTCTCTTGATTTTGTTCATTTACATCTCCAAGCTTTAACAGATCCTTAACTGATTGATGTTGTTACACATGTATATTGTAGCAAATGCCGACCCTGTTATGAATGCTGTCAAGGCAAATTTGATGGGAAAATTGCCCCTTAAACGAATGGCTTTTGATGGTAAATGTGAAATTTGTAGTGTGGATTACACGTCAGAATCCCACCAGGAGCAGCATTTATCTGGAAAGAAACATCAAAAGAAAGTTCAGGCTAAACAAGGTAAAATGTCTAAAATCAGTATACACTGTATTTCAAGTTTGAACATTTGTTCTCAAGTTTTTAACTCTTTTACTCAGAAAGAGTTACATTGTAGAATAGTTAAATAGGTCTGATCGTCTCTAGAGACAGGACATATAGGATCACATGATGTGGGTGGGGCAATGTCTACCTACTAGTACATTAAACAGTGTTTATTTTATCATCTTAAACCCAAGTCACAATGTTTATAAGAATGATACTATCTTGAAAAAAATTGATAATCAGCAGTAGATATTACACGGGGCTTCCAGTTCCACTCATGTTTACATTTGTATGGTTTCAGCAACAGAAGGGGTGAACGCTGCCACACTGTACTGTGGATTCTGTAATATACATGTCAACTCTGTGGAACAGATGGACCAACATAGAAGTGGTATTTAACTTACTGTGACTATAGAGTCAACTCTTGTAACAATGGTTATAGAACCTACTTTGATGATGCAAATTCAGCCCAACAAGCTTTGATGTAAAGTAATCAGTACTTTAACAGACCCTTGAAATTGCGATCATCTGTCATGTTATTTGTGTGTGGGAAGAGTATTGCCAGTTTAGAATGTTAGGGTCAGCGGAACCTATGAGCATAATGAAATTATGAAAGAAAAGGTCCGTAAAGCTAAGTCATTATGCCATTGCAGGGTTAAAATTGTATTATGAGGTTAGAAAGATAAGAGGGATAGCCACATAAAGTCTTTTTTGTCAGTCCATCCGCCTGAAGCCATTTCTGTGAAACGGTGTGGAGAATTTAAATAAAACTAGGTTTAAATGTAGGCTACTATAAGGAAAATGGCTATTTAGTTTTGATTTGAATTAACTCTGGCAAAGCCAGAGTCATTGCCTTAGAGTTTTTCCTATATATTATATAATATTTAATTTGTACAGAAATTTCTTGTTTTCTGTGATGTTGTGGTCAGAATTCAATTTAATGTGACACAAAAATCACCTTATAAAATGGACATGATCTCTCTAAAGAAGACGCCAGTGGCCAGTGGTCTCCAATATAATTTTTAGTTGATGAATAATCAATAATTTATAAATCTGACTTGGTAAGGTGTCCTAATTTGGTAAGTAAAGTGATCAAGTTTATAGATTACATAGATAGATCAGGTTTTTACTATTGATTGACCATTACAGTCATACTGTACAGTGTGCTAACTTTCTCCAGGTACTGCACACAACAAGAAGGTCGCCAATGCTAAGGATGTTCAGCAAGAGAAGCAGCTGGAAATGAAGCTCCCACATTCCACGGCAAAGAAGAGATTTGTACCAAGCAGCGGGACCGAGAGCTGGGACAGCCAGATCATGCCACCACCACCATTACCGCTAATCCTGAAACCACTTACATACGACAAATAAAATCTATATAAAGTCTTTTTATGCTCAACTAATTTATAACTTGACTATTCAAAGAATAAGGAGGACTGTTACTGTAAAAGTCACATTTGCGTCGGCGTTGCAGCTTTGTTTAAAGTTTTGTATGCATGGTACTATCGTGGACATATCCAGTAACCACTTATTGGATTGATTTGAAACTTCATTAATGTCCTCAAAGTGTCAGATATTCAAGTTTTATAGCTCTTGTATTAGTTTATTTTAAATTATGTCTGTTGTTTGATTTAGAAAATCCTGTTAAAGTTTTGTATGCAAGGTACTATCATGCACATACTTCAGTAACCACTTATGGGAGTTATTTGAAACTTAGCAATAGTGTACAGAAATATCAAACAATTAAGTTACCACAGACAACTTTTGAAATTTTTTTTAGGATTACAGTTTTCTAATGTATAATTAGTCAACAGAATTTTATTTTGCCATATTATACTGACAAAAGTTTTGTTTTATTGGCAAGCACTGAGAACGATCTAGCATGCTGTCTTACAGACAGCTCTTGTTTCTTTTAACAAAAAGGATTAGCTATAATTGTCATTGCCTGAGTGTCGGTGGTCATATTTATTAACCAATCATCATGAAAATTGGTCACATTGGGTCATAAGTCTGTCATGTACTTGGGGGTGAGCGATATTTGGCCATCTTGGCCTTCTTGTTCTCATGTTCCATTAAAGCTATGGCTTTATCAACATCATAATTCAACTTTGTGATGCAAGTTGCATACCTTTACCTTGGATTGTGTGTGAATTATGGCCCTTTTGACTTGAACTAAAGAAACGTAAATCTTGGTTTTGTGTGTAGGTCTTTTCTCCCCCGAAGTGTTAGAGCTATAGCTTTAATAGTTTAAACACTTAATCATCATAACTTGACTAATGTAATACAAGTTACATAACCCAGTCTTGGATTTTGCATGAATTACTGCCCTTTTTTGAGATTTTTAAGATCATTGAAGGACAACACTTCAGTATCATTGAGAACAATTATGTCAGATGAGCGTCCGCATCTGCAAGGCAGTTCTGATGTTTTTAATGGTTATTTTATATCTGGCAGTCTTGTTGCCATTTTGTCGAAGCAGTATTATAAGACATGATTTTAAATACTTCCTGTCCATGAAAATACTTGAAATTTTAAACTTTACTCTTATTTATTTACTATACATGTATATTTTATCAATTTAAGAATTTCTGCAGATGAACTGATGTTATTGGTGTTATGATCATGAATTAATTTATATTTTGTCAATTAAATTGAAACAGACATGTCATTGTTATAGCTCTTTCACTGTTTTATTTACAGAAGCAGAATATGTGGCAGGAAAAATTGTTTAATGATACCAAAATGCATTTAAAGGCCAAGCATTCTATGCTAAGTCAGTGGTCTCTAAACTGGTGGGGGGTAAATTTGGGATGATTTCACTCAAAACAAATAAAACCTTTTAACCAGGCCCCGTGCTTATAAAAAACATTCATGCTCAAAGTTTGAATCATTACATTATTGTAATATTGTATATAAAAAATTATCAAAGTGTTTTAAACAAGTTTTCTATAAATATTTAAAACTCAGTTGAGCGTGAAAAGTTTTATGAGCACAGGGTCTGAGTTTGTTTTGTGTAGAAGTTGTCAGCTAAATGATGAATTGTAAGTTGAACCATGGTAAAAATGTGAGATATTAAAAATGAATAGTTTTAGTATATTTAGGTATACATGTATTCATGTGCCATGTTGGACATTGGCGTTGAACTCGTTGGAAAAATCAATTGGTTTAGAAATCTAATAGGATTAGAACAATTTACAATTGTTAGTGATATTAAATATCAAATAAAGTTACATATTGTGTGTTTGTTGTTCTTTGTTTTGGAGTCTTCCACCAAAGTTTCATTGAAATTTAAATCGCTGCATATGTATACATATAGCTCTACTGTAGTTTATTTGACAAGGGAAACAACTCTGCATGGGACGGTGGAAGACAAAGGTGTTAGTGGCCAGCTGACTGAAGCAAAGATCTATTCTAAGCAGCGAGTATTGATGTTTCCAATCAACCAATTTCTTCATAAACACTATGAAATCAGCCCATTACTTCATGTGATCATATTTGATGTTTCCCTTGCTGAGTGATTAAAACGGTTGTTGTACCAAACAACACACTGTGTCTTTCATATGCACAAAGATTAATTAATATCAAACTTTAACTTCTGGTAGTTCTTACTAAAGGTGAAATTTCACTTGCCAAAATCTTCAAATGTTTTTATGCCCCCAAAAGAAGGGCATATTAAAGTCGCACTATTTATGTGTCTTTCGTGTCCAGACTATAACATTGTCATGCCTTGGATTTTCAAATCATACGGCACACATGTTCAGTACATAAAGACGATATCTCACATGCAAGACCCACGTCCTCCCCGCAAAGGTTAAGGTCACACTTGAGTTATAAATGGTAATTGAATCCGGTATATATACAGATTATGCACACATTCGTGTCCGGACTGTAATTTTGTCCTGCATTTAAGGACTTTAAAATAATTTGGCACCCATGTTCAGCAGCATATCAAAACAATGTCACGTGCGAGACCCACGACCCTACTTCAAAAGTCAAGGTCACACTTTGAGTTTAAATATGGAATCCTGCATACATGGTAATAGCATATTTTTTTTAGCACATGGAGATGACATACAATGCGTCCTTGCCATGAAGGTCAAAGTCACACTTAAAGGTCAGACGTTTTAAAAAAAAAACCTGTATATTTGCGCATGCTCATGTCCGGATTGTAACTCGATTATACATTGATGGATTTTAAAATGAATTGGAACACATGTGCACTGTCCTGTAGCCGAAACGGTGTAGTCATTCCAAGATGGCGGACACGGAAACATGCCGCAGGTACGTGTTCTTTACTTCTACTGAATTTAAGTATTTTAGAGCCATTATTGGGGTAAATTTGGGTCCACATTTAAAACGTGCTGTGAACGGTGCAGTCCCAGTGAATGGTTTAGTCAGATTGAATTATTTGGGTTTTCTGCATTGTTTACTATCAATTCTAGCAAGGTCTTTCAAATAGTACTATTTGAAAGACCTTGATTCTAGGGACATACTTAGCACTGGTCAGAGTCTAAACGGTAATTTATGGTCGTCTCCTCGCTTCGATTTTCAAACGGAGATCAGGTGTACCGTTTTGGTACAAATGCTGGTATTTAGAATGCATGTCTTGTATAATGCCAGTATATGTGCCAAGGTTTATTCTATTTTGAGTCGGCGTGGACCAAAATTCACGTCAATAAAGGCTGTAAAATACTAAAATTCAGTAGAAGTAAAGGACACCTACCTGTGGCACGTTTACGTGTCCGCCATCTTGGAATGACTACACCGTTTCGGCTACATGACAGTGCATGTGTAGCACATGAAGATAACACGTAGTGCACAAACTTGAACCGGGTCCACACCTTGAAGATCAAGGTCACAGACTGTGAGACCTCTTGGGGAATTCGTCACGATGGGGGACAGCTCTTGCTTTGTCTTGTGTTTTCATAGTAGGTAAATATGTACAGTTTGAAAAGGTCTTTTAAATCTCTAAACAAATAACACAAATGATGGTTCCCATGATTACAAAATAGAAATACATTTTGAAGATATAGTCAAATAAATATCTTGTCCATCATCAATTTTTAACAAGACTTAGAGCTAGGTATATCCCGCTATACCAAGAAAGATTTATTGCAGTTTATGCAATTTTATACGTATGTCTATAGATTGGACGTATATCACAACACCTGCAGCGGGCACGGGGTGCACAAACATTGTCCATAGATTTCATACGATCTTCACCAAACTTGGTCAAACTGTGAGCATAAATTGTATCTCGACCAAGTTCTCTAACCAGTCAAATGGCTACTGACACTCCTGAATGATGACCCTTGAATTATTAAAAATTAAGATAAGCAAAAATGTGAGTAGAAAATAAATAATTGCAAAGGACAGAAAACTGTATATCACATTTGTTCTAGGAATGGTGGTGTAGGTGATCTACTGCTAGATCTTTTATTAGTGCGAACAATGGGTTTATTAGATTGAATACAGTTTAACCTCGCGTATATTTACGAGGCACAACTAGGATATCCAGTTACAAATACTATCCTTGAAACCCGCCGTGCTTAAAAAGTTTCCTTAGCACAATTCCCTGCTCGGCACTAAATCGTGCTCAAGTAATATTATGTCTGCCACATGTTACAAAAAGAGCTCCGACGTAATACTAGTACCTAAAGCACCATCGAAACAATCAGTTTTCCTTGTTAGAAACGTAAAACTGAAAGGTAGCTTTTTCGTGTGGAATTTATGTAAGAATCCATGTTAATAGTCTGTTGTATTTTCCGCACGTGATACCAATAAGAATCTACACGTGCTTTACACATGGTCGTTAAATATATGAATGAAAACTTAGAGGCTCATTTTATTTTAACGCAATGATATACATATACGCTTATTGTAATAAACATAACCTCAAATAAATAGGTACCTTCAGAAAGACAGGACAGAGCAAGGTTAGACCTCATTTTTTTTTTTGGGGGAAGAGCAATGAATGTATGCTCTAACTTTGTATTGCTCATAATTACAAAATAGAAATCCATTTTGTTGGTCATTAAATATAGTCAACTAAATGTCAGAGAAGCATAAACCTATATATATATAAATATTGAATTAAAGTTACAGATTGAAACGATGTTCAAATTACGTCGCGTTCTATACTGCCTAACCGGAACGTCGCGACGTTAAATGACGTTGTTCCTTAGGAACGTCAAACATGGGATACTGTTCGACGTGAATAGCAACATTGTTTTGATTGAGGACTATATCTTTCTGAGAACAAAATAATCGATAAATGGGAAACAGTCAGTGTGCACCACGTGCATACGGCGAAAATGTCAAATACTTTCTACTACGCAAGTTTGGTCGTGTTAGCAGAAAACGTAAAATAGATGATTTGGTGATGCTAGCAATTCAAGATGAAGGGAAGAAGTTCAAGAATGTTGCAGGTATGGGCGTGTTTGATGTTTCAGTCAATTTAAAGGAAAATACGTTTTACTAGAATATTACAGATATGGATCAGGAAACTGAATATATCAAAGTGTTATTCAACAAAGTGTCTCGCCACAAATGGTTTTAGTATTAATTAACGACCCTCACTTAAATGTAGAATGTTTGTTTCGGTAATCAATCACGTTTGCGATTCTTAAAAGAGTGTTACAGTTTCTGTGTAAAATGAAGATAAATTGCAAAATTTTCACTAAAATTGTATTTTTGGCGTTTTACTATGTTCATGTATTATAATAAGTAAAATGACGGGTACAGTTTCTAACTTAAACAGACTAAGTTAATTATGTTTCAGAAAAATACAACAAATGTACAACAAAAGAAATATTCATAAAAAAGAGGACATGTTATATTTTATTATTCTGGTTGAGATCTTGAAATAACTTTATTAGTTAAAAAGTTATCTCGTTCCTATATAAATTTACAGTAAATGTGTGGTGTGTGTTTCTGCCACATGTTAAAAGTAAAAGAAGTATTTAGTTTTCCTTGTTAGGAAATAACGTAAAATTGAAACGTGGCTTTCGTGTAAGAATCAATATTAACAGTCTGATATAATTTTCCACACGTGATATGGATAAAAATCTACATGTACTTTACACACGGACGTTAAATATCTGAATAAAAAAGTAGAGGATCAATTTATTTCACTGTAATGATTTACATGTATGCTTATTGTAATGAACAAAACCACAAGTAAATATATGGTAGGCAAATGCCTGCCCGACCTTAGAAATATACCCTTTTCAGAGTAATGTTTTACCTATTGCATGTGTTTTTATACATGTTCAGATAGAATGGACGGAGCAAGCTGGAGGGAGGGGGGGGGGGGGGCGCATTGATTGTCTGCTCTAACTTTGTATTGCTCATAATTACAAAACAGAAATTTACATTTTGTTGGTCATTAAACAGAGTCAACTAAATGTCAGAGAAACATATACATGTACCTAAATTTTTCGATAAAAGTGAAAGACTGAAACGATGTTCAAAATATGTCGCGTTTCTATACTGCCTAACCGGAACGTCGCGACGTTAAATGACGTTGTTCCTTAGGAACGTCAAACATGGGATACTGTTCGACGTGAATAGCAACATTGTTTTGATTGAGACTATATCTTTCTGAGAACAAAATAATCGATTAATGGGAAACAGTCAGTGTGCACCACGTGCATACGGCGAAAATGTCAAAGACTTTCTACTACGCAAGTTTGGTCGTGTTAGCAGAAAACGTAAAATAGATGATTTGGTGATGCTAGCAATTCAAGATGAAGGGAAGAAGTTCAAGAATGTTGCAGGTATGGGCGTGTTTGATGTTTCAGTCAATTTAAAGGAAAATACGTTTTACTAGAATATTACAGATATGGATCAGGAAACTGAATATATCAAAGTGTTATTCAACAAAGTGTCTCGCCACAAATGGTTTTAGTATTAATTAACGACCCTCACTTAAATGTAGAATGTTTGTTTCGGTAATCAATCACGTTTGCGATTCTTAAAAGAGTGTTACAGTTTCTGTATAAAATGAAGATAAATTGCAAAAATTTCACTAAAATTGTATTTTTAGCGTTTTACTATGTTCATGTATTATAATCAGTAAAATGACGGGTACAGTTTCTAACTTAAACAGACTAAGTTAATTATGTTTCAGAAAAATACAACAAAATTAATGTACATCAAAAAGAAATATTCATAAAAAAGAGGACATGTTATATTTTATTATTCTGGGTTGAGATCTTGAAATAACTTTATTAGTTAAAAAGTTATCTCGTTCCTATATACATTTACAGTAAATGTGTGGTGTGTGTTTCTGCCACATGTTAAAAGTAAAAGAAGTAGTTAGTTTTCCTTGTTAGGAAATAACGTAAAATTGAAACGTGGCTTTCGTGTAAGAATCAATATTAACAGTCTGATATAATTTTCCACACGTGATATGGATAAAAATCTACATGTACTTTACACACGGACGTTAAATATCTGAATAAAAAAGTAGAGGATCAATTTATTTCACTGTAATGATTTACATGTATGCCTACTGTAATGAACAAAACCACAAGTAAATATATGGTAGACCTTAGAAATAAACCCTTTTCAGAGTAATGTTTTACCTATTGTGTTTTTATACATGTTCAGATAGAATGGACGGAGCAAGCTGGGGGGAGGGGGGGCGCATTGATTGTCTGCTCTAACTTTGTATTGCTCATAATTACAAAACAGAAAATTACATTTTGTTGGTCATTAAACAGAGTCAACTAAATGTCAGAGAAGCATATACATGTACCTAAATTTTTCGATTAAAGTGAAAGACTGAAACGATGTTCAAAATATGTCGCGTTGCCTAACCGGAACGTCGCGACGTTAAATGACGTTGTTTCTTAGAAACGTCAAACATGGGATTCTGTTCGACATAAGTAGCAACATTTTTTTCTTTCTGAGAACAAATGGGAAACAGTCAGTGTACGCCGCGTGCATACGGCGAAAATGTCAAAGATTTTCTACTACGCAAGTTTGGTCGTGTTAACAGAAAACGTAGAATAGATGATTTGGTGATGCTAGCAATTCAAAATGAAGGAGAGAAGTTAAAAAAATATGCAGGTACCTTTCAGTCAATAATTTAAAGGAAAATACGTTTCATTAGAATATTATAAAACACGGATAATGAAACAAAACTCTTGTTTTCTTCAATAATGAAGAATTCTTTTAAATATTGTACTTGGTAAACACTAGACAGTGATACACAAAAACAGTGAACTATGTGAGTGAAAAGTGAAGTGCTGAAAAAAGTGTTCCAAGTATCAATTAATAAGACAATTGAGTTTTAACTATTCTGTGGACTTATTTATTATAAAAAATGAAACTGGAAAAACTGTTACAAAGAAATTCAAGGAGAACCGGAATAAATTGAAAACTGGGAAAACAAAACAAACGGGCCAAAAACACCAGATTTGTTTATATGGATTCCATATCTGGCTTCGAACTACATTAACTACATGAAAACATATCAGAGTGTAATTCACCAAGAAGTGTCTCACAGCAAATTGTTTTAGTATTAATTACAGATTTTACAGAAAAAAGGAGCTCCACTGTTTATCTAACGCACCGCCGAAACAACTGGCTCATTTTAATTCAACGCAATGGTATACATGTACGCTTATTGTAATAAACAAAACCACAAGTAGATATATGGTAGGGCCAAGGCAACTGCTCGTCCGATCTATGTGCAGCCGTGTCGAATCTCATCCGTCACATGTGCAGCTGTGTCGCATTGCACCCGTCACATGTTCAGCCGTGTTGCATTTCATCCGCCACATGTGCAGCCGTGTCGAACCTCATCCGTCACATGTGAAGCTGTGTCGAATCTCATACGCCACATGTGCAGCTGTGTCGAATCTCATCCGCCATATGTGCAGCCCTGTCGAATTTCATTCGCCACATGTGCAGCTGTGTCGCATTGCATCCGTTACCATGTGCAGCCGTGTCGCATTTCATCCGCCAAAGGTGAAGCCGTGTCGAATCTCATCCGCCACATGTGCAGCCGTGTCAAATTTCATCCGCCACATATGCAACCGTGTCGCATTTTATCCGTCACATGTGCAGCCGTGTCGAATTTCATCCGCCACATGTGCAGCCGTGTCAAATTTCATCCGCCACATGTGCAGCCGTGTCAAATTTCACCCGCCACAATTGCAGCCGTGTCGAATTTCATCCGCCACATGTGCAGCTGTGTCGCACTGCATCCGTCACATATGCAGCCGTGTCGCATTTCATCCGCCACAGGTGCAGCTGTGTCAAATTGCATCCGCCACATGTGCAGCCGAGCGAATTTCATCCGTCACATGTGCAGCCGTGTCGCATTTCATCCGCCACAGGTGCAGCCGTGTCAAATTGCATCCGCCACATGTGCAGCCGAGCGAATTTCATCCGTCACATGTGCAACCGTGTCGAATTTCATCCGTCACATGTACAGATATGTCGCATTGCATCCGTCACATGTGCAGCCGTGTCGCATTTCAACCGCCACATATGCAGCCGTGTCGAATTTCATCCGTCACATGTGCAGCTGTGTCGAATTTCATCCGTCACATGTGCAGCTGTGTCTGCAGCCATGTCGCATTTCATCCCTCACATGTGCAGCCGTGTCGAATTTCATCTGTCAAATGTGCAGCCGTGTCGGATTTCATCCGCCACATGTGCTGTGGAGTTGCACCTCGTCTGCTTCAATTGCAGTGGTGTCGCATTTCATTCGTCACATGTGCAACAGTTTCGTATATCATCCGTCATATGTGTAGCGGAATTGCACCTCACAAAATCACATGTTACAGATTATTTCTAAAACATGACGTATTTCATTCAATTTCATGTGTCAGATATCATGTGTCCACAGTGGGAGTCAGATATCATGTGTCCACAGCGGGTGTCATATATCATGTGTCCACAGCGGGAGTCATATATCATGTGTCCACAGCGGGAGTCATATATCATGTGTCCACAGCGGGAGTCATATGTCATGTGTCCACAGCGGGAGTCAGATATCATGTGTCCACAGCGGGAGTCAGATATCATGTGTCCACAGCAGGAATCATATATCATGTGTCCACAGCGGGAGTCAGATATCATGTGTCCACGGCGGGAGTCATATATCATGTGTCCACAGCGGGAGTCATATATCATGTGTCCACAGCGGGTGTCATATATCATTCATTCCCATGTTTTGCGAAGGCACACATCATTCATTAACATGTCATGCAGAGTCATATGTGTATAGTCCGTTAGTCATATTATCATTCATTCACATGTCTTGCAGAGTTGCATTTATACAGTCACAATTTGCTTTATTCATTCAGTCGCATTTTATTTACAAAGCACCCGATCACTGGTACTAGAGCACTTCCATTGGCTATCCCTTTCAGCAGGTTTCTTTATACATTTGTATTTCACTATGTGCCGTTTATTTTAGGTGGCATGAAACTTACAAAGCAGGAACTCGCTCAGTACTATGAAGAAAGAGACAATCTCGTGGACGAATTCAACGATGATGTGATGGAGATTGAAATGTGTAACCTAGGAAACAAGACTCCATCCGACTGCTGCGACAGCGATGAATCTTACTCCAGTGATTCCAGTGAAACTCTGAGTTCCTCCCCAGAATCAAGCCCAGAGTCAAGCCCAGAATCGCTAGTCGTTACATATCCCGAAAGCCAGAAGCTGCTTGAAGAGTATTGTAAACTAAAAGTGGATATTAAGGTTATTCAGTTGTAAAATTTTCTGTTTTTCATGTTTAGTAAGGTCAATGTGAACATTATTACATGTACTTCATTAGATGTGCTTTTAGGCAAACCATCGGATTGTGATAAGTCCCTCTAGCGCAACACCCTCGATTTATGTTCTGAAACCCGTTCAAATGCATTACCAGTTTACAAAAGCTATATATCACCATGTCACTGGAAAGGAAGCTGTCGTATTTCAGACAATGAAAGATATGTGCTTTCAAAGCATAACTTTATTTATATGTTTTTCTATTTAAGACAACTCTTTATTTCAAATCTCAGGGAATAATAAGTATAACATTTTTCTATTTAAATCAACTCTTTAATTCAAATTTTCGGCAACACAGCCTTTTTCAAGAAATTTGTCTGCACTTTTACAAGCTTGTCATAAAGATGGTCAACATGTAAATTGTAAAAGTGCAGACAGATTTCTTGAAAAAGGCAGTGTTGCCGAAAATTTGAATTAAAGAGTTGTTTTAAATAGAAAAATAGTTATACTTAATAATATTATTCCCTGAGGAATATTTGAAAGAATTTATTTATATGGTATTGCAACAAATCTTAAGATTTAACTTTTAAACTCACATGAGCATTGTGTTCGAGGTGAGTTACTGCGATCACTACGTGTCCGTCGTCCGTCGTCATTTGCCGCCAGTTGTCGCCAGTCGTCAATTGTCGCCAGTCGCCCGTCTGCTTCAAACGACATCCTGTAAACCAGTGTGCAGACTTTGACCTCACAGGAATATTGCATATGGTGCCATCAAGCAAAGTTGGTTAAAATATTTTTCATGAAGAGCTCTGCTTGCCATGGCAACCAAATGGAAAAACTTTTAAAATAATCACGTCACTAAATAAACTGCATGCCGAAGGGTCTAGTGGTCAACTTTCAAGTTTGTTCAAGTAATTGCTTACTCCTGGATCAAAATTGGCCCTGTCAAAACCACGGCCGTCAGGAAACTGGGCTAGTTTCTATATGGCTATGTACTTAACTTGGAAAATGTTCGTCTCAGAAGTATTTGGTCAGACTTTGATATAACTTTAAAGGTATGATTCTTAAGGGTGCCAAGAAGCTTATTTAAAAGTGAAACTCATGTGAGCAATATATGACAATCGTGTCCCTCTTGGAGCTTGTATTGACATTTCAAAAGATATCGCTGTTTCAGGAACTGGATCTCGTATCCCTGTCGGATTTACCAGAATGGGAACAATACAAAAACATGGCTGAGAAACGAACATCATATATAGAACAATACAACAAGGTCAGTATGCATAGCTTATATACTCGAAATGATAAAACATGTAAAAGGCATGTTATTTTCACCTTATAGAGACACAAGCAATTTTTATATTAAAGTTAGTTCGGGCAACTTTTCATGAAATTCTAAAACGTATGTTTTACAAAGCTAGTCCTATACTAAGATAAATACAGTATTACCTCTATAAGGCATTCCGCAAACAAACAAACATACTGTAGTTATGCAAGCACTGAAATGGTTAACATCTTTCAAACTTGTTAACTGTTGTACACATTTCTTCCAGTCCAACGGCATTCTCTTGGTAGAAAACTAAAGAAGTGCAGTAGGTCTATGATACTGATCGATTAAGGGGTTATAAACTTTAATTGCAGACTGCCGATAAAGATACCTGCTTAGGTAAAGACAAAAGCAACCATAGAGATACAAATATTCAAGTAAGAGCCGCAGCTAATAAGTTTGAAGCTCGAAAGAAGATGGACAAGGTTGCACTAGAAATTGGCGGTGGGGAAAGGCTCAAGTCCGATGACTGCAAACATGCACAAATCGCATACAATAGCAGCTTTGAAAATGGTAGAATAGACAATGGTAAAATGTATCATATATCAGCCCGTACAGAGAACGGAGTAGCTACTCATGTACGGCCTGCGTCCCAAAATACAAACAAAAGACCCAGATATCTAGAGAAAATTACGGAAGGTCTCCGGCAAAGACAAACATTCCAAAGCAGAGTTAAACCAAAAGTTGCAAAAAGAGGAATTGTTAAGGCCGATAGTGTTTCTGGAGAGTTTTCGTTGTCTTGTGCTACAGCTACTGAAGAACATCTTGAAAAGGATTTAGAGTTAGATGTCAATACAAACAAGAATGCAGATAGAAAAATTGGTTTCTTTGGACGAGTGGCAGAAAAGCTTAGACACAGAAGCAGTTCTCGATTGTCTCCAAAAAGTATCATCCACGTGAAACCAGCAACATCTACCACAGAGTTTATGCCCCCGTAAGGAGGCATGTTGTAATCTCACCCATCGTCTGCTCGTTCTTATGTCCGTCCGTTCATCCGTCAGTATCTTTTGTCTTAAACAAAAAGCGGCAAAAAAGTTACATTTTCATGAAACTTCATGAATACAAAAATAAATGTCAGGACAATTCCTTAAAAGAAAACGGTGGTTTTGTAGAGTACGTTTTGCAGTGTGTCAGTTAACAATCGTAATAATTTCATAAAAGTTACAATTAAGTATTATTGAAAGCAGGACGCGTCCCCTATTCTTCATATCTAAGTCTCTAAGGTTCGAGTTCGAAAGCTGTTTGTGGTGTTTCCTTTACATGTCTTAAAATACAAAAAAGAGCATTTTACTGAGCGGACAAGAGCATTCTACTGTGTAATGCACATTGACGAGAGTATTTAACCGTGGCTTAAACATGAACGAGAGCATTTTACTGTGCCTCAAACATGGACGAGAAAATGTTACTGTGTCTCAAATATGGACGACAGCATTTTACTGTGTCTCGAAGACGACAGCATTTTACTGAGACTTACACACGGGCGAGAGCATTTTACTGCAGCTCAAGCATAGACGAGATCATTTTACTGTGCCTCAAACATGAAAGAGGGCATTTTCCTGCATCTTAAACATGGACGAGAGTATTTTAACTGTGACTTAAACATAAACCAGAGCGTTTTAATGTGTCTCAAATATGGACAAAATTTAACTGCATCTCAAATATGGATGAGAATATTTTACTGCGACTCAAACATAAACTAGAGCATTCATGTCAATGACGAGAGCATTCTACTGCGTCTCAAATATGGATAAGAATATTTTACTGTGCCTAAAAAATAATCTAGAGCAATTTGTCTAAGTCAATCTAAGTCAATTTGTACCAAACACGGACGAGAGCATTTTTCTGCGTCTCAAATATGGATGAAAATATTTTACTGAGTCTCAAACATGGACGAGAGCATTATACTGCGGTCAAGATATGCATGAAAGGATTTTACTGCGACTCAGATATGCATAAGAGCATTTTACTGTGTTTCAAACGTAGACGAGAGGATTTTACCCTGTCCCAAACATGGCGTGATCATTTAACTGTGTCACAAACATGGAAGAAAACATGGCAGTGAACAACATGAGCAACGTGAACAACATAAAATGTTAAAATGTTTTCCCAATCATCATAGTAAACATAACTTTTTGAAGTATAAGCATATGAAAAGTGAAATTGTGTTTCTTATGCATACTGTCTTGTTACTAGTGTTATTAAAGATATCCATTTTCTGTAATGTGGCTGTAAGAAACATTCCTGGTTCATTTACATGACTTACATTCACCATACAGATGTAAAACGAAGATATAAAGGCACCGGACTCCTAATCCGGGCCCCAATTTCACGAAAATACTTAAGTAATTGCTGAGCTGAGAACGTTATTTTAAAGTCTAACTGTCTCTAAAAATAAGAATATTTATTGTTGTCATTTCTAACAATATTCTATTTTTAATGAAATTAACATGTTGAAAGAACAAACATATGGTAAATTACTAATTGCAAGTCAGATTGAGCGAAAAATTCATTTGAGTGCAAGTTAAGAATTTTAAGAATCTTAAGAATTTACTAAGTGTAAATTACTTGCTAAAAACAACATTTCTTCCACAAATGCTTACAAGTGTAATGGGTAAATACGATCCTGACAAACTTGAATTCTTTAAATGATTAAACATGTAATCTGATATAAGTGTCGAAATAAGTTAAGCATGTTACTAAGTAAATACTTAAGTATTTTCGTGAAATTGGGGCATGGAGGTTGCGAGTTTACTATACAAAACAGTGTTCTAAGTATTTAATACCTTTTTCAAACCAGTCTTTATAATAAAATGCATCATTTGCGTTTTTTATGTTACTGTTATTCCAAACTATTTATCTCCTTATTTGTTTGGTTTTCATAAGATTGAGATCTGTTTTTCTCCATGGATTAAAAACATCGTTGAAGACTTTGTTCCCTTTGCTTATTTTTTCGATGTCTTGTTCTTCTAGATTACTATCAAATAGTAAGGCTTCTCCATAGTTTTTCATCATGTTAATATAAAAGACTTTCCATACGCCGTGACTATTTTCATCCGTAATTCTTTTAAACATGTTAAACCCAACTAGCTTTTAATGAGTTGAGAAATTAAAATAAATCAGTAATTTTTAACCCCCCTAATTCATATTTTAATGTAATAATTTCTCTTTTTATTTTTTTCGGGTTTGTTCTCCCAAAGGAATTCAAACATAGTCTTTATATTGTTTTTCATAACATGTTCAGGTGAATTTTGTAATACTGTAACGTTGAACTTTTAACAAGTGGTCGGACTTGCAAGACCTAGAACCCTATCACGTCAGGTAAGAACGCACAAGTAGTGCATAGAAATCAGGCAGGGACGCTAAGGTCGTACAAGTTCTACACAATTCGCCAAGAGACTATTGTCAAATTTTAACAGAGATTTACTAACATTGTATAACTGACGTTTAGAAAATTATGTACTATTGATCTGTATATCCCATTTATACCATGTAGATCGGTTCTATACTTATACTTATCGGTTATACACTTTTAAAGGCTATATAATCCAGTATAAATACCTGTTTAATTTGTAGCAATTTAATTCCTTAACGTCCAGGAACATTTAACCTGACCAGTAGGTAAATAAATGTAAATAAAAAAAGAAGCGTGTGTCTCTCTAATAAAAAAAAAATCGGAACTACATTGTATAGAAATATATGCTAAATAGAATTTTTACCAAGTTTAGTTTTACAAAATCGTGATAAAGCAAAAAGTGGAATAGTGTGTTCAAAGCGGTGCTGAATCGTATAGTTTAATAATAAATAAAGTTGCAATAAAAGTATGGGGTGTGGATCTTCGAAAGATACAAGTAGTTCGGCAGCCGAAAATGAACCGAAACGGACGACAAATGACAACAAGCCCAAACCAGAAGGAAACACAGGAAGCGTAACCACTAGCAACCAATTTGTGGACGACGCCGTGCAGTCTCACAATAAGTACAGGTATATAACAGGGACTCAATGTTGGTCCTTTAACGCTTCCATAGTTACCTTTTTTGTCCTCAAATATCGGCTGTTACGAATTTATGTCGAATTAGCTAGATCTACGTCTGCATGGTTGTTATGAAGATGATGAATGATTTCAAGTACAATAATAGTAACCGGAAGTAAAACTGTCAGTCTACCTTTTTGTCTTCCTTTTCAAACTCTTTAAATATGACTAGACCGTTTCAGTAATAAGGAAAAAGATAAACAATATTATCAAACTTGAAAGAAGGACGTAAAACTGTCCTATATTTTTTTCGTGCATTGAGTCTCCCTATCTGACCTGGCTAACAGGAATTCAAACAGACCCCATTCATTTATACTACAACCACAGTTCACGAGAAAATGAGAAACATCCTAAACTCAAACTATATAGAAACAAGTAGTATCTTGACCGTAGTAGCCAATGTGTTCTTCAGTCATGTAAAGTACATATTGCTTTTTATGTGTTTTGGATTTTGTCATTTTTATATTTTCCCTCTGCCACAGTATTTACTTAAACTTACCCTCCAATTTCCAGAAATATAGGCACAGTATGTGTGTGTCTCATGCATACCAGACACACTGCATATCACAGAGAGCAGTTAATTATCAATTAAATTTGGCACATTTATCTTAATTGTGTGTAAAAAGAATCATATACTTTCGCACTTTAGTATTACTATAAGGGTCGTGGTTGAACTCGGCTGCTATTGCATTAGTATACAACCTGGAAGGAACCATCGAAAATTATCGAATTCGTCACGAATCTTTAATAAATATCAGTTTGAAGATTTTTTGTTTGAATCAAATGAAAGATAGTAAAACTATTTCTATACATGATGTCAAAATATTAAGTTTTCCGTTTCATCAAAAAAGTATAGACTTTCGGATTTTTGTTTGAAACTATATTACATGCAGGTTTGAACCTGTACAATTCATATCGGTGCACAGCGGGATGTATATATACATTTTGTATATATCTTTATTGCCCCCATTTTCTGAAGATATACATGTATATAAATCAAATTCAAGTGACATAAGTATTTACAAAAGCAAATATATCATGTAATAAATTGCAAAACAGAAAAAAATATTAAATATACGTATAAACAAGTTATACGTGTTTAGAGAGTCTAAGCATGATAGGTGCACATTGTGTGTGCCATCGTGAAATATTTCTGTAAATTGATTAACATTATCTCAATAGTTGATTCTTCGAGTACTAGAACATTTAATATGTACTGATATAAATTACCCGCCCCCCCTTCAACCGATGTCTACGTGGTATAGGGAGTATACGTAAATGTACATGCAGGTACACCAAAGATATTCCAAAACGTCTCAGTCTTAAAAAAAGAAATAGAAGCAGCTCGTGTGAATTATTGACAATTAACATCCTTGTACATGAAAAGTGTCAAAAAGCCCCTACTTTCCTCGCATAAAATTAAACTTGTATTACCCTTTCAAAATAGTCATATATTGAGTTGTTGATAGATGATGATGCTGAAAGCAAAATAGATGATTTAGAAGCATGTAAAGAATTGAGTTTTACGAAGTAATTTCTCTTTTTGATAGATAGATATATATTAAAATATACATAACGGAAAGGGTGGCTTTTTTATTTTTGTCTACCATCGTTAAAAAAGATTTTCAAATATTTTCTCTATATTCTATGAAATTGAAGTAAATTAATATTTCAAGGATATGAAATATTTCAAAGATATGAAACTAATGTCTTTAATTTATAAATTGCACTTTCATTGTCAAAGCAGAGTACTGGAGGAAGATCTACTACCAGTACCTATATTGCAAATAGCAGTAACGGTGCTGTCTGGAGCTCAACATACAAATGTTCACAAGACCAAATTACCTGACTTGGTTTAAATCGCTAATAAATTCGTAATTTAGAATATCTGTAGCAATTTTACATGCAATTATTAAGAATTAAATTATCTTTTGATACATATAAGTTTTATTCGGTTTTACTTTCTTCTAACACCTCCTCGAGTGAAGATATTGCCCATTACAGACATCCAGGATCGCGTCAAATAATACATGATTTTGTGTGGAGTTCATCCAGTGAAATAGCTGAGTTTGATGAAAGGAATAAAATAAGTTTTAGAGTGCTCAGTAAAACTGCAAATAAAATATAAAATATGCGAACAAATTTGAAACAAAATCTTGTTATATACATGTAATTGATTAAGACTCAATATGAAACTATGGATTAAGATTTTCATCGGTTCTAGTGCGCGGGCTGTTATAAAATGCTTAAAAACGCCCAAATCTTACTAAATTTTCGTTAGATAAAAATAATCACCCTTCAATCAGAATTCTTGTCTTTTTGTCTAGGGCAATGCATGGGGCACCTCCAATGCAAGCAGCTCAGGAGCTGATAGACTACGCACAGAAATATGCAAATGAGATAGCCAAAAAGGACACCTTGCAGCACAGTAAATGCAAACTTCCTTCCGGAGGGAGCATAGGAGAGAATCTTTATTGTTATTGGTCCAGCGATAAATCAGCTGCACCTACTGGTAAGTTTTAGACACCACAGTAGTAACAAACAAACCAGTTCAAATCCAGTCAGCTAGCACGACAGACTCGGGCGGGCAGCTCATACCATCCGGAAATCCATCACGCTTTTTTTCGTCTAAAAACAGCGTCATAATTTGTTTGTTTTTTTTTCTGAGAAAAGGCCGCAAGGTGTTCTGAATGCAGCTTCCAAAACAAAAGACTTACAAAAGAACTTTCTTCTAACACCGTTGTTTAAGCGCTACTTTGTCAGTTACACGCGGAGTACTACAATAAAATGTTTAGACCTTTAAGCGACACGACATTTCAGAATTACCGTTTCTTACGTAATGATAGCCGATAGTGTTAGAGAGTGGGTAGACACACAGGTGGAAGGAACATACATTTGACTTTTTTTTCTTAAGCTAATGTCTTTTTTCTTTGCATTTTAAAATTGATATCAGAATCAATAATAAAAAAATTGAAAAAGATTTATTTTCTTCATAGCTCTATACTTCCTTCCACCTGTGGGTAGACATACGACTACATAAAACACAACTACAGTAATTAACTTAAAAAGTAGGTCTTTTTATATGTTAGCCTTTTTGGACCTGAACCCGGCATTATCAGTACCACATGGCCACATTATGTACATCATATGACTCAAATGGATATACCGCATGACTATAAAATACACCACACTATTTATGGAGGCTTTTCCGTGCCAAAAATCCAGACATGTTAACTTGCATGTTTTGACGCTTCCTATAATGTAGAAATGTGTTTGTTACTGTTGAATTTTCAACCTGAATTATGCATATTTAATTATAGACATGTCCTATTATATTTCCGTGTTCACGGTGGTTTTTATTCCGCCTATACTTGGTATCTGTACTCTTATAGCACACACGCTCTTACAAAACTCGGTGAGTTTACAGCTTCCTTATAAGGAACTGTTACGGAAAGTTGCGTAATGTAAGTGTAATGGTCGGGTCACTTCTAATACTATATATAGTTATGCATTTTAAAATAAGTTTCTTAATGTCGCTTCTTTGCAGCGGAAATGGCCGTGCAATCATGGTACGACGAAATCAAGGATTACAACTTCGATAATGCTGGGTTTGATATGCAAACAGGTAAGCGAATTTTCACTTTCTCCATTTCTTTTCTTTGGTTGAATATTGTCAGTCGTCATCAGCAGAGCTCGTGCATGGCATAAACGTTTTTAGATAAAATTGGATCAAAATAGATGGAAGCACGATACATGAAATGCATACAAAGCCATTGTGTACGCTTATTAACTTCAGTCTTACATTACTGGTCTTTACTCGCAGGGTGGTCTTTATTCAGAGGTGGTCTTTAACACAGGTTTGGTTGTACTTTTCTTCCGCAGGTCATTTCACGCAAGTTGTGTGGAAGGGGTCAGTGGAGTTGGGGATGGCTTGGGCTAAAGCTGCAGGCGGAACAACCTACGTTGTGGCTAACTATAGACCCGCTGGTAACATGATGGGAGACTTCGAACAAAATGTGTTGCCCAACAAGTAAACATCGTCAGCTGTTCAACAAGATGGAGAGAGTATACTGCTGAGCAAAGATCATCAAGTATAGCAATCCGCTACTCCTTCATAAAGCACGAGACATTTATATTTGTTCATAGTACATACCTCCGCAACTTCGTGTTACTGTTAACAACTTTACACTAAATTCAAATCAAAATCATTGTCTTTGAAACTTGTCCTATACTACCATGTATAATGACAGATGTTCGAATTTAAACTTAATTGCAATAGGGCAGTGTGTGAGCACATTGATTCGACAATATTCAAATGTTTAATTATTCCCTTTCAAGTTTGTTCATGCCTGCTAGAAGACAAAATACATCTTGACCACGCAACTGGCCATAACCACCGCAGACTGCACCCCTCAGCATCACAAATCCACTCAAAAAAACGCATACATTTGTATCAATAAACATTTACTTTATCAATATAAATCTGTTATTTTGAGCTCCGCTGTATGAAAAGTTTTGAAAACTAAATGTCTAGGTTCTGCGACCAGCATTATGCGGGCGTTTGGTGTAAGCTTGTGCATGCACACCTTCTGGTTTTGCTCCACACACCAGCAAAAGACAGCCGCGTCTGAGACTGGATGAATAATCCGTCTTAGGAAGCCAGTATAGCAATTTCCTTTGTAGAAAATATGTGTTCACGACTGATGCAGACATGAAGACCTTGGTTATCTTATAACCCGTCCACTGTGATCGTTAGCGTTGTTCTTTTAACCTTTCTGCTAAAAAATAAAGAAAATATATTGGAGTTCAGATTTTTAATGCTGCTCAATTCTTATCTATTTTATTTTGAAGTACGCTTTATATTTTGTTAAAATTATATTTTTATGTTCACTAAATTGTGTTGTTTATTACTTTTATACAATGTTGCTGTATTATGATATTACGACATGATTATTATGAAAACAACCTAAAACTGCAAACATCTCCAAACACCCAAAACCACGGACCTAATGTGTACATAGGCCCGTGCCAAAACTCACGGCTTCCAACATTTTCCATTCAAGCAAAAGCTGGAGACCAGAGATACTAGTATATTCAAACTGACCAGTTAAAACAGGTATTACACATACAGGGTATGACATAGAAAGAAATTTTGTCTATCGCCTTAGTCCAAGCAAATAAATAAAAAGAAAATAAATATTTTCTTTAAACAAATAGTTTTCATTGACCTGATTATTTCCAAAATACTTAGTTTTAGAAGAGATCTTATATACACCTGTTTTAGTTTTGCTGACTGGAGGCAAGCCCGATTGACAAAAATGAGTATCTGTCGAAGGCTTTTGATTGCCTTCCTCACGATATCCTTCTACTCATATTGTCACCATATGCAGCCCCGACCTCTTTCAGTCTTACATAACGGGCCGCAAACAGCGAGTAAAAATAGCTTAATGTAAACCGTGGACTGTATAACAAAGTAAGTTGCCAGTCGGATACCACCGATCAGCACATACACCATCATGTGTGATTGAAATTCTGAAAGTATGTATAGCTGAATACTTCTAATAGATCTATTCACTATCCAAACTTGCATTGGGTGTACTGCTTCCGTAGAGCTTATTATTGTTCTCAGTTCTAAACCGAACGAGGTCCTATGAAATCGTTTTGGAACAAAACCTTCAGGTGTTCCTGTATATCTTCGTTAGACGATATACCTTCAAAAGAACAAATAGAATACTCGAAAACCACCAACTTAAATACATTATAAGGAATTTCATTCATCGCGCTTTCACTCGTAACATTTTATTGGTCCATAAAGTAAGCCAAACCCAATCTCGAAAAAGATAGAGGTAAGGGTCTAGTGAAACTTTGTACACATGTTCTTTGGTACATTGTCACGTGCCTTTTTTATTTATATAATTTCCCTTTGTAACGTTCTCGCTTAACACTTTTGGGTTGTAAACATTGACATGAACTTCTTTTTGTTGTATACATGGACATGAACTACTTTTTGTTGTAAACATTGACATGAACTACTTTTTGTTTGGACTGCATCTTGAAAACTATTAACAGGATTCTTTGAATTTGCGTATACATGTAAAATTGATATAAAACCAAATTCGGACTTGCTCCATCTCTACAACAGTACACATTACTACAATATCTTAACCAAAACAAAACGAGCCGCTTTCTAGCTTTTTTAAAAGCTAATCTTGCATTTATAATATTTTCTATTTATAAAAGTGTGGTCTTCATTCAACTCACTTTTAGATGATGTGAGTCTGTCGTAGTTGAGGATGGAGACTGGGAACGTAATTACTGGTATAAGCGTGTCGGTTTCCATGGAGGCCTTGAAAATATTATCATATACCATCCACTCAAAATTATCATACCAAATACAGGGGTGTACGATAGTTAGTTCTAAAATAATATAGGAAATGATAAGTCAAGACTTGCTTATAATTATTATTATAAACTTTATTTGTATAAATACATACATGATGCTTTGTCAGCTTCAATAAATAAATAAAAACAAAAGCAATAAATTTGACATAAGTTTGGGAAGTCTGGCTCGCCGGTAATTTCAGTCAAGTTTGTCAGCAAATAAACGACATCTGTTTCTGAATTCAGAAATACCAGGAGGGAATGTCATTCATAAATGCAAATTTTCATGATTGAAAAGGCAGACAGCATCCAAACTAGATTTGTTTGAAACCATTTCAATCGGAAAAAACCCACGACACATTGGATCACTCCCTGCTAGGGTCTAGTTCCTTCAGAACCTTCTAGAATATCCCCATCTGCGCATGGGCCGCCATCCTCTTCCGGTTCTCCTCGGCCTGAACCTCCCGCCTCCAGCAATGGCGCCACTGTTCCGGAAACCGGCACGCCTACCGTCTCCCCCAAGCCCAGCGAAGAAACGGTTTAGTTCATTTCCATGGCCACCCATGTCTGTCCGACCGTCCGGGCCGACCCGAAAGTTAATTGTATGATAGCTTGGATTGGCCTGAATTGGCACTTGACCTGAATTTAACCAAAGTTCGGATTATTAAAGACAAATTTGACTAACATACACATAATATTACATATTCAGTTTTCACGTTAATCGAGCCATAATATAATTATTAATTAGTTAGGTCACAGGTTTCTACAGGCGGATTTTTTCAAGTCTGAAAAAATGATAGTTCTGCGAGTCAACTGAAAAAATTTAGTTTTCTAACAAAATTGTCATCATTGATTTCAAGTGTACGGCATAAAATACACTTTATATATTCCTATGTTCCTATATTCATAAGTGACAGTAGAATAACAAAATAATTAACAACATAGATTTTAGTATAACCACAACTGCTACTTTTTCTGCGGACTTTTTTGTTTCGAAAAAGACAAAACTAAATCAGCAATTTACATGCGTTTGTTATGTAGTTTCTTATATCGATAAAATTTAATACAAATTATGAAATGATTAAATTCAAACTAAAAAAAAATAGAAGAAAAGTTAGCATACCTTCGGTATATCTGAGCGCACACCAGAAAATCTGAGCAGCAAGTAGAAACACTGTCACCGGGTTCATTGTTATGCGAGTTCCTTTTCAAATCGAGATCAGCAAGATCAGAACTAATTACAGAGTGCCGTGTGCTGAGCTTTTGTTGCCTATTTATACGCGTAGAAGATGGCGTTACGTAACGTAACATGTGTATGTGCGTTCTTTTTCCGGAAAGAGGCCCTGTATGTATACCTAATGAAAAGACTCACTGAGCATGACCTCGTGTTTAAACAATATCCGTGGTCGAGTGGTTAGAGCCGCTGACTTGAAATCGCTGTAACCTCGGCAGTATTTCATTAATTGGGGTCATGGATTAGAGCCCTGATACTGACCATGTCTATTTGCATGTATGTGAAAAAGTTGATAGTTTCTTACTGAAGAATTGGGTTCAAAGTACTAGCTCTTTTCGGTAAACTGTTGAAACCGTGAGCTAAATAACTAAAATATGCCGGATGAAACTTACAACAGCAACGTTTTATTTCCACATGAAATCTGTGCTGAATAATTTGAGTCTTTATTTAGTAATAACTTTCTTCTATGGGAGTCCTTCCATTTTAAAATTCAACAGAATAAGGGTTCCTGAGCTACGATTTTCTCGAAAAAAGGTTGAGTCACGTAGCAAAGGAATCAAACTAAGATATATGTATAACACTACAAATTAAAATACTTTGCTGACGGGCCTCTAGAAAAAACACAGGTCAGCAGATTCAAGTTTTTTCCGTGTAGTTTTGGGCCGGTCCTATAGTGAGTACGGAATGATGTTGTAAGTTAGCAAAGTGTCAAAAGAGATTGTTACATCGATTAACCTAAATAAATGACACTAGATGAACCTTTCATGAACAGAAATGAATAATTCAATCACGTTAGATGTTACATAGCAGCGGTGGAAATAATGTTGGAGCGGTCTAAGTAAGCACGCGTTGCAACCTGACCCTTTTTCGAGACTACATTTCAAAAGCAAAGCAAACAACTTTTGTTTGTTTATTTCTTTCATTTTAGAGGTTAAACGTTGGTACCAGGTAGCCCATTTGACCAATGCCCCAAGACGAGTTTAGTTATTTAAGGTTTCGGGGGAAAGTGCAAGATACAGAACGCGGACCGTTCCAGAGTAGAGCACCGATACATTGGACCTCAGTTTTAGCATTAGTTATGCTAGTGGAGGTGCTGGTGGGGGCGGGGATCGAACCTGCGATTCATAGATTACAAGTCCAGTGGATTAACCACTAGACCGCTGATCCGCAGCACTTGGCGTTTTCTGGTGTATCAAATATAATGAAACATGCATTTACCAGCTACATGGATAAAGGATAAGAGTATCATAGTCATTATCTTATAAGACGAATGGAGAAGTAACAGGTGACCCAATTAAGCTAAAAGGGTTGAAGGTTGAAAGTTTCTTCTCAATTTGTCCCACTAAGTGATTTCACTTGAAATACATTTCTCAAGAGCAAGGCTAGTGAGTGCTTCTC
This sequence comes from Saxidomus purpurata, assembly GCA_022818135.1. Classification (NCBI taxonomy): domain Eukaryota; kingdom Metazoa; phylum Mollusca; class Bivalvia; order Venerida; family Veneridae; genus Saxidomus; species Saxidomus purpurata. The sequence goes on from JAFMSR010000017.1 coordinate 2,655,325, forward strand.
AATTAAGGATATAGAACTATTTCCTCGTTAGCAATGTTTTATATGAAATTATTATGTAAGCACAGCCCAGAAGCAGGTTTTTCCAATTAATGATTATTTATTAAACAATAAAAGTCTCGACTAGGAAAGTCAACTTTCACGCCAACTACATGTTCTGTTCTGATCACTGCTGGCTATAACAAGCTGATTTAACGTTATGAGATATGGGTTAATTGATTACATTGACACTCCGGTCAAAACAAATACTTTTTTCAGCTATGACATCTTAACAAATATCTTAATTTAAAGCTTTTGATAAATGCGACGTCAATGTTTTTGATTGATGGATGGCCTCAGTTTAAGTGCTACGAAATCAAAATGTAAGCCAGTCCCATCACCGTTTTTCTAAAATGAGGTCAGGTGCACAATGTTCTTATTTTTCCTATGAAACCATTTGCCTGTGAATTAGAAAACCACAAACTATCCCATGCCATTCAAAATTTCTGTATATGTACAACTTTTCCATACATTGGTCAATATCTAGGTCATGTGATCAACGGTTGACATGCGGTTTCCTTGTAATGAACAATGTCCGAAAGTAGAATGACCATGTTTATGAATGAACGCGCATGTTTCGGACATTGTAACACTGACCAAACCCATCCCAAAAAGATGTTACGGTCATCTAATTATACATGACGACCTTGCTAAATATGCAATTTCAACTTTTAGTGACTTCAAGCAACTGTGCAGAACCGTTGAGTTTTTGCCAAAGCAAAAGATACTTCAATAAGTACATGCATGTTTCAATCATTTATTTTCACGAAAGCTTCCGGGTGTATAAATGCTGTGAGAAAAAAATCGTATAAATGTACATGCGCATTTCATCTTGTAAGAAGAGAGACATGCCTCGGAACGAAACATTAAACAAGTACATGTGCACTGAAAACTTTGAATGAGGCGCTGATATTGCTTGCAATCGAAAGTTTTATTGGGTCGGTCGTTTCTTAGCAACAGATGTAGAGGGTATATAATTCGTTGTGCTTTTGTCTTAAATCATCTCAAAGTAAATTAAGTTCTTCCGTTATGCAAACCAAGATTATTCTGCATGTATTCAAGGGCCTACGTTAGACCGTATAGAATGTAAATGTGTTTTTTTAAATACTACGCAGAGAAAGGCAAATGAGTTGAAGAAATTAAACATGTATAAGGTCTAACAATCGCCCGAAAACATGGACTGGTAAGTGAAATCGAAGAGTGCCAAACTGTCACAAGTTTTAATGAAATGCTGCAATCAATATATTTATTTTTGTTGTTTACAATGTATAGTGCTACATTTCAACTCAAATGTTGTGTCGGGGTTTAATAATATAGTTTTCAATAATTGATTATGAATTTAACGGTAGCAACATATTAACTGGAATAGAGAGCAATGTTCCATTTTGACAATTAAAGGGTATATAGATACTAAGCCGATAAAGATTCACAGCCGATTTGTTATGAACAGTCGAAGTTAGAGAGCTGACAACTCTAAATTTTGCAATAAAAGGCAAACAATCCAATGTGATTGCCCATGGAACCGTTAGCCGAGATATTAGGAGATCGGACAACTCTAAATGTGTCCAATTGTGCCATTTAAAGGGCAATAATTTTGTAGTGACATGGGCGATTTGGCTGGTTACCTAACTTGACTGAGATATTATGCCGATAAACATTCACAGCAAGTTTTGCAAAGTTTCGACGACAGTTGTGCGAGTCAGAGAGCGGACACCTTTGTGGACCGTCAACCGCAGGTGATCCCATTATACGTCCTGTACGACGGGCCTTTGAAAGGTGGGTATTTATAAACGTTGTACCTGTAGGCTATATGTTCGCAACTGCATTCAACACGCGTGTGCTGCAGTCAAAATTACACGGTAAGGAGTATTAAAATGTGACTATTAATCATGAAAGAGAACAGCAGCGCCGAATTCCAAATACACATGTAAATATTTTTGGTGTTTTATACAGTGAAAGATGCAACTGTTACCAAAAACTTGTTCAACCATTTGTCATTGATAAATCCACGACGCGGGCATTGCGATTGTTTATATCAAATACCTATATATGTTGGGTTAAGAGGGACAATGTAAGCGGACCCCCACCCCCTCTCATGTGATCTTACTAGTATATTACGTCCCGTCTCTAGAGACAGTCTTTACACGCCTGCTCTGGCTTTACTTACCGAGAACGTAGTATGGGAGCAATCATCCAACCCAGAGTCTGATATACGATTTGTCCTTGAAGCATAGCAACACAATACACACCTTGCTTAGAACCATCTTGCCGGCTTAAAATAAATATTATCTTATCTTAACCATCGCACATCTCCAAAAGGGCAGCAGCAGTAATAAAATCACAGGCTCTCTCTCGCCATTGATCAGTCTGATCAAAGCTTGTAACCCCGACTATTTTGCCTCCATATGAACTTCGAATCTTTTTAAAGACAATCTGCTTACTGTACACTCGCAGGGCAAAACTGTTTGCAGTTCGTGCGGAAGGTTGCTGTTATGATATACAGTATTTTTCCTTCGTTTATTTGAAGATGATTTCATGAAAGACTTTTTTCAAGTCACTACGCAACTTCCAGCAGGTCCTTAACTTTTTTCTAGGTGTATATATTGTTCCGTTATTTCCCACATACGATGAAGTTTCAGGTGGACAGTTTGTCGGTTCTTCGTTATACAGAGAAAAAAAATGGTGTAAGGAAGAATGCTTTGTTCCCTGTTCTAGTACATGTGAGAGGACTATGCTTTTCCATAAAATTATTCTTCACAGTTGGACAAAAATCCAAGACTGTGTCAACTCAAGGTCTTTAAAATAGTATACTATTTGAAAGACCTTGGTCAACTACAGGACAAAAACGTGACCTCAGGAATCAAACCTGCCTTGTTTCTATGGCGACATTTGCCTGTTGTATCCCTGATCACTTATTGCTACAGAATGGGTATGGGTTGAAAACACGAGCTAAAAGCAATGAGAGACATAGCCAATTTTTATTTGTAAAATTACACAAATGTAAAATCTAAAACAAATGTGTAAAATATTCCATTTTAAAATCTGAAACTGTTGTAACTTTTATCAAAAATGCATGAACTTGTTGTTACCCCTTGTCCTGCTTAATTTCTATAAACATGCAGACCATGATAAGACTGTACAGGTAAACTGCATGGACAACAAACACAAGAGTCGGTATAAACCGCATGACAAAACTTATACACGTCTTGCATCCAGCATGGCAGGAAATATACACTGTACTATACTTGCTACCATCAAAGCAAGAATTTACATTACACACGACTTGCCACAAGCAGGGCAATTACAAGACAGATGTTTACTCACCATCACTATTATTCAATGGTTGTGTAAACATACTCTACAAGTAAATAGTTCACATGTGGTAATAACTGTTTAGTGACTTTACTTTTCTGAAATGCTTTACCCTAAATACCATCTATCTGATAGTACTTTCAGCTTCCTATTTTATGTAAAATCACTTATTTCTCAATGAATAGAAATATACAATTATACATTATTAACATACAGAAGGTACATTAATGGTGTAGAAAGAAAACGTAATGATCAGAAGTACATGTTAAATACATGTACTAATATACTGAAATATGCTGCCTTTTTATTTTTCATTAAAATAGGTTCACCATATTAATGTACAAATACTACCACACAGTTACACCCGACCACACACATTTCCATGGCATCAAAATTACAGTTGCTAGACATGGTAAATGATGTACATATGAAAGTTTTTTTCAAAATGCATAAATGTGATAATTCAATATAAAAGAAATACAGGAGTACCTGTACAGACCTTGCAGTCTTACTGCCCGAGTTGAGAGTTGCATACCAGACATTTTCCTAAGGCTGGCTGTCACTTGTTTACAGTAACTTTTCATTACCAATATGAAAGTTAAATCAGAGTCACAGCTTGTATACAAATATAAACTTTCGATCAAGCCTCAAGTTTTCTATCATCAAAATTTCATTGCTCGATAGCTTCTGAAAAAGCATGCAAGATTTCTACTACCAAACTCGTTGTTTTATGGCTTCTGACAAAGTTTAAAGATATCTATAATAAACACATTTATTGTTTTAAATCTGTTGAAAGGTCGGAACTATGTGGCATACTTGCATATTTTTAGACCCAGAACTCTTGGTTTGAACAAAGATTTCTACAAAACTACTACATTCAGGCAACGATAAGCAACAGTAGATCACATATGGTCTTGCAAAGTGACACGGCTTTTTTCCAACTGGACAACTTTCACCAAAGTTAAGGTCGGAAGTTGTGTTCTCCAGTTATAAATCTGTCTTAGTGACCTTTAACCAGGATTCAAATATTTAATAGCAGAAAATTTTTGGTTACCAAATTTAACACATTTATACAAGTACATTATCACACAATAAACAATGTTCTTCTATAACTCTGTGTGCACGCAACTTAAACAAATGTGCATAAATATAAAAATTTAGTGTTCTGTAACTGGGTGCAAATGTAATTCAGAACAACATCATCATTTGTAACATTCATATCTCAATATCAAAATAAAACTATCAAAAATATGCTTTCCCCACTAAAACAAGAAGCAAACAAGAGCTGTCCCTCCCAAGTGACGAATGCCCCCGAAAGAGGTGCCTCACAGTCTGTGTCCTCTCCATGTGCTCAATAAATGTGCTATGTAATTTTAAAATCCTTCCATGCATGACAGAGTAATCATGCATACAGTATTCCATTACTTTAAACACTAAGTGTGACCTTGACCTTTGAGGTAGGGACTTGGGTCTTGCACGCGACACATCCGCTTGATGTGCTAGACATTTGTGCACAGTTATTTTAAAATCCTTCAAAGCATAATAAAGTTATAGTCCGGACACAAATGTATGCATATATACAGGATTCCATTACCTATAAACTCTAAGTGTGACCTTGACCTTTGTGGTAGGGATGTGGGTCATGCATGCGACACGTCGTCTTGATGTGCTAGACATTTGTGCCAAATTATTTTAAAATCCTTCAAGGCATGACAAAGTTACAGTCCGGACACGAATGTGTGCATATATGCTTATATAGAGGAATCCATTACCTTCAAACTCTAAGTATGACCTTGACCTTTGAGCTAGGGACGTGGGTCTTGCACGCGACACGTCGTCTTGATGTGCTAGACATTTGTGCCAAGTTATTTTAAAATCCTTCAATGCATGACAAAGTTACAGTCCGGACACGAATGTGTGCATATATGCTTATATGGAGGAATCCATTACCTTCAAACTCTAAGTATGACCTTGACCTTTGAGCTAGGGACGTGGGTCTTGCACGCGACACGTCGTCTTGATGTGCTAGACATGTGTGCCTAGTTATTTTAAAATCCTTAAATGCATGACAAAGTTACAGTCCGGACACGAATGTGTGCATATATAGAGGATTCCATAACCTTCATACTCCAAGTGTGACCTTCAACTTTGAGGTAGGGATGTGGGTCTTGCACGCGACACGTCGTCTTGATGTGCTAGACATGTGTGCCAAGTTATTTTAAAATCCTTCAATGCATGACAAAGTTACAGTCCGGACACGAATTTGTAAGTGGGGACGCACGGACGGACGGACAGACGGACAGACGGACGGACGGACAGACGGTCAGACGGACAGACGGTGCGATTTTAATATGCCACCCTTCGGGGGCATAAAAAAGGTAAACAATAACAATCAACCGCAGGACTAGTATAGAACATATACACAACCATACATACTGTGTAAATAATCTTATCCTGAAAAGAAGTCAATCCCGCATCCAGCATGCCTAGCTCCTCTAAACAGGTGTACATGTATTAACGAATCCCTAACTCCGCTAAATTTCTAAAATAAAATGGTCCATCTTTTTGGAGATTACTATTAGTTGCTAAAAAGGAGTGTTCATTGAAAAATTACTGACTGCATAGTGAACAGTGAAGATCGATATACACACTGAGCAGATATGCAGACTGATAATGGCCATGACTGGATGCTGCCATGGATGCAAACTCAGCATTATTTGCTTCCTGCAGAGCAAGAGTTAAACAAGTAAAACTGAAAGTACATTCAAAATAAATTAACTTTTTTTTAATGAAAAAAGATTTTCCTTGTTAAAAGTACTGCAAAAAAATATCTACAAAAAGTACCCCAGTGCTGCAAAAATATGTCTACAACAGTACATCTGTCCAAAAACATTAAAATCTTCTATTAGATTTCCATATACATGTATATAAAACCATGTATGAGCCAGGCTATGGCAATAGCAAACTTACAGTAAAAGACCCAGTGTTCCCAGTATCAGCATGCAATGACATTAGGGTTTGTCATTCTAAAACAGTGGTGGAGGAGGTAGACCAGATATACCTAACCAAGTAGTAATATCCGATCAAATTTAATCAAATAACATACTGTAAAACCACTGATATTTGTGGACCACTAACTTCAGTAGATTTCATGTATGAACTAGACCACACAGTTTATATACTTCTGAAAGTTGCAGTATCAATGCCTTTTGTTTAAAGATGTAAAATCTGCCCACTATTTTACCCCCCTAAAACCAACACAAATTTCATTTCCACAAATGAAAAGTATTCACAGCAACATATAAGCTACTGTACATAGACAATCTGCATTATGAACACATCAGAGTAAGAACACATTTTAATATTCTCTAGACTAAACGAAGTTCCTGAGGTCATACTAACAATTTGGGTTTCAACTACTTTTACCAAGAAATGAGAACCTTTCACGAAGGTTCAGAAGTATATTTGAGGTCACAATATAAGATAATCATTTAACTTCTATCATCAGTTGTCACAACGGTTCTGGAAATTTCAAACCACTTACAGATAGCTGCCATTGACACAATTTCAAATTACAGTCAAACAATGGAATACTTTTAATAGACAAATGATTCACACAGAGAACAAGTCCCTTTCATGAATGGGATAAACACAAGCTGTTACTGGTACGCTGTAAGTTCCCTTTCAAATGCATTATCAAGTTGGGGCTAAATATAAACTCTGATCATTGGTCCATTTTTCTCTTGAGGTCCAATACAGTAAACTTGTAATACATGTGACATGTTTTGAGCACGAGGGATCAAGTCATACGTAATGTTTAACTCAGCTATTCCTTTCCTCTGCCTTGGTCTTGTATTTTGCCTGTAAATAAGAATCATATAATAAAAGTTGTTATTTTTAAGGATAATTTCAACTGATTTCTTTTATTCTCACTATTTTGACAATATATTACTATGTTTCATTCTGATTTATATAAAAAATAAAGAGTTGTATTTCGTTTAATCTATGGAATCAATTTTATGACAAAATTCAAAATAAACACTTCATATATTTTATGATATAATGTCAAGACAAGCAAATGATTTATGAAACAAGTTATTAAACGGATTGTTAGGCTACACTCAAGACTCATTTATACCTGTGTTCATCTGTTCATACAGATCTACCAATTTCATATGTTTTGCAATGTGGTACGGCTGTATTTGACCGGTCAAATTCATTTTGTGTATCCACCTTTTTTCCAACAGCTTTACCAAACATCTCGGTCATAGAGATTCAAACCAATTCCACTCTTCAACACATAACAAAAGGATTAACAAGCACAAACCTTCTTCTCTTCAGTCATCTTGTTATATTTTCTGGTGAGTTTAGAGCTGATTTTATCATCCTCCAGATCTGAGTGGTCCTCCTTGTAGCTTTCAAACTTGGACTCTACATAAATTTCTTCTCCTGTCCATACTTTCCTCTTTTTCTTTTTCTTGCTCGGAGTGGAATCCTTAAAACAAAGATACGATCATACTGTAAGAAACACTAATTTAGCTTTCAGTATAAACAAATGAACTTTGGCTTAATCTGAATAAAACTGGATCATAAGTGGGTCAACATGGCGCTGTATTGGTCACCTGGATAAACAGATAACATCTGTAACATCATGTTCCTCAGTTTCCAACTTGACATACAGTGTTCCCACTCTCGTAAATTGTTACGTAAATCACGCAAAAAAAATTAATATCGCGCAAATAATTTTCACCACGTGCGAGATCGCGCGCGTACGAAAATGCCGAGGACGAATAGGTTCAGCTGGAATCCCTCAGTATGTTCTAAAAATAGATCATGGAAATTCTACTTTCTCGGCCAATCGGTCGGCATAACTGCTTGTGATTTACCGTTGACGTCATGAAATGTAGACGGGTTTCATATTCGAATGCTCTGGGAATTAATATTAGCACTTTAAAAGTGTGACCAATCTATTGATCCGGGCTTCGTCTGCAAAAATGTGGCAGACAAAGCATTGTGTTTTGCTTCACGGCGAATAAAATAAATGATGCCCAACAACAAAGTGAAGAGGTACCATCCACAAGTACTGAAACAACTACGAGTAGTGTTAAAAGTCGGAAAAAGTACCCGAAACGGTTTCATAACAAGCGGTTGCCGCGGGTTGTAAAAATTTTAAACGGTCGCTGCTTGTCTATCATATAATTTTCATACCCCCAAAAATTGAGATTTACCCCTTCTTTTTGTGTCCAGGGGGTAAGTGTACCCTTGAAAAAAATACTGAGTGGAAACACTGACATAGTTATCATTAAACCAGTTAAATAAAGTTTCAGGAGGGCTACACACAAAAGGTGACCTCGCTTTTTAAAAACTATTTTTCCCTACGATTTGACCTTATAACTTAGTTCTTCACATGGTCATTCAGTTTCTTGATTGACAGATTTCATAAAGACCAATAAAACAAGTGATTTTGTGAATATCTGGTTTGGCTAAAATAATTAAGTATAAACTATATGTGGCCTCTACCAGTGTTTACTTTAACCTAATGACCTACTTTTTTTATCCGAGTTGTTCAAGACCTAACAGATAAACACATGATCAGGATTTATGTTGACAAGGTAGATACATGTAATGTGCCTCTAGAGTTCATATTCTAAGCAACCTAGCTGATTACAGTATTTGATTCAGTTCAATCTTCACCTAAAATTTACACAAGCATTCTGATCATGCATCATTCTGGACACACAGGGCCTCTGCTGTCGATCGCCAATGTCGCCATTTGCCAGAATTTTAAGAATCTGGCGCTAAATTTTGTCAGTTGGCAAAATAAGTGGCGCATACATTTTTCAGTCGTCGTATTTATTTTTTTCCATTATGATGTAAGCGGCCTAGAATTGGTACCCGATTCACGCGTTTTAATCGTGAAGAAAACCGATAACAAGTTCAATCTGTGTATTGTCATTTCGGATATTGATTTCGAGTGACACTTTGAGAAGATAATTGCGTAAATATGTGTGATCGGCTGATTAATAAATTATGAAAACTTCTGACAGCTTGTATATATGAAGTGTCCCCCAAATTAACAATTATAACTTAGTTTAAAGAAAAAAGGGCAACAGGTTTAGACAAAAAGACAGGCTAGTTAATATAGTAGTTTGTAAATTTTTTCGTCGCGGTTGTTTTGTCAACTTTTTAATTATAATAGTAACGACAGTTTGCTGTTTTCTGCAATCATTTTGTAATCATCTGTTACTATGATCCCTGCCAAAATTTGAAATTTTCCTGTAAGAAAATTGAGACTCTTCGGAAATTGGTCATTTATGCCTAAGATATGAGACAAATACAAAGGAAATGTTTTGTGACAGCCTCCAAGTTCAAAATTATTTGTGTTGTTACATGATTTAGTCACAGGGGAATAAAACCTTTTTTATGTTCATATGCATATTATAATTTATAAATAATAATAAATAATTTAACAATCATTTTTAATAGGGTATAAAAACATATAGAACATACACTACAGTAGTGTATACTTTGGTGCCCTAAGTATCACTGCACCAGGTAAAACATGGCTTGAAAGTTTGGCTACTTTGGCTATAAAGTGGCTCCAACTTTTCTCAATTGGCGAAAATGTTGGCGACAGGTTTGAAAAACCCAGAGGAGGCCCTGACACATACTTATAATTCATGTTTATTAACCCAATTCTGTGTTCATATATTACACCTGCATGGTATTTTTACCTTTGTATATAAACACAAAGTCATCAGTATATAGATAGTATTATGGATTTTGCTGACCGTTGAAACAACAGTTGTATGACAGATGCTAACAAGGCCAGTCTTATTTTCAACAAAATCTTTCTTTACCAGAATGTATTTTTGTCAAAAGCATTTTGGTAATAAGACCAAAGTCTAAAATAGATTGCACGAGTTATATGTGCATTATACAAAATCATGATACTTCAAAGACAACTCATCAGATATAACATCCATAAACAAAGTTACCCTATTTAAAAAGATTATGCTGGTCTTCTTTCCCCTAAGTATAAAATAATAGTTTACAACGTTTTACCTACCTGACTCAACTCACTGTCTTCTCCTTGTCTCTTTTTCTTCTGCAAAACATAGAATCAAGCAATCATATATAGTTATACATGGCTTTGTTCTGACAAAAAGTGATACAAAATATATTTTCTACCTTTAATTATGAGCAAAATATTAACGTACACATTCCTTACTGGTGATTTTCTTTAGGCGACCAAAAAAATTAGCTGTCTGTACTGGTATATGAGGAAATATTAACATAAATATATAATACTTACTTGTGATTTTTTGGTTGACGAAATAAATTGGCTGACTGTATCAGTATATAAGGAAATAGTAACATGTATGATACTTACCGGTGATTTTTTTGGTGATAACAAGATACTGTTACTCTCAGCTGATGACACGGTGTCATCCATGCTGTTCATGGTCTGTAACAATCAACATCACACAGTGTTAAAACTGCTACACTGCACTGAACATTTGTATTAAGTCAAGCCGATCTAATTTTTGTTGATTTTCACAGCAAGAACAAAATAACAATTCTGCCTTCCATTATATTTCTGTAGAAACTGTTACTAATTTTCCATATGGACAAATAAAGGACAATGTCATGTTCCAACAGATTATTACAAAGAATTGCGTTGCCTCAAAATCAGTGCACCAGAATTAAGTCAGAAACGAAACCCTGTATAGTAATATGAAAACTGTGGTCCATGCGGTCTAGTGATTTTGACGTCTGCCTCGTAACCAACCAGACATGGGCTACCCAGCCTGGTGACATGCTGTGTGTCTTTGAGCATAGGACCTGTACCTACATCTGCCCAAATCCATCCAGAATATACCTTTTCATTACTTTAGAAATTCAGTAATGTTAGATTAAATCTTTCTTCAAAGTCATTCTTGCATTCGGCTGGTATTAATGAAATAAAGAAAACAATTAAATGGCATTTACCAAATCTGTTATTTCTTCCTTAAGTTCTTCCTCTTTGAAAATCTTCTTTGATGACTTTGATCCTTTGGCCTGAAAAATCAAATCATAACATGACACGATAAACAACATTTACTGCTTTGAACATCACTTGTATATCAAATAATATCCAAGATGTTGCTCTGTACTTCCAGATCTTCCACCCAAATTTCATATTCTTTTTATCTCAGTTGAGTTTTACATTGAATTCTGTCCCCCCCCCCAAAAAAATGAAGAAAAAAATATGTAAAGGCAGCTATGTCCCCCCCCCCCCCATGAAGGAATTTTGAATGTTTAGAAGATACCTTTGATCCCCAAGTAAGTCAGCTAAGTTGGAACATAACCTTTTATCCCTAGCTGTGACCTTGACCTGGAGAGGTTGAGACATAGTTTGCTATAAGTCTTCATGAGATGAACATCTGACTCTAGAATCTTCTAAGGGGTTGCGGAAATATTAAGCAGACGCAAAAAAACCAATGACCCCTACGCAAGTATGACCTTGACCTTCAGCGGACAGAAGTGGAAAATGGGTTCTGCGTGTCATCTGGATGACGTGAACATTTGTCGAAATTTATATGAAAATCACTCCAGGGATTTTAGGATTAGGTTTTAGGGTTTTAAAGGTCACTGATTTAATGAACCCTAAGTGTGGCCTTGACCTTGACAAGGCTAGGATGGAACCTGGGTTCCGCACGTAGTTCTATGCAAATCCTTCAAAGGGTGTAAGAGTGGACATGAAAAACCCTAAGTGTGGCCTTGACCCACAACCAGCGTGGTTGAAACATAGCTTCAGTACGTTGTCTTGATAAGATGAACATTTGACAAAAATGATAAAATATGAAAATCCTTCCACCAATATTTCTACATGAAAAGACATTACATAAAGAACTATGAAAAAAAGAAATGTTATCATTAAGGGAGTACAGTTCTACAAAAGCAAGTTCTAAATATATTGTATCTACACAAGACGTCTGTGATGTGTAAGTAAACAGTACAAATATATCTGTCTCCATAGATCGACAGGCCACGAAGGCCTTATGTTGGTTCTGTTCACAGAGATGCTTCCATGTTTTTAACACTTCTCTGTGAAACCATGGCAGACGGCTATGTATAAGTGAGTACAGAATCAATTTTCTTTTCCCCGTGGTAAAAGATTATTTAGCAATTAAGATAATGTTGTTACTTTTGCAAGCTCCGTGTGCAATATTTCCTGTATCTCTATGTCCTCGGGATGTTTCTTTGCATACTGCTGCAACTTCGGTAAATATTCTTCCTTTTGCTAAAAACACAATTTTCATCACACGTTGGCATAGTAACATTTAACATGAATATGATACCTTCTCCACAACATGTGGATACTTGAACCCTGAACTAAATAAATATCTAAACTAGGACTTGTCTATATATTAATTCGGACTATTTTTAATTGTTCAAAGGTTTGCCCACTAAATATCAATTCAATAGTAAACAGGGTAGATCATTATCCCACTGTAGAAATGTGCAAGTTGATCACAATCTACACTGGTTGCAAAGACAGAATTCTTTCCTGCCAGAAAGGTATAGAATTATTTTTGTAAAAAACAAATTTCTTTCCCAGATTTTTACAATGAGACTTTTAGTAAGAAGTGCTTTCCATAACCAACAAATAAAAATTTTTTCTAAAATAACAAATGAGTACATGAATAGACATTTCTATAAAAGCAACTAGAATACTTAATCACCAGTTCATTAGAAATGACGGTTAAATCAATAAACAGTAGTCTGGTGGTCCTTTTCTGTTAAAATTGTGTGTTCGGCCAGCTAAAACTGTTTTCTGACCGGTAGAATTTAACAGGAATATATAGTAACAACTTATTTTCATGTCTTTCAAACCAGTGAATTTCAAAAATTAATTTTATTAACTGCAGCAACCCCCTCTTAAACATGTGACATGTAAGTAGTAGCATACAAAAGGGAGCGGTGATGTAGAGGTAAAGGTGTCTGCTGCTCATCCCGGAGGTTGCGGGTCCGAGCCCCACTGGGTCACGACCGTACATCTTCGTACGACACCAATACTGGTTTTTCCAAGAAGCGGACTTGAGAGTGACTTGTATAAACTAAAGTGAGTAGTAGCATCTACCTTCAAACACCTGGCATTGTACGCTGCTTTCCCTTCCTCGGATAGCTCCTTCCACTTGGCCCCTAATTTCAACATCATGCCAACACCTTTCAAGGAATCAGTCTGCGATAAATCTTTGATGGTTTCGTTGCAGAATAGCGAGTACCCATTCACTCTAAAATCAAGTGGATTGGATTAATCAACTATAAACTAAAGCATTTGCTTGGTACAACTGAAACAAGCAATCAGCAACAAGAGCCGTCAGATGAAACATTTCTATCAAAAATGCTTAAAATTGTTAGAATTAAAGTCACAAATCTATGATCATTTCTTGTTATCAAATCTGATATCTATAGATAGAACAGAGAAGAAGAAGAACAGAGAAGACGAAGAACAGAGTGACAAATAACTTACTTTGGACGAGCAGGATGGTCTGGATTTACTTTCTTCTTTGTCTTTTTTGCACTGTTCACTAACCTTCAAAGAAATATTTTTTTCAAATAAGTGTCATAGAATGTCAGCATGACTTTGGTAAGACAACTTCCATATTTTGCCAGTCCAACTCATACTTGGTCAGACATGTCTGTTGATCCAGCACACATACATGTATGTATCAAATAAAGTGAAACGTGTCTTATCCATCACCCTTCAAGCCAACTTTATCATGCATGTTAAAGCAAGCCGCTGGTTAAACCAAGTTATCTATTATTGTATTTGATATACTCAGAACCAAAGGTGCTGTGCTAGTTAAACCTGGTTTTCTTTTATGTATTTGATAATTATAATCTGGACTATGCTGGTTCGGGGGCATAAAGTATCTATTGGCGGTCACTGAGACCTTGACATTTGACCCCAAAAACAGTAGGTGTCATAACTCAGTAAGATAAATCATGCTATGAAGATTGAAGAATGAGGGTGTAATAGATTTCAGGATATTGAGCAGAAGATCTTTGATACACTGACCCCATAAACAAGTGATCATCTACAGATTGCAGGCAACCTTCAGAAATCAAATAAAAATTGTGACCTTAAGAGTGTTATCAATGAAAAGTTTAAGGACAGATTGACAAACCACCATGGCATAAGCTCTGCTAGACAAAGGACTTCATCCAGTATGGCTTAAAACTTACCCAGATCTGGTTTGTTGCGACTGACTCTTCTGTTGTACCTGCTGTACCTTGTTGTGTTTCGATATTTCGTCTCTCTGTTAAAAGAATAAAATGAATAAAAGCTGTCCCTTCCAGGAAACTAATACTAATGCATTAGCTTTTCTTCAATTAATTGAACAAATGACTAATGCAGACATTTTTGCATTAGATCTAATGCTAATTCACTGCATTGGATTTCAAAAATTTGCTAATTAGCATTAGGGCACTTTCAAAACAAATGGCTAAAATTGTGACATTGGGGGTTGAAAATTAAGTATTGTGGATATGAATTTTAATAATTCTAGCAAGATCAAGATACATTAAAATTAGTAAAACCAAATTTCTACAAGGAAAAAAGAAGTATTTTTTTTTTCAATTTCAATTTTTGTTTAGGGAATTGCAACAAAAAGTACAAATGAATACACACAAAGGTGCCATGTCTCTGTGCTCTAGAATGGCATAATAGTCCTACCTTCTTTCTGTATTTCATTAAAATATATGTTAATGCTTTGAAAGAAACAAAATTTGAAAGTTCCAACTTCCTCCAAAAAATTATTTTTGTCATTTTTGTGTTAAATAAGGCCATATTTTCTAAAATGTCATGCCAAAAGTTTTCAAAAAAAAATTCTTGAGGTGAAATGCTAAAACAGAGTTACTAAAAATTCAATAACAGCCTTTTCTAAAAAAAATATGGAAAATTTTGTGTAAATCTGACAATGTTTAGCATTAAAAATAAGGACTTATGTAAACCACCTTTTTCAGTGTAATTTCTTACACTCCTTACAAAAAATAATGTGTCCAGTATTTTATTCAGCAGCTTTTTCCTTTGTCTTGGAAAGTGTTTCATTATCATAAACATGGAAAATAGTAAAGCATTCATCATTACAAGTGTTTATATAAGGAATTAAACATTTTTACTCTGTTTTTTAATTGATTATTCATACACTACTGGACTGTTAAACTGAAAACTAAACTAAAGTTGTCCACAAAACAAGACTGAATTAGCTTTTAGAAAGAGCAAGCACTCTAGTTGAATAAAACTTGAAAGTTGACTTCTTTTCAGCAGTTTTAAACAAAAGTTTGACTTTTTATACTCTGTTACAGATTTCAACATCTTTTTCTTACACTCCTTACCAAATGCTTGTATACTTTGTTAGTTAAGACTTAGAACTAATCACACATAGATTAACAGGCATATTCCTACCAATTATTTACTACAGCAAATTTACAATTATTCTATGTTCATTTGTTGGATTGTATTACAAGCACTTTTTATGTTCACATGTACAATGTACTTTGTGTAAGACCGAAGTGGCCACATGTTACATTTAAAGTACATTTCATCATACCATCTTATAAAATTTTATGAAGTTCAACAGGTAATATTTATGATAGAGTCTGTAGTACATGATTAAACAACTGATGAAATTATTTCAGCCAAAAATGATAACATTACTTTTAGAACAACTAGAACTTCCCAAAATCTTACACTCCTTACATACGCAAATTAGATATAATTTATAGCAAAAGGAGAACATTTCTGTGGCATTTAGAATGCAAAAATCATGTATTTGTACAAACAGCATGTATATTATAATAGCTATCTCTATGTATGTAACATCAATTCAATTATTTGAGGGCTATGACAACCAAATAATCTCTCTTTCTAGCATGGTACCCATTTTTACTTGCTTGCTTTAATACAGCTCAAAATAACGACAGACAATACGTTAACTTAATGTAATCAATGTTCAGAAAGCTCAAAACCAAAATAAAAACAGTTCATAACAGGAAACAGAAACAGCAGAATGCAATCAAATGACTGCTTTTACTGACTATCATGCAGTTTATTGTGTTTGGTATACTCTTACAAGAACAAATTAGTTCTTATTATAACTTTCTTCTTGGTGAAGCATTTTGGATTATGTATGAGTGACAGTTTCAGCTCATTCATTTTGATTTATTGGAAATACTTAAACTGCCTGAGCTCCCTTCCTTACACAGAATTGCTTGGTCACTGATAGGTTTTTTCTTTTGTTAACCCTAGCCGAAGGCAGAGATATATTGTTTTGATGTTGTCATCCATCCTTCTGTCCCTCACACAAGTTTTTCATTCTGGAGCCATATCTTGGTTCTCACCGGTTGGTAAGATTTTATTGAAACTTGGCAGGAATGTATTTTTAGGTAGGGGAATGCACAATCCAGCTATTTATAGCAGAGCTATGGCCCTTTGTTACTTTAAAATAGCCATTTTATAAAAATATTTTTTCCGGAGCTGTATCTTGATACTGACTGGTTTCCTTGAAACTTTGTGTGAATATAATTATGTATGGCTGGGCAAAGGATGCACACCAAAGTACTGCTACATTCTGTTTATTAATGGCTGAGTTATGGCTCTTTGTTATTTTCGAATAGCTGTATTACACAGGCATTTTTGCCATCCAGACCCATAATTATCTTGGTTATAGTGCATGGTTTGTTAAATTTTGTTTAAACTTGGCAGGAATGCAAACATTGATTGATGACTACCAATACCATCAGCTTATTTATAGCAGAGTTGTGGACCTTTGTTACTTTCAAATAGCTATTTTATGTATAGGCAGTTTTTGCCAATATAAACATTTGAATTGCTACACCTAATTCAGGGAGCACACACTGGTTCCAACAATGTTCTTGTTTGTAGTATTGGACATTGCGGTGTTATTAATCATTATTTATCATACATTTTAACCTTTTACAATAGTTTTCTTTTATACAGATTTTTAGATCTGATAATTATGATAAAAATCATATAGATTCATACAGAGGAAGTTCAAAACCAATAAAATGGTTGATGCAGCCATCACATTATAATGAGTTTGTACATGAGCTTGAATTCAGCACCCTTTTGCTATATGCATGTACACAATATTTTACTATCTATGCAATCTCTTCTTAATCAAAAGTAATCATAAATATGTTTAAGAAAGAGCCCAAATGAGCAGAATTCATGCAAATATTGATATGATGTATGAAATCATGTTCATGCACAACATTACAGTTTCGGTGTGGCTCATTACAATATAATGTAAGGAGTGTAAGATTTTAACGTTTTTACAAAATTATATTCAAGCACTAACATGAATTAAAATTGTATTTTATTGTACTCTCTAAATCAAGAATCACTGATTAAACAAAGCTTCTTCGAAAAGACTTTGTGCTAAATCATTACTATTCATAAAATTATGCAAGCTTACAAATTAAGTAATTATATATATTTAAAATTTTGTCTTAAATTATACCTTCTTCAATATTTACAATATTCAAAAAGGTTCTGCTAAGGCCTAGTAGACAAAACTGGAATTACCTGTAGAGGTTTCTAGGAAATAGATACAGAAATACGAGGTCACAAGCATTTAGGAAATAAATCTTACACTCCTTACATTTAAAAAAGACACCTGTAAATCACAAACGTAATTTGTATGTATTTGATTGACCTTTCATGGAAACTTTATGAACAAATGTACTTAAAAATAGGTAAAGGATTTATTCCTTTTAATGAATTGCAGAGGTGAGTGCTGTTTAAGTCAAAATCTTACACTCCTTACTTTTTGGGGTCATGTAACACATCTGGCCATTATACTTTTGCAAAATGTTATATTTTAAAATGTACAACTTACAGGAACTGAATAGTCTTATATCTATATCCAGATTACTTTAAACCAACAAATCATAAAGTATTGAATAAGCTGTATTCTTTCCTTTAACAAACATGTGTCATTTCTGTCAATTTTTTCTTGATGGGGTGCCTTTTTGTAAAGATGTTGGGGGAACGTAACATTAATCTAAATAAACTGAGTTTAGGACTTAAGTAAAGTCAGCACCATTAGGTTTTACTTACAGTTACTTGTTTTAGGCTTCATACAAAATTAAACTGTCACTGTAATCTTAAACTTTAATGATCAGTCAAAATGTCACACAAAAAGTCTTACACTCCTGACAATTTGAGCGCAAAATTATTAATATTTTTTTTATTTGAAGGCCTATCTCAATGAAAATTGGACTCAGTAAATTTCTTTTCAAAACTCATATATTACTGCTAAAACATCAAAATTGCTGTTCATATTTAAAGAATTAGAGGACTTTTAAAAAATTAGCCATTTTTTTTGAAAGTGCCCATTAGGGACTCCCTTGTAAGTGACGAATGCCCCTGAAAGAGGTATCTCAAAGAGTGTGTCCTCTCTATGTGCTCAAAAATTGTGCCATGTTATTTTAAAATCCTTCATTACATGACAGAGTTACCATGCATACAGGACTCCATTACTTTCAATCTCTTAAGTGCGACCTTGTCCTTTGAGGTAGGGACGTGGGACTTGCACGTGACACATTGTCTTGATGTGCAGAACATCTGTGCCAAATTATTTAAAAATCCTTCAATGCATGACAAAGTTACAGTCGAGATACAAATGTATGCATATATATAGGATTCCATTACCTATAAACGCAAAGTGTGACCTTGGACTTTGAGGCAGGGACGCGAGTCTTACATGTGACATGTTGTCTTGATGTGCTGAACATCTGTGTCAAGTTATTTTAAAATGCTTCAATGCTGACATAGTTACAGTCTGGACACAAATGTGTGCATTTATATTACGGATCCCATTATCTTTAAACTACAGTAAAACTCCGTTAACTTGAGCATCGATAACTCGAGAACCTGGGATAACTCGAGGACTCCTGTCAGCCCCGGCCATTTCACCTACATGTTTAACCAGAAATCATCATGAATAACTCTAGAATGAATAACTCGAGAACCTGTGATAACTCGAGGAACATTTGTGGTCCCTCCAGGTAGATTTCTTACAAAATTACCAGCGACAACTCGGTCACTGACGCTGGCGCATCATTATTTTGACACATCATCAGAAAATCTTCTATAGTTAATTGACAGTTTATTATTCATTTATTGGCCGTACAGTAGCCACAGTGTATAAAATGTTATTCACAAATTTAAATTGTCTTCAATCATAATTATGTAATGACAACCGCCTATTATTCTGATTGAATAAGATGAAAATAAAGAAAATTATGTTTGTGAGTTTTAAATTACGAGAACCACAGACCTATATATATACAGGTCTCTACATGAACTTAATGATGGGATGAAAATTATGAGTCTAAGAAAAATTTTGATGATAAAGCATGACAGAAAATCCAAAACTTCCTTTTCTATCTAGAATAATCTCTATCAAATTGTCATGTCAGAAATTAACTTTGTGTCTGAGCAGAAGGACAGTACGATCTCGGGGGATAATAAGATCTTTATTTATATTTCTATACATTTGTTGAAAATTAAAAACTATTTCATACACTTTGTTCATAAGATACGTCACGGCAGAAAAAAATCGTCAACTTTCCATGATTCAGATATCAAGCATTTTACTCATCCTCTTGCGACTGAAGTTTTACTGTAGTAAGTGACTAAGTGTGACCTTGACCTTTGAGGTAGGGATGTGGGTCTTGCAAGCAAGACGCTGTCTTGATGTGTTGAACGTTTATTTTAAAATCCTTAAATGCATGACATAGTTACAGGCTGTACACAAAAAATTGTAAGGTCAAACAGTGTGATTTTAATATGCCCACCTTTGGGGACATAAAAATCAAATGCTGTGTTTGAGAAAACAGATAATTCAGGAGTACAGTATTACAGTTTAACCTGTGAGTGTAGACCACTGGCAGAACAATCTAAAGCAGCCTGTGTGGACAGGTGGTTGTTATTTACAGGTTTCTACTACAGATTACTACTGCAGTGGTTTCTCAGTGATATTCTTTATTTGCATACATTCTATAAAGATCAAGTATGGTCTTTTACAAAGGTTTTACGGCACTATTCTGTTTAAGATTATGTTCTTAAGAACATGATTTTTTTTATACACTCCATGTTGGCAATATATATGCCTACATTATTTTTTTCCTTGTCAAATGTCTGAACAAAAAACGAAATACTGTATGATTGAGTACATGTACTTAAATAAGCAGTGCCAACTTTTCCAAATTTTCATGGACCTTCCAATTTTTGGGGAATGTTGTTATCAGAATCTATTAGCACAATTATACAATAGTAGAGACTTGTAGAAATAATGCACTAAACATGACTACTGGACCGACGATCACTGCAAATGTCACAAAAATGAGAAGCCGATGACAATTTCCCTATATACAATACTCTCACACAAATGTGTCTTAGCTATTACATGGTACTCACAGCAGTTTGGGTCAAAATGTCTGTTAAAATCTCTGGCATGGTCCTGTACGTCCTCACCTGAAACCAAAAATGCAACACCTAATTAACATCGTTATTAAAACACCAAACACCAACATTGTCTTATCTGTGCGTACTTTGTTCAATACTGAAAGAACTCTTGATAAATTAGGGTCATATACTTATGCCTAATGAAAAAAAGTTTGTTTCAGGTAAACCCACCCTACCCACAGGTGAGTGTAGCGTAGCAGGGACCCAAACAGTGAATGTTAGATAAAAATAGCCTAATGACTATATATATCAATAAGAAGGTAAACAACACCGTTTACACATCGACCCAGTTTCAGCCTTAATTACTTCATCTAGAATAATGCATATTTATTAAAACCTATTGCATATATAACATAAGTATTTATGATTTCCGTAAAAGTTTACTTCGAGGCCAAAATGCAAACCGTTTTGAAACAGAGACTGATAGTTTCCGATTTTTTTGCCAATTTTCGTCAACCCCAATAAATCTCACACATTTCTGACACTGAATTCTTCCCTTATAACAAGCTTTTAAACAATGTCGCATTGTGTCATCCAAATATTACACAACAGACGCTCGTAGAAATTAATTTGAATATTTCCACAAATTTTCCAGTTTTAATACGATCCGCTAAGACAGTATTCATTTTATTTCGTTGATATATTTTGTAAACATATACATGCAGCAATACTGATAATGGGAAAACTACTTTCCATACCGTATCGATCGGCCAGGTCTTACCAAGTCTAGGTTACACATCACTATTACATGTCTATGGAATACTGAGCTCAAGTACAGCTTCAATATAGCAGTATTGTGCCGTTCTTGCGTATGTCCACAGTGACAGTTGCGCGTTGGAAACTAGACGTACCCGAAATGTGTGAGATTTATTCGAGTTTGCGAAAAATGGTTAAAATTTCGGAAACTATCAGTCCCTGTTACAAAATGGTTTGCATTTGGACATTGAAGTAAACGTTTACGGAAAATGTAATTACTTAGGCTATATATATGCAATAGGTTTTGATAAATATGCACTATTCTATATGAAGTAATTGAAGCTGAGCTGGGTCTATGTGCGAACTGTGTTGTTTACCTTCTTATTGATATATAATAACTAGGGTATCTTTAAAGCGACTGCACTCCAGATGGACAAGTTACACTAAAAAAAGAAAATTTTCAATTTCAAGGAAACAATTGTCATTACTGTATCAGGGGCATTGTATTATGATAACGTGACAAGTTTTCTAACAAAAGAAACAATTAAAATGTGTTGTTTTGCTTACTTTTATTGTAGAAAATATCACCCCGTGACTAACGGGTGGGCTCTCTGGTATATCAATATTTTTAACTCGCATCAAATCAGCTGACTCCGTAGTGTAGTAGGTTAAGCCACTGTAAATTTTTTGTAAGCGCAAAGATCCGAGTTCAAAACCTGGCTCGGGTAAATATTTTTTTCTACCTTTATTTTTAGCTCTTACACAAAGAAAATAATCTTGATGCTGACAAATTGAATATATATTGATTTTACCAAAAAAATTAAAATTTACTAAGAATTTGGAGTGCAGTCGCTTTAACTAAAATGCACTGTTTGGGTCCCAGGTACGCTACACTCACCTGTGACCCTACCTACTAAAAGCCGCTGCCTTAGTAATTTTTTGGGGGCAAGTAAGGAAAAAAAATCCCTACCTACTCTACCTAGTTGTTTTGGGGATGTTACCCGAAACAAACATTTTTTTAGGCCTTGTGGCAGTTCAATTACCAAGAAAAAAGTTTTCCCAGCAAAACTAACTCTTATTTAACATTGCTTTTTAAACTGGAAGTACATACTAAGAATACACCACTGTCTTTTTCTCCATGATATTGCAAAAATGTAATACACACTCTTTTGTGACTGAAGAAACAATATAAATATCATTTTAATATGAAAGAAAGGCATACATCAACATTGTTTTAAAGCAAACAAAACACAGTTCTATCATTACTTAAACAGTATTAAAATGCACATTTATAACTCAACAAATTCGCTTTGATCATTGCAATTTAGCTCACAGTTACTACTGTCACTCACTGAAGCAAGAAGTACGTTCCACTTGTGTTCACATTTTTTCTCCTCAACACCAACGACCTCCTCAACATCATCCCAGTTGATACTGACTGTGTTATACGGTGATATATCATCAGGTGGGGTCAGTCTAGACTGCACATACCTCACCAACTTTTTTACTGTCTCATTATTCCAATGGAAAACTTTCTCTGAAAAGTTAAAACTTTGTCTGAATATGAACACTTTAAAACTAATTTTTAATTTGACACAATCTTCTTTTACATCAATTGTAGAGAGGAGCTTTTCCCACTTTAATTAAATTCACTATTCTCAGTAACTTCTTCCTGGAG
This sequence comes from Saxidomus purpurata, assembly GCA_022818135.1. Taxonomy (NCBI): domain Eukaryota; kingdom Metazoa; phylum Mollusca; class Bivalvia; order Venerida; family Veneridae; genus Saxidomus; species Saxidomus purpurata. The sequence continues at coordinate 2,678,592 of JAFMSR010000017.1, forward strand.
TTCTGGCCAGTGCTATCACAGAACTTGCAAGATTGTTGTGGTCTGATTTGACTGTTACCTCTAGACTACAAGTCAGACACTCTACCCAAAACTAGGACACCTCCCAAAAAATATGTGTATAACAGAACATAACAAGAGGGCCATGATGGCCCTTTATCGCTCACCTTTATCGAGTGTAAACAAGGCTTTTCCATATTTGAGCTGTGTGACCTAGTTTTTGACAAATTTCCAGGATATTTGGGCTGAAAATGTTACCTCTAGAGTATTAACAAGGTTTTTCCATATTTGGGCTCTGTGACCTAGTTTTTGAATTTATTATTTCGATTCTAACACGTAATTTTCTTTGAAAACAATCCCGAACTTTATTTAACGCGTAGTAGTTCATCAATGTAACCCTAAAACGCGAGTACGATTGGATGCGCTTGTTTACATACGTCACGTTGTTGCGTCATTTACGGCACGTCGTCCTTTAATAAAATACAGGCTTTTCCCTATATGTTTATACAAGCTTGTGTTAGAATATAAGATAGACAAGCGCTGACCGTTGAAAATGTTTACAACCCGCGACAACCATTTGTTCTGAAGCCATTTCGGGTACTTTTTCCGACTTTTACATGTAACACTACCCGTAGTTGTGTCAGTACTTGTAGATGGCAACTCTTCACTTTGTTGTTGGACATCATTTATTTTATTCGCTGTGAAGCCAAACACAATGCTTTGACTGCGACATTTTTGCAGAAGTCCGGATCATTACATTGGTCACACTTTTAAAGTGCTTATATTACTTCCCAGAACATTAAAATATAAAACGCATCTACATTTCATGACGTCAACCGTAAATCATCACCAGTTATGCCGATCGATTGGCCGAGAAAGTAGAATTTCCATGATCTATTTTTAGAACATACTGAGGGATTCCAGCTGAACCTATTCGTCCTCGGCATTTTCGTACGCGCGCAATCTTGCACATCGTGAAAATTATATGCGCGATTTTTTTTTTTTGCGTGATTTACGTAATAATTTACGAGAGTGGGAACACTGTGAGCTCACTTTTAACCAATCAAATATCACAGATTTTAGGCTGACCTTTTCAAATTTAGATTTTACCCCACATTCAAAGGATGGGAGCTGTGATTAAGAAATATCAGTTCTACCTTGTTCTATATCCACTTCCTCGCCAGAACTTGACATTTTGTACTTTTCCCTGAAAAACAGAAAAAAACATATATAATTATGTACAGTTTATTTGAAAGCTTTGGGCCACTTTTCATGGTCTTTTATGTTGTTTTCTGACATTTCATGGCTTTAAAAATGCATACATGTATGTCTGACAAATTTCAGTTTTTTTTAAATCTATACAAAGTCATCATTTCTTACCCGTCATTAAAACTGCAGAACATTTATACCGACATAGTATGATACTGTATGATATTATTTTCAGAAATCTTCAGATCTTCACACCAACTCATTGTAGTGTAAAACTATGAAGTCATTTCAAAAATTTTTCAATACAAAAATGACACACGAATGTTTGAGCACAGACAAGGTCTCATGAGTCCTTTTTTCAACTTTAATCTTTAAGTGTGACCTTGACCGGCCCGAGTACTTTCTTGTTATCTTCAGCCAGTAAGCTAGCCTGCAGACTAGTCTCACTGTTTCCACTTCAAAGGCAAACTGAATTTTACAGGTTTACATTTTAAGAGTTGCTTGCCTTTTACTTTCATACCTGTGAAGACATCCTCAAAGTTTCTTAAGTTTTGAAGGGGAAGTGAATACATTATTTCCGATATAATATCTATTTGTTAGTTGTTGCTATAATCAAGATAATAAAATGTTTATAGGCCGACTGTGGCAAACTCGCCAAGACTCCAGTATGACTCCCATGCATACTGGTACCTTGTGAACTTTATGTTTGCTACATAATGCATATGTATGTCTAAAAAATAAATGATAAAGAAAGATCCCTGCTTTGATATCATCTACGCCCATGAGATCCGTATGAAAACGACACTTCCCAATATGTGTTGTTTCAAAATATTTAATAACACATGACAAAATATGTCTAATTCATTATATATATTATCTTAGCTGAGCAACTGCTTGCTTGAAATGCCTACATGCCAGTTTGCGTCTGTGATTATTTCAAAATTTTATGTTTGATTGAATGTTATTTGAATAACAAAGTAAATGCAGATTAGTGGAAAACTTCAGATTTCAAAATATCAAATTAAAATTTCCTTTGTTTTAAAACATTTTAGTTGCAACCAAAATAAAAAGAAACCCAGTAATCTGAAATCAAAAATTATTATGTCTCATCCGGGTCCTTATATCAAGGATATCATGTAACTTATTCATAAAATATTATGACCCAGAATTTAAAATGAAAAAAAAAATCATATCAAAGCTTGATGTGTGCCATATGCCACATTTTGTAATTCAACCAAAGTGGTCGGTAAAGTTCTCATCTATAATGTGCGATAATGTAGTCTATTCTCGGCTTCGCCGTGACGTCATACTGACCAGTTAACCAATCGGATTATTAGGTCGTGTTCGTTTCTTCATTCGGTAAAAGGTGAAAACTCGGACTTTACCGTTGACTCGTATGCAAGTTTATTTTAAACGAAACAAAAAGCTTTTGACAACATAGAATTATTATAAAAACAATCTGATAGTTTCAAGGTGATGGAAGATCATCGACTTCTTTCATTTCTCATCTTGGTTATTACATTATTCAAAGTTAAAGATGCATAGAGACCAGCGATGACAGCCGAGGAATCACCTATCCCAAATGTAAATATTTTTTCAGTACCCGGATGTGCGAAGCCGAGAATTGAAATCTATACAAAAGCATCACTGTCATAGATATGGCAACATAATCACTGCATACAAACTAGAATTTGTTTTATTTCACAACGTTAAAACCTATGGTATAACCTGTTGTGCAGTCAAATCCTCTTATTTTCGCTTTCATTTTGGCCAATCAATGCTCATGCGCACAAATGACGTCAGCTTGGGGATTCCTAAAACCTCTTATTGAACCCATTAAAAAATTTGTATTAGAAGTGAGACAGCTGTAAAATGTCAGATCTATGGAGGGTTCACACTGTAACACTAAATTGCGGACAGCTACAACAAATCTGTTTAGAAAATCCCACATACCCTCCCAAAAGACTGGTAACGGCTGATTTTTTTTATTGCTTCTTCAGTTATTGCAAAAACACAATATCACGCACAAACAAACGTGCTCCTGATTTCAAACTGTCAAGATATCGCCCCACGTGTTTCAACAATATCGCGAAACATATACAATATAATGAACCAATGTGATTTATTGGAGTGTGTGCTCTCACTGACAAAAAGTTGATACTATTGGAAAACAGTACCTGTACTTGAGCAAGCAATTTTTCCTTTTTGTGCTCTGTATTTTGGAATTTTTTACTGAATTTCCTCCACGAGGGAACGGGAGACTCGGGAACGAGGGAAACTTGAAAAGATGTGCCGTAAGAATTTTTGCTTATAAAAATGGAATAAGGCCTCAAACCACTAAATAGCTTCCGGTCTGGATACTCTATAAACGGTTCCTGGAGGCATAAATAAGAAACATGAAATAATATTGGATATATACTCTGTATCTATATGAATACATCGTACACCCCACTAATGGTAGGATATGTGACTCTTAACTGTCTGATCGGTGTAGGTCCAGAACGGCCCATTTCCAGAACGGACCTATACCAGAACGGCCCAGTACCAGAACGGACCAGTCCCGAACGGCCCACTTTTTAAGTATCATTGTATTATAGCAAAAAATATTAAAAAATCATTAAAGGAAATTGTCGCTGGTCTAGGTTTTCATTTAATTGGTGTTAGTTATCGTTTTTAAAATTCAACTTTTTGTTTAATAAATAAAAGTTTTGTCGATATAATGATAGAAGTTTTCACAGTCATAAGTATTTCATAGGAAGAACTGAACTATCTCAGGAACGTTCTAGTTACAGAGTATTCCTGACCTTCTGCAGGACATGATGTTCGCTTTTTATTCACAGTTATAACTTTATGGAAGAAATGGTAGGCATGTCTGTGAAAATAAAAGTAACATTATAAGTAACATTTTATTTGCATCAAACAGATGAAACAAAACGTAAATACATGTATGAGTATAAGATCCCAAATGTTAAAAGTACAATCACTGATAACTACGTATGTTCCATTCAACAGAGTTCCCTGTATGATACCAAACTGTCAATGTTAAGGCCCCCTCATTACACAATGTCCATTTCTAATTGTACAAGGAAAACTGAAGTTTTCATCTGACCAGACGGATATTTCTCCCAGCACTTCATGATAGAACCGTCCAGTTTGGTGTATTTCTTGGTGCGTACCCTATCTTAAGTCCCCGTCTTCCATAGTAATCCGTACTAATTCTTCCTTTCATTTTTAATTATTGCATTAATAACAAAGTCCAAACACAGAGTTCAAGCTGTTGTGGTTTGTCTAAAAACTCTTTGATTCACCACGACTTGTGTCCGGCCCGACAAGTCATTTACTTATGTTACTATTTTTTAATTGAGTGTTGTGGAACTGATTGTATTAATAACGACACATTTAATGATTTAATTCGGTAATATTTGTATTTCAAAGAAATAGTTATATTTTTTTCTGTTTTATTTCGTCTGATGTGACCGTCAAAGTTATCACCCCTATCAAAACTAAATAATTGAAAACTTTGAAAACATTAATCAATGACGTTTCCCTTTAATATTTAAATATCTAAATCATATTAAGATAAAAATGTGGTCCGTTCTGGACTGGTCCGTTTTGGACCGGTCCGTTCAGGATGTGGGCCGTTCTGGTACTAAACCGTCTAATCGTGGGATCTGTACATTTACCAAAATGAGCCTATGTTTTAGTCACTGACCTGATTGCACACGCGTGTATATATAAGTCTAAGGCCTCCTGTGACTATCGTGTTACTGAACTATTCTGTTCAAAACTCTCTTTCTGGTCAGATACATTAATCAGAAAAAATTACCGTTTATGTCTACATCTAACTTGGCGAACAATTAATGGATATAGTTGAACTTGACTTCCGTTCAAACACCTTAAAATGTAGATAATTATAAACATCTTGGTTTTCAGTCACGATATGGTACAAGGCATAGCCATATATCTAACATTGTGTCGGTAGCTTCAACGGTTCCATCATTTAAATACCTATAAGCTCTTGTTTGCTATAAATGCCCATTTTGGCGAAGAAAAGTTAAACTAACCTTTTCTGATATAGATGTATACATAAGATTTATAACTTGAAGAATACGACATTTAGAAAATGTTGTCCCTATGAACAAATATATAACACTATAAATAGAGAATATTAGGCTACTGTCTTTGATAACATTGATATCAGGTGAGGTAATGCGGTCGGAAAAGGCGAGGCCGCCAGCCCTTCCGACCGTCGCGAACCTGATATCACATGTTGTCAAAAAGGCAGTTGACTAATATTCTATTTATCATGCAAATCTTCATATTGTATATTTTTGACACTTTTAGGGGCCTAAAATAGAATAAATACGGTATTTATAAAAGAAAAAGATTTCAAATTACTACATGTACCTCGAAAATAGTTCTACATTTCAAAGGACAAACAAATAAAAAACGACATAAATATAGCTTTATAATTACCTTCATGAAACTATTTATAAAGTTTTTCTGTTCTAATGTAATGATATTGTTTTGCAAACAAAATATTTGCAAAGACACACGCAAGAATTTCCAAGTAAAACACTGCAATTTCAAAAATGGCGGCGTGGGCTCAACACCACTGGGGTATTCTAATTGTAAACAAACGAGGAACTTGAGAGTTGATGGGTGAAAAGTGAGCGGTTTAAAGACAGTTTTCAACTTTTGTTAGGTAGCTGATAGGTTTCAGGCCATTTCAACCACGCATTAAGAACTGAGGCCTACTGTGAAAATTGGATAGCGATAAAAAAAAATGAAAATCAACTTTTTCTCAAATTTTGCCTCAAAATTGCTGTAGATGGATAGCAAATGATCTAACTAAGAAAATGAATACCAACAACCCTATGTTTATTTCAAAAATAAAAATTCTACAGGGGATTTTCAATTTTTATGGTGCCTTGCTGTTCGTTTTAAATCATTCAATTTATCTATTTGGGCTGTATTTTTATGCAAAACTACATCATTAACAATGATTTGTAAACAAAAATACAAAAATGATAGGATAAATGAAATGTTTGATTACTTTTTCTCTGTGATGCACCTGAGGAGTCTTGCTTGTTGAACTGGAAGTAGTCCGGCATGTGGGCGTGGTTACAAAGTGTTATCACGTCAGTGACGTGATATCATTTTAAAATATCGGACGGGTGTTATCGGTCAGATTTAATGCTAGTTGCATGATAAAATAAAGTAAACTGGCATGAACGTGAGTGAAAAATCAAACAACAGGCGTACTGGGTGCAGGAACAAAACCGCTTTGGCATCGATGATTCTTTGTTATACGAGGGAAAGTGTCACACAGAAAAAAGATCGAATAATGCCTGAAAGACGAGGCAGCGCCGGGTACTCTGCACAACATGATTTCACTTTAAACGTCCTTTGAAAGAACAAAACGTCATGCATTGTTTTCTTGTGCATATTAGATAGTACATATCGGTAAATTAATGTGTGATTAGCTACGACTAGTTTGGAGTCTATTAAAATATGGTACCCACCGATTTTGTGTGATCTGATAATATTTCTGAAGAGCAGAACCACGTCACAGTGCGGTATCATTTTAACGAGTACATGTAATTCACACAACACTTGGTGGGTCTCCGCAGGTTGGAACAATATAACTTCTTATAAAAGTAAACTTAGTAGTAGTTTTAACTTTCCGTCTGCTGGCATACTGCTGCTGAGTACATGCCTGGTGCAGCTCTTATCTTTCTGTACAGGCACTTGGAGCTTGAGGATTTGAATCCTTGTAGGACAACATGCAATGACCATTAGATCGACAACACTTTGACATTGACAAAAATACAAAATGTTCATGTTTTATATTTTTACATAAATTATAATACTTTTCTATTATGGTAGAGACACGTACGTCACTGAATTATTTAGTGGAATGAAAAGCAATAATGCATATATTGCATTCAACGGTGCGTAAACATATGTGAAACACCTGAAAAATACTTTCCAGACATTGAAATATTTTGAAATCATTTAAAGTGTCAAATTAACTGTAGAGACATGCCACTATCTTACAATGTGTAAGATGCAAGACTCCTTATGTCATCACGATTTTCTTCGCACGTATGTGACTCTCAGTTCGGTATTTAAGTCAAAGTTTTGAATTTTTGATTTTCCCCACAGACCGTATTGTTACTGACCAATCTCCTTTGCAGAGTTTTTCCGTTGTGTAAGAGAGCGGTGACTGACGTGTCAGCACTCATTACGTCACTGAAGGGGATGAGTTCAAAGTTGACGTAAGTTACATGTATTACTGCCGATAATAATTATAATTTTATGCTCAAACCAGCGTTCTTTTTTATTTATATGACCGTCAACGCGCGAAAATGTACCTTCGGACATTTGTTACATTATTCGACAATAATTGATAAATTACCCCATAAAATTTACATTTTGTCACACTCTTTAAATGCAAACCCAATGTTAAAAACTGATAGCCACTATATTTTCCTCAACAGAAACATACTATTTGCTTCAAAATCCTCCAAGACCATCACTATGGCAACAGCGATTTGAAATGATTCTCTTTTATCTTGGCTATACCCAATGAAAAAAGGCATATCGTAGAAAGAAGACATGAATTAGTTCACCAGACATGATATACATTGAAAGAGTATAATTATAATGTTGCAACTAAAAATAAATGATGCTGTTAGGAAATGATTACCGGAATAGTTTACTGCCAATGTAAATTGAAGTGAGTTTTGACGTCAAATTGTGGTATGTGACGTCATTTTTAGAGTGAACAATGACGCCTTAGGTATACTTTTTCAAAATTTTGTAGTTTTGTATGTACTGGACGTAGGTAACTGAAATTTTCCAGTATTGATATTGAAATATTGTTTGTTCAAAATATGCAAGAAAGCTAGTTTCCAAGTATTTTGTCCGAAGGCCCATTTTCCCGTGTCGCTGGTCATATCATAAAGAACGCTGGTTTGGCTATTATATTATCGTCAAACGGTTTGGACGACCCTGGGATTTCTCCATGGATGAACTTGCCAAGACCCCAGTATGACTCCCATGCATACTGGTACCTAACAAAAATTGAAGAGTTAGCGACGTTTGATTTACCTGACTGCATTACTCATTTTTGTCTTATTATATTTTTAGTTAGCAAATAATTGTGTAAAATGTGGAGTAGCCAAAGCCAAGTGTTTGAGTGTACAGACCAGACACACGTTGTAAGCGTACTTAGTTGCTTGCGCCACTTTGCCTCGTGGTTTCTTATATGGTGTTATAACGCATTGTTGGAGAAGGAAGAGAAGTTTTTTGCGAAAAATCGCGGAGTCCGAAGGCGTAAAGAAAGTCGGCCAAGTATTTAATGTATAATGCATAAACCATTGACTTTTCTTATATACTTAACAAAAATGTTATATATTATGATTTATAAGTTCCGACAATTTTATTCCTAATACATATGTTTTCGAGACAGATCCAAAATAGGTGGCTGATTTAATTATGTAGCGTTTCTTAAAACGTTTTTTTCAATACAACTACAATGCATTGAACCATAAGACAAGGTTAGGAGACGCTTCCTTCCGAATCGTGAATTCATCTCTTCAGCTTTAGGGAATAGGGTGGAGAAGGTGGGAAATTAGCACTGACCATCTTGGTGTTCAGAATCTTTGAAAGTTAGCATTGACTTACTGTTCACATTAGCAACGTTAGTGCATTCATTCGTCAACTCCAGTCAATGCCGAAAGTTAGTGTAGATTCTTTGTGAAATAGTTGGTGTCTTATCCATGTACAATTAACACCATACAGGGGAAGCGGTGGTGTACATGCTAAGGTGTCTGCGGGTTCGAGCCCCACTGGGGTCACGACCGTACCTCCTGCCAGGACACCAGTACTGTTTTTTTCCAGGAACCTGACTCGAGGGTGACTCGATTAGCTGCAAGCTTTGTTCACAATCGAGCTAAAATAAATTAGTATAATCTAACACCATACACAATCTAACACAGCATCTCACAGCCATACTCAGGTAAAGAAGATAAATTCTAGTCTCTATTCAAATGCGTCATTCGTTTCCGATCCATCCACATTAGGACGAAATTGGAAAGAATTATCCATTTTTCATATTCAACTCATGTGATAAGTCAGTTTTATACTTTACAAAATGTAATTCACAATGATAAGTTTCTGGCACAAATCCTGTCGGTAACATGACCGAAAACAGGATATTTTTAGATTTAGTAAGGGTTGCGACGTCTGTCATTATTTCCAAATCTTAAGCTAGAATAACAATCATTTGTATCGTTTACGTTATACCTGTATTGTATACATTGGAAAAAAGGTATGATTTTGTTATTATTTTTAACGTATGCAACGTATGCAATACGTTTTACTACTATACAAAGCTATGAAATTGGTCATTTAAAGTCTTTGTTTTACATTACAAAAACTGAATTTGTCAATTTTGTTAATAATTTTAAGTAGCAATCATAGCCAAACAAAAATATATTGATTCATCGATTCTATTTTCTAGTTGAAATGTTTTCAAAATATTATATAAAGAAAGCGATATCAAAAAGTTGAATGGCTTACTGGATTGTAAATTACCGTCGGGGAAAAAAAAATCCGGTAAGCATTACAATTTGCATTTTTTCTCCTATTTTCGTTTGAAATTACGAGTCTTTTTGTGAAACGCGTATGAGGTCGCATGGTCACATGCTTAATTTTCTTCTTATCTTCATAGAGGTTAACTAAACAATGCTACATTCTAAACAAATAAGCTCTGGGCCTTGTGGTTTTAGACAAGAATATTTTTAAAGTTTTCGCTCCTACGATATGTGAAATCAAGTGAACCCCCATGAAGGATCAATTTTGACCAGGGGTCCATGATTTGAACAATCTTGGTAGAGGTCAACTACCCAATGCTGTATACCAAATAGCTAAATTCTAGACCTTGTGGCTTCAGATATTTTTTTAAAGATTTCCTATGATTATAAATCTATGTAAAATCAAGTGATCTGGGGAAGTCACTGGTTTCTACAGAAGTCACCAGTTTCTAATGGACGACTTTGATACTAAGGAAGTCTCTGGTTGCTAGGGGAAGTCATTAGTTGCTATGAAAGTTACTGGTTGCTAGAGAAGTCACTGGTTGATTAGGAAGTATTTTGTTGCTTAGGAAGTCACTGGTCATTAGTCCAGGTTGGTGGTTGCTAAGGAAGTCAGTGGTTGCTAAGGGAAGTTACTGGTTGATAGGGGAAGCCACTGGTTTCTACAGAATTTATCACTTTCTAGTGGACTACTTTGATACTAAGGAAGTCTCTGGTTGCTAGGGGAAGTCATTGGTTAATATGAGAGTCACTGGTTGCTAGAGAAGTCACTGGTTGCTTAGGAAGTCATTGGTTGATGTGAAAGTCACTGGTTGCTTAGGAAGTCTTTTGTTGCTTCCGAAGTCAATGGTCACAAGTCCATGTTGGCGGTCCCTAAAGAAGTCAGTGGTTGCTAGGTAAGTCGCTGGTAGCTGTAGGAACTGACTCGAAGATAGGTTTTTTCTTTAACTCCACAAACGGTCAAGGAGCTCCACAAGCATGGACAATTTTGACCACATGGGCATGATTTGAACAAACTTGGTAGAAGTCCACTTAATTGTTCTACATACCAAATATCTAAGCTTTAGGCCTTGTGGATTTGCCTATAAATTCTATGTAATTGATCCCGATCTATTCAAGGGGCAAGATTTGAATGCATTTAGTAAAGGTCCATAAGACAATGCTACTATATCTAAGGCGTTGTTGTTTAACAGAAAATGATTTTAAAAGTTTTTCTTATACGAAGTGATACTCAAAAGACAAGGGACCCCATGGCATGGTCAATTTTGACCCCAAATGCATGATTTGAACAAACTTGGTAGAGGTCCACTAGACAATGCTACATCCCAAATATCTTAACTCTAGACCTTGTGGTTTTGAGAAGATTTTAAAGGTATTACTTTATTAATTCATGTAAAACAATTTAGGTCAATGTAAGGATTCTTTTGGGCAAGTTTTATACAATTCCATAAAGTGGTTTTTGAAGAAATTATTTAAAGCAATTTTGGACGGCATATATAACAAAGACATGCATCATTTCTAAAATCTCACCCTAAGCCAGTTGCTAGAAGAGCTAAAAAGACAAATCTAAATTATTCTCAGACTGCAACCTACATTTTTATTCAAGGATTATTCTACACATGTGCCCTAAAAAAGGGGCATGTAGTCAGATTGATTGAACACTGTTGTATCAGGAAGTATCCTTCAATATTGAAAACCTTGCCAAAAAGGGTATTAGGGGAGGAAAAAAAGGAAAGGGTCAAACTACCTGCTAAAGGGCTAAATAAAATCCCTTCATCATAAATATTCTTTTTGTTCAGTCTCGAACTGAAAGCCTCCTAAATTTTATAACAGGCCCATTGCTAGCCAGTAATTTGAAAATGGCCTTATAAGGAAGGTTTTTTTTGCTCTAGTCGAGAAAACATTCTCATTTACTAGTACAGATTCACCACCTTGTTGTGTCAATGCCAATACTAACTGTAGGCACTGGTCACTAGGAACAACAATACTGTTTTTTTCTATTTGTGTAAATTTATTTCTTTTCAAATTAAAACAACAAATGCAAATACTCATATATTCATAGTTTATTCGAAGACAATTACTTTCTGATACCTTTGAAAATATACTAATTGAATTTAGATTTAGTCCACATCAAACTTGTTCAGTTACCTAGTGTAATATGTACATTGTATATGCCATATATAATCTCTATTACCTTTTGCATAATATCTGTTACTGAACTTCAAATGGAAGCAGGTGAATATTCAATATTCCCTTTAACGCAAAAATTATCCTAATCTATATTCGCAATCATCAATTAAGTCTATTTATTTCTTCCACATATAAACAAAAGGACAAACTTTCTTTTTCAAGGAATCACATTTTAAAAGTATGTTGTCACGCATAGTGAATAAATACAAGCAGTCCCACAAAGTTAACAGTTCATTGTGAGGCGAAACTAACTCTATGTCATAGACATCATGCTGTCATCTGTTTTTGTTGATACATTGCCATTCTCTCTTCTATCTCAGGTCGGAAATGACGAATCAATCCCTGAAATATTCAATTTTAAAATTATTCCATGTATTTGTTATTTTCTTTGGGGCTTAACTCCCATACAATCAGTAGCACAGTCAAGTACATGGAAGCAGTTTACCTAATCATTGCTCCCTTGAAGAACCAGTACTAGACTCTCAAACTCGACAAGAAACTGTCAACTTTCTAAAATAGAGTCAGGATGGTGGAAGGACATAAATCCATGACCCTCAACCAGTGAGATATGTAATGATTTCACTTACATCCTTAACCACTTAGTGACTAGATGATAGAGGTGGGTCCCACATAATGAAACTAGAGCCATCAATGAATGTGATTAAAAAAACCCACACACCTTGTCACAAGAAATGGCTTCTCCCATACCATATCCTAAATAAGTATATGCTTAACATTTGGGATATGTTCATTTGAAATCCAGTACCTGATTGAAGAATTACGAGTTGAAAACAAAATTAAGTCACATGACCTTTGATCACTACATGTGATCAGCTAAAATACAAACTATGCACATCATCTTGATATATGAACATTTGAGCCAAGTTTCATGAAAATCATTCAATAGGCTTAAAAGATATAATCTTACTTTCTTTGACCCTAAATTATGACCTAGTCCTGCAGTGTTGCAACATGGGTTCTGCATCATATTAAGATTCTAAACATTTGACCATGTTTTGTGTAAATCTATGAAGGGGTTAAGGACGTATAGTCTCATGACCAATGTGAATTTGACCCCGATAGTGTCCATGGATAACATCTCAACCAAACTTTCAACAAGGGTCTTGCACATTGTCTTGATAAGTTGAACATTTGATTGAAGTTTCCTTCAAGGTGAGTAGGAAATATTGACCACCCAAGTATATACCCCTCCCCAACTAAACTATAAGTGGAAGCGACATGTGCTTTTTAATGGTTTTAATTTTTACAATGCACCATCATACCAGTATCCATTCACCATAATCTGAAATTACATAAATAGTTTTCACAAATTTGCTAAGTTTAATTTTATTCTGAACCAAGTTCACACCTATATTGATCGCTCAAAGCAATCACTAATGGCAGGCAGTGTCAGCAGCTTTCATAACTGATGCCCATTCACAGCAGGTTGGAGTGAACACCTGTGGCAATAGCTATTGTGCAAAATATTCAAAATTTGTGAAATCACATTTGAATTTAATGAGTGCATTGTTACAGACAGGAACATAACTCACCTGTACTGGCCAAGCAGCACCGTCTCCAAGGGCACAAATTGTATGACCTTCGATTTGTTTACTAATTTCCCATAACATGTCAATTTCTTCTTTTCTGCCATTGCCTTCAACTATAAACATCATATTTTTTCATTAATAAAAATGTACAATTACCTTTAAGGCTTTTCAGACACTGAAACATCATATTAGTATAATACAAACAAAATCACATATGCCTATGCCGCCCTGCTAGCGCACAAAAAAGCAAAAGGACGCAAAGATTGAAAATGGCGCCTTTAGGGGGGGCGTGGAAAAAGCACGTGAAAATCGGCCTTGGGTACAAATGTATAGCTCGCGGCAGTTTGTTTAAAAGAATATCGCCCACGAACTTGCATTTCCTGCGAGTATTTAGAAGAATTTTCGCATGAAATCGTTAAAATTGCAGCACTTGAGGGTGTTAAATCGCGGTACTTAGAGTGGTGTTTCGGACAGCTAACAGGACTTCAAATTAGAATTATTTTTACTTTTGTACATTTATCAAATTCGAAAATATTTGCCGACCAACGACATTTGTATAGCTGATATAGGCATAACCAAAATAAAACTTACTCATATTATACATGTCTATTCCAAACTAGTTTTATAATCCAAAATAATCAGACCCGTCAAAATATTCGGTCTTTTTAATGCCACGTGCTTCGCCCGGATCAAACGAAACTCGGCGTCGGCGACGTGCTTTGATCTCGTAACACCTGCGGCTTTATGAGTAAAAGAAGTCGCTGTAGAAATTATTTTGTTCGACAAAGTTAATTCTTTAAAATAAATACATTGTAGAAGGAAATTGTTACTTAGAAAAATCGGCTTGAAGCGCCGCGATTTTGTTATAAACATAACGTTTATTTTAAGTAAAGAATAGTTGGAAGTTATTAATGTTAATTAGGTCAATTGAAAATACTTTCCGTCACATAGCTCGAAATTTCAAAGTTGGCGTAGTTAGTTGTCATCCTTTATGAAGCTCTTATTTTTCACACCTACCGCGACATTCGCGATGACAAATGCTATTGGAGAATAAACCTCGACTAATTACAGCAGATTTTTAACGGAAAAAATATTTAAAATCTACATAAAAGTTAATATTTTCAGTAACTCAATACTTTCAGAAACAATTATATTTGAAAAAAAAAAACATCACAGCGGCGATTCGCAACGAAAATAATACGTGGGGATGTCCATTCTATTTTCTGACTTTTTCGGAAAGGGACTCATTGTTTCATAGCTGGGACTCATTGTTTTGAAAAATGTGCGTCCCAGGGACTCATATAAATCAAAACCTAGATTATTCACTGCCTATGTTAGTCATGGTACAATAGCTGAAAAAATCAGATACTGCCTTTGATTATTATCTCATTAAACACTTGGGGCATCATAACTTAGCTAGTGTTTTGTAGAGGGATCATTAGATAAATTATATACCCTGATAGTTAGGATGCTGACCAGCATTTAAAAACAGTTCAGTGAAGAATCTGTAGAGTAAATCACTCACCAAACCTGTTCATCATTGTCAACATCCAGTTACAGCCTTCTCTGCAAGGTGTGCACTGTAAAAAATAAAACATTAACAGCTAGACATTTTGTTAAGCTTTTTATATAATACACTTTAACTGTACTTGTACACAGTGTCCCAAACAGTATTAAAGCAAAATTGTGTGACATTTTAAGACAACCAGTCTACCAGACAGACCCTTATTCATTTTCATAAATTGGTTGAAGTGTGTTCAAAGTCATAAACAAGTTTCTTACATTTCCTCTACACATCTATCTCGCAACAAGGCCGAAAATGATCGATCAATCACTCAATCATTGATAAATTCACAATACATTTTAACCATTGCTAAGATTGAGAGTTATGGTAACTTCTAAATACAGTGTTACTCTGAATAGTTAAGGTTCTACCTTTCAATTATTTGAATTTAAAAATAAACATTCACATAAACTCTGCATGGAACACTTCATCCTTACCTTGGAATGCAGCATTTCCTCTTACCAAGAAAGATACTTAAACATGGGTAATTTTCAGATGATGAAAATCTTGTGAATTGTGAGCAGACAAACTTATAAGCGAATTTTAAATTCATGAAAAGGAGAATTCTCTAATAGTAAATCTAACTGAAATGAATCTGTCGTGAGATTTTTAAATTAATGAACTGGGAAATTTGTGAAAAGAGTGAAAATTAAACCATCACGAGTATTTCCAATTTACAGAATTACAACTTCAGTTATTTTTGATTATCCTATTATACAGCAGCTCACCTGTCCACAGCTTTCATGTTTATAGAAGTAAGCTAGTCTGGCAATACATCTGATAATGTCTGCTTGTTTGTTGATGACAGTGATGGCTGCTGTACCCAGACCAGTGTACACTTCAATAAGCGCATCAAAATCCATCAACACATCATCACAAACTCTGAAAACAGTCATGTAGAGAATATATATCTGTGGTTCTTATACCCGTTGTCTGTATCCAATTTTGGTTTTAGCCATTTCTTCCACACAGTATAGTTTGTATGGCATGAAAAAGACATTCTGTACTTAAAGGGTATAGCCAATTCAGCATTTTGTAAGCCAATTTAACTGTTTTTGTAGCCAATTTAACTGTTTTTGTAGCCAATATAACTGTTTTTGTAGCCAATTTCTGTATTGGCTTCTGCCATTACTAAGCCTGAAATGTGACATGTCCAACATTGAATGAGGATGTTGCCAATTATTGTTTATATGGACAAATGTAGCAGTAAAGTTTTGTACAGCACAGGAACCTATGTTTTCAGGCTTAGGCAAGTAAAAGGATCATCGTGTATACAAGTTACAATCACAGAGTGGCATAGAAATACACCTTCACACTTAAAATTATCATGGAAATCTGATTAAAAACATAACTCTGTCCCTTCTTTATGCATGATTGTCATAACAACAAGAAGCAGTCATCAAGAGTTGTTAAATATACTATTACATTGCTAAAAATGTTTACAACAAAGTAGAAAGAAGTAAGTTTAACATTACAGCACTATGACCTGCTTACTATGGTAATTATATATTTAACTATGTTCACAACTTTGGTCCAGTTCTGATGATTTTTGTAGAATTGCATTCCCTAGAACACAGAAACAACCAGCAAAACTTTCACATATCAGAATGTTCAAAGGAAGAGAATCTGAGCTAAAGTGACTTACGATTTAGGTATAAGAGGTGTAGATGATCCACCTGGGATAACAGCTAACAAATTATCCCAGCCACCAATCACTCCACCAGCGTGACGCTCGATCAACTCTCGTAGTGGAATGGACATCTCCTCCTCCACGGTACATGGGTTGTTTACTTGACCAGAAATATTGAATAGCTAAAATGTAGAAATAACACATACATGGCATTGCATACACTCAATAAACTGGCAAAGACATATAACTCAAATTGTTCTTATTCTTAGAACTAGCAGGTTTTTCTAACTAAATGTGATTAAAATCAAAATATAAACATTTGATTAAAGCACAAAATACATTCACTCTCTTTAATAGCTTACATACTGAGGGCATCCAATGACTGTGCAGTACATAGAAATAACTTGATCAACACCAAACAATCACATTTGTGAGGAAGTTAGCAGCTTCTTATGGAGGAGAGGAGTCTAGTACAGGTTCTTTCCAGGAACGAGGCAAAAAGCTCATCTATTTAAAGACCGAAATACGGTTGAAATGGGCGGGTAACTTATTAATAACAACAACCACTTTGAACAGGACTAGGTGATGATTAACCATAACTGTGCAGTCATTATATGATGCTGCTTTTGTGACTTGTGCAGATCATGATCATCTTGCACATTATTCTGAATCCATGTGAACAATTGATCGAAAGTGACACAAGTCAAATTAAGAAGTATAGCAAGGTCAGGGTTTATGGAAATAGAGTGGTAAAAGTCACTTCTTATTAACCTTCATTCCAAAAACACAATCAGTAAAAATTTAACTCATACATTTTAGTATGGAGAAAAAGTAACCGCATTTGGAGTTAAGGAGTCAACCACAAAGCCAAAGTTATATACTTTGTTAGAAACTTACCTTTGTACCCCTGTTTCTATCTCTTCCAAATGAGGCAAACCAGTCACCACCTCGTCTGCAAATTGTCTGAAATGTACAAATAAAACAGTCTACAGCAATAACTCAATTAAAACTTTTAAAAGTACATGATGAACTTAAAGTGGTGTTCACAACCTATACAGGTACAAAGAATTCTAACTGTATTGCATCAGATTACTAAAATGACCACTGAAGACCACAAATCACCATCCAGTAGTTCTCACTGCACCATCTCCAAATCCAATAAATAACCTTGTGTGCAACAAGGCCACGGATATTCCAAGTGTGATTTGCCCAGGTAACCTTGTACTTATGTATGTATGTAGTTGCAGCAAATAATTTGTCTGTCATGTTTTACAACACCACTCTCCCATTTATCGGTCAGCATAGAATAAAACCCTTCCAAATGCTACCGCCATGAACAATCGCAGCAAGGCATTTAAGTGAAAATAATCCAACATGCCGCCTTGATAAAACAAATGCAAATTTTGCAAACAATCGGTGATATCATCAGGGTGATCACTAACATCTACCTGTCTGTCTTCCTTGTCTCATACTAACTTCTTTCAAACATAAACGTTTCAAATAAAAAGATCAAGAATGAGAAGTGAATACGTACAGGAGCAACTGCGACTGTTTCCA
Organism: Saxidomus purpurata; assembly: GCA_022818135.1. Classification (NCBI taxonomy): domain Eukaryota; kingdom Metazoa; phylum Mollusca; class Bivalvia; order Venerida; family Veneridae; genus Saxidomus; species Saxidomus purpurata. Next base: position 2,696,892 of record JAFMSR010000017.1, read on the forward strand.
CATTTGCTACAGTGGACGGACAACCAAACAATCCCACTTCAGCTGGAAAAGGTGGCTTTAACCTAGGCTTTCCTTGTTTACCTTCCAGAGATTCGATCAGTGCCTGAAATTGTATGTGTACATTAGTAGTGACTGCAGTAATAATAAGGTACTGTTAACAAATAAATAATAGTAGCTGATGGGTCACAAAGAGTACCGACAATATTGTTAGTTAATAGATGCATTTTCATGTTATGTTCCAACCATCCAAACCATTATGTGATTTTTGCACAAGTAATGGGGATTTTGCATCAACCTAAACCTCATTAGGAAGTAATACTTTCTTTACTCCATACATTTATTTTGAGAAAACAATAAGGTAAGTTTGGTTACCATGGTTACATTTCTATGTTTTTGCAAAACAAAAAGATTTCCAGAATGGTGAGCAAAACAACTTCTCTCTTTTGAAAGTGTGCTGTGGTGCCAAAATAGATACCATGGTGTTCACTGTTGTTTCATTTTCTGCTGACAAATTATGCTTTAGCGCAAAATGAGTACTTCATTCATAGAAAACATGATAATGTGTGTTTAAAAACCTCTATGTTTGTACTAACCTCCCAGTGGAAGTGTTTCTACAGTTTTATACAGGAATTAATGGTGAAATGAAACATATCTTAAAGTACTGCTGTTTGACATACAAAAAACTTACAGTTTCTTCCCCACAGATGTATGCCCCTGCTCCTCTGTGTACATAGATGTCAAAATCATATCCAGTTCCACAGGCATTCTTTCCAATGAGACCACTGTCATATGCCTGAAATACGTGATACATTAATTATTAGCCAAGTTTATCCACCACATAATTGTTTTTGTAAAACAGAGAAAAATAATGCTTCTTTTTCTCTATTCAATGTTACATGTATATAAAATACAAGTTAACAGTAAAGAAAGATGAAATTATAGGGCTCATAGTTTCCATACTTTTTGTTTGACTAGTATGAATGAACCCGACTATACTTTCGATGCTCTTAACTTTCTGCCAAGGACAATTATAAACAGATCCCTCGACCTTGAACAAGTTATTTCACCAATGCAGTGGCAAGCCGGTCATTGGTCAAAGAGTTAACAGTACCCTGGCTATGTGTGTCAGTTTTTGTGCTTACATCAGCATATATTGTTTCTCTACAAAGTGTATTTACCTCTTTGACTGCAATCTGTAATGAGGATGCTTCGTTGTAGAATTCTCCTCTGATATATATGTATGCTGAAAACAAAAACACCAGTAGCTGTGAAATGAATTACTTATAGTGTCACTTATTTAGTGTCTGTCCTGTGTGTTACAGTTAATAAGAACATTGCTCAAAATATCATTATGAACTACACCACTGATTGTAAATACAGAATTTAGATTCAAGGTATTGATTTACTTGACAGAAATTCAGTATACGTGAAAAAAACATAGCATGTAGATTTGTCCCTAAAACACCTGATGTCATCATTAAATAATGCATATATATATATAACACATACCTGCTCTAGCCCCCATGGCAGCTCCTGCCACGAGACAACCTTCGAGTAATGTGTGGGGATCATGTCTCATGATCTCTCTGTCCTTACATGTACCAGGCTCACTCTCATCAGCATTCACACATAAATATTTGGGTCTGAAATATACAAAATGCAAAACATAATACACCTCTACTATACACATCAGTAAGTTGTTTTGGGGCAAGTATACTGTATAATTATTAATTAACCTAGCAATCATAAGTTATTTTGTACGAGTTAAAATCAAAAGTGCTATAAAAATGTTACAACATATCCTCTTATAAGGCGCACTCATTATAAAACATATCCCTAATGGACTGGAAAGTTGTTTATTTTCTATAAGACACCGAAAGGTATGTTTACAAGTGCTATGCAAATACATATACATGTATGCACAGTAACTCGAGGCATTTTTTTCTATGCCAGTATGCTTATTATCAATTCAACATGACTAACTCTTGCCATTTGAGTCAAACTATAAACCAATAGTTCCAAGCAATGTTAAGATTTTCTTTTTTTATCATTTCACAATAATGTACATGTACTCTGTGTATGGAAATCTAACTTAATTGCCATTCATAGGTGTCCTGAATATATTAACTGTTTACATCTGTTTCTCTTACCTGCCATCACTTGGTTTGTTCATGAAACCCCATTTCATACCAGTGGGAAATCCTGCCCCACCTCGACCCCTCAGACCAGATGTGACGATTTCTTTGAGGATCCAGTCTGCACCTTTCTCAACTATCTCCTTAGTCTTATACCACACACCCTACAGAATGGAAGAAAATCAGTATTTACCTGACTTAAAGATATCCATGTCACATAAATAGTGCCACTTACTCTTCATATATCTTGGGAAAAACCTAGCAGTGCTAAAATATTAAAGCAAAATGGTCAAAGATTTTTTCAAATCAGTGTAACTGCAAACATTTTTCTGATGTAGTATTATGAACAATGGTTGGGTTACAGTAGTAAGTTTCACTGTAAACTGACAGCAATACACATGTATGAAGAACAAGTACATACCCGTTGAATAGCTCCTTTAAGTTTAAAATCATGTCTGCCGTATAAATTCTGGAAGATTCTGTCATCATCATGTAGAGGTCCAAATTTTGTCTGAAATATAAGAGACAATAGTTCAACTACAACAGAACAAGAGCAGGATATGCTAGAGCTATCACTGAAGGAAATTTATACATCAACCACGGCAACTGATGCATTTTTGACTAAACAAATGATCCATTTTATTAGTGTATAAGGGGACATAATTTGTAATTTATAAATAAAAGCTCAGCAGATTCTAGTAAATTTATCACCTTAAACTAATAAATGGTACATTGACCATGTAAATGCCTAAAAGTGTGACAAGTTATAGGGTTTAATTACTGTTTTGATAGCATTTCAGTTATTTACAAGTCAGCAGGTAAAAGAATTAAGACTGAGGATGTAAGTCCACAGTGTGTGTCACACTGTTATTTGATTTTAAACTACATTTTCATTTTTACAGCCAGAATAAAAACACGTCAAAAGCTAAAAACTGTGTCTGAATGTCTGTATACAAACATCTTTGGATAAAGTCCAAACTACTCAAAAAGCTTAATGGCCAACAGTGCTAGTTAATGAGGCCTAATGTTGCTTTTTGCAATGTTAGGCACATTTACCAATTTCATAGCATTAACAATCACAAAGAAGTAACTCTTCACACAGAATGACTGTACTTACCTTTTCTGGTTTCTTTGCCTCTGTTGTGTTATTTCTAATGGATACAAGGGTGGTTGGACACAGGCTGTTTACAACTGAAAGGTATTTTATAAAAATTTGATGACAACTGCCATGTATTCAATTAAGACATTTCATTTAGAAATAAGTTCAACTTAGCCATTTGATATATACACTAAACATTGAACCAAACTTTTAACACACCACCTGCCTTTTTACTTGTCTATACAACTTCCACTGACCATTTTTTATCATTCTAAAACATTTATTATATGGTTATCTATGTTACAATATATATATAATTTCTGTATAGATCTTACAACCAATGTAAATGAAAATCATTTCTTAAAAATAATCGATCAAATAAAAGGACATTATCTACCATGTGATATCACGCGCTGGGATTGTCTATTCGTGAATAGCAACAATAGAATCTTGGGACGAGAGCTACCGTGGAATAAAATGGTTAAAAACAATAAAATGTGTGTAACAATTTTCGAACTATAGAGGAGTTTTTACATAGTTGAAACATAATTATGTTATGTAGAAAGAAAAAAGCGCAGACTTAGACAGTATGTGTTGCATATACTAAAAGAGGTAGCTCGTATGAGAACATTGCACACAAATTTTGAAGATATCTCCAATACACCTACGAGTTTTAAAGTAATGCTTTAGCCCGATATAGGTATTACGCATATTCATTTTATTCAAATGGCATTTTTCTAGTCCATCCATATTCAATTTGGACAGGTCTGACTTTCAAACTTTAGGCCCAAGACTTCCAAAGCTGAAGGTGCGGAAGTCAAGACTTCCAAATTTGAAAAGTTAATGAGAGCCTAGCCAATAGTCTTTGACGCTAATATTCCTATTTCTCATTAAACACCCATAAAATCTTACAAATTGTGGCCTCCATATTGGAAAACTGCAGAAGCGTTCTTAAAAGCGTATTTCGTCATATGTTGAAGTGCATCTAAACATCAAGTTGAAAATATAACAGACATGCAGAAAGATATAATTGGCAGCACAGCTCATTAAAAATAGCTTCTTGAACTTATTTTTGTCAAAACATTTATATAAGTTTGTTTCAGTCAATATTATAACAATTGTTTCTTCTACATTAAGCCAGGTCTATTTTTAGACGGTGGTTTTCCCTTCTCGTCTCATCAAAGGCATTAGCAAGGTGATTTGCTTCATTTTCAAATATGAAAATAAAGAAATAAAATGTTTTAGTTGGATTCTTAAGCATTTATGATGGGTAGTTGTCGTGTCTATTGGATTTATAATGTGTTTCTAAGGATTCTGTGGTATTATAGAAAATATCTTTTATGCCAATTGATATAACAAGGACCTGCACTAACAAAGTTCTATGCTCCTGCGTTAATGAATAAATTATGCAAATGAACCGCCATATTAGAATTACGGTAAGCGCGCTATGGTGCGCTGGAAATTGACACATGTCCGTTTACAAAGCTCCGCCACGTTTAACAGTTTCCTTCCATGTAAGAAAACTTGATGGTTTTTGATTGTATATTGAATGATAAATAAAATAAAAGAAATATGATAAAAATTGGCGGCATTGATAGTTTACGAGCTTTATAAAGTTCAGGAATTCATCGGAACGACCGAGATTCTGTCGCCGGATAGTGGCTGAAAATAGCCTTTTAAACAAACTTTGAAATCTTTTTGAACATGCAGACAATTTTTTCCCAATAGATATTTGAATATACTTTACGAAACTACTAAGTTTGTAATGTGTCCACTTCTTATTAAAAGTGTCTGGGAAGTTAAATTCGTTTGTTTACATAAATTTGTACCGCCATTCTGAAACAAACGTCTGTATCGGTGATAAACGAAGTTATACGCTCTATCAAGCAAAGCCTCGGTAGCGCAGTGTCTTATAATCCCGCTTGTCACGCGAGAGATCTGAGATCGAAACTCCGCCGGAGTAGGAAAAATTTATTATATTCATTTATACTCACACTTCTAGTATAGTGAGAACGGGATTATAAGCGTAATACAGATTCAAAAACTTAACGAATTAATTTGAATATATGGGTTGGGTTAAAGGCCCGCGCATGCTCTGTGTGTGCGTGATGTTTACATCCGGTCGTAGCATACGAATAGAGAGCAAACTTTGTTAGTGACCTGATCCTGTTAACTTTGCATCGCTACAATTCTATAACTAAGTATGGTCAACTGACACAATTTATAAAGAGACCAATTTTGTTATGGAAGCCAGAACTAATTAGAGCCCCGAGCTTATTACCTAAAGATATCATGACAGCTTTGATTTAAACCCGTAGTTCTAAACTAAACTTCAGGAACAGTGGAGGAAACACAACTTTCTTCTTAGGATGCTTTCACTGAGAAAACATTTTGAATCTGCTTTGACCTCCACTCTGTCTCCAATGCCAAAAATATGACACACTTTGTGTCAACCACGTATTTCAAGCTAAATATCAATGCAGGTAAGTGATTTTCACTATAAAAGAAAAGCTACTTACAATTATTTAAACGCAGCGTAGGTGAAACACGACAGAGACTTGCCATAGCCGTAGTCATTATGAAATCAATCGTTACATAAAACAATTTTATTTTTGGCCGAGGAGTCCCACCGGTCCGCTCGTGTCAGTAAACATTTGTGAGAATCACATATTTCTTTAAACGACGCAATGGAATGCATGATGGGAACCAGACGTTTCGGCCCCAGTACGTTTCGGCCTCGAGAAAATTGTGGTGACGTTTCGGCCACATGACATTTCGGCCTCACTTTATGTCCATTTCGGCCCCAATTCATATATAAGAGTCAATTATATCACGGACTACCATGACTATATTGTTTCGATGTACATTTTTTTTGTTTCAAATATATAATTTATTGAATTATAAGTGGAATTTTAATTTTGTTATTGGTATTTGCTAACGATTACAATAATATTGTAATCGTTATAAATGAATCATTGTTATTTTGCGTTTTGAATAAATGGTGATGTATATAATAAACGAGTCTGTTGGTATTTTCTAATTGTACATAAAACTGTTAAATTTATAGGTAAAAAACTTTACATTGACGGCGAGGAGTACCAACAGGGCATGGAACAGAATTAGGGAGGTCAAGAAGAGCCTTCCTTGAGTATTTTGAGCTGGAATGTGAACGGTCTCAAACGTAAAATTAGTGATCCGGATTTTATTCAATTTCTACAATCATACGACCTGGTGTTTTTAAATGAAACGTGGCTCTCAGGTATAGACAAAACTAATTATGATATAAACAACTATTTTTCAGAACATTTGTGTGGAAATAAATCAAAAAATGTAAAGAAAGGACGCTACAGTGGTGGTATTACCTTTTATTATAGAAATGATCTGAAACAGTATATAAAAATTGTTGAAAAAAATCAACAAGGTTTGATTTGGGTTAAAGTATCGAAAGTGTTATTTCCTTTCAATGAGGATGTCTATATATGTCATGCATATGTCCCCCCATGTGATTCTCGAATTGTTTCTACTTCAGATTTTGACTTTTTTGAACAGCTTGAGTTAGACACCGTGAGATATAATAACTTAGGCAAAGTGTATATTTCTGGCGATTTAAATTGCCGAACGTCTGATTCTGTAGATTATTTTACTTTTGATAAATACCTTGATCCTGATGCGTTTTATTTTTTTGACATACCAAGTCGTGTAAACAAAGACCACGTGCTTGATTACAGTGGGCGGCGTCTACTTGAGACTTGCCAAGCAACCGGCCTTATAATAGCCAATGGTCGTCTGCTAGGTGACCACGGGAAAGGTGACGTTACATTTTGCTCATATAACGGGCAGAGCACGGTGGACTACATTTTACTAAATTTTTCCGACCTTAATACTGTTACGTGTTTCGATATTTTGCAATTTAATGAACATTCGGATCATGCACCTCTGAATTTCAACATTCGTATGATTCACCGCGGAAAAACGGAAAGCACCGCGGAAGAATATGCGCACGAACACGTGGAAAAAATAGTCTGGGATAGCGATAAGTCCGACGAATTCATAAACCGGCTTGTGAATGTAAATGACACACTACAACGCCTGGCCACTCAAGCGAATATTCAGCCCATTGATCAGGTTGTCAGCGAATTTACGCAGGTTTTATACGACTGTTCATTTAATACATTTGGAAAAACACATAGTATAAATAACAAACGACAAAATACGAATTACACGAATAATCATAAATGGTTTGATGAAAAATGTTTTAACGCGAGAACAGAATTTAAATCTGCGCGTAACACTTTTAACAGGGAAAAGTCAGACGAATCGCGAGGTAACTTCGTCCGGGCTCGAACTAAATACAATAAGGTTAAGAAAAAGTCAAAACAAACATTTAGGCGACAGGAAGGTAACAGAATAAGCAATTTAGCAAAAAAACAGCCGCGGAAATTCTGGAAAAATATAAAAAAGAATTTGAAACACAACACGGTTAACGCAGATACATTGACGATTGGCGATCTAAGTGATCATTTTAAGAACCTTTTTGGTGAAACACAACAAAACATGAACAATAATTATGAATTTTCACAGAAATATGAAAAAATAATACCAAACCAATTTGGATTTCAAAAGGGAAAATCTATTATAGACTGTATATTTATTTTTCATTCAGTTATATCAAAGGTAGTAAACTCTGGTGGAAAGCTATATGCAATCTTTATAGATTATGAAAAATGCTTTGACAAGATTGATCGAACGTTCCTGTGGCAAAAACTCCTAACTGAAGGCGTAAGTTGTAAAATGGTTAAAGCAATAAAGTCTATGTACTCCGTAGTAAAATCGTGTGTCCGATATAAATCTTCACTATCTGACTTTTTCGATTCCGAGATGGGTTTGAAACAAGGATGCCCGAGCTCACCATTACTCTTCATGCTATTCGTGAATGACATCATGGAAAATATAAACGCTGATCTTAATGATATCTTCACAGTAAATGAATTAAAACTGTTTATTCTCTTGTATGCAGACGATCAAGTCATTTTCGCCAAATCGCCTGAAACATTACAACTTATGCTAAATGATATCGAGAATTATTGTAACTTATGGGGTTTAAAAATTAATGTATCAAAAACCAAAGCAATGGTCTTCGAAAAGGGTAGACATTCATGTTATAATTTTCGCCTATACAACGAGTTAATTGAAACGGTAAGCTCATTTAAGTATTTAGGAATGACGTTTTTCAAAAACGGAAATTGGTACCGTACACAAAAATGTATTGCCCAGCATGCTTCAATTGCACTTTATAATCTGTTTAGTATTCTCAACAACATAGAGCTACCGGTTGCTCAAAAATGCAAATTATTCGATACATTGGTCTCGTCAATTTTAAATTTCGGATCAGAGGTGTGGGGAATGCATGAAGCGACAGATGTGGAGCTTGTTCATAAAAAATTTCTCAGACGTGTTTTAGGCGTTAAAAAGTCAACAAATCTCGAAGCACTTTACGGAGAGTTAGGAAGACTACCATTGGCTATCTACCGTAAAATAAACATGATTAAGTACTGGATTAAATTATTAAAGCACAGTGAATCATCTCTGGTAAAGAAAATATTTTTGATGTTAAAAACTGATACAGATCTTACCCAAACATATAGAGGCACAAATTGGGCTTTCCAGATAAAAAATATTTTACAGGAACACGGATTCAATTATCTGTGGGATCAACAATTTGAATTGGACATTATTCCTTTTGAATTAATAAAACAGAGAATTATTGATGTATTTTTACAGAAATGGTACTCAAATATTAATAATTCTAGTCGTTTACAATCTTACTGTATTTTTAAATACGAATTTGAAATGGAAAAATATCTAGAAGTATTAAGTAATAGCAAACATAGAAGTGCCCTACCGAGATTCAGAACCTCATCACATAATCTACAAATAGAAGCTGGACGATACTCCAATATCCCAAGAGAAGATAGAATATGTTTATCGTGCAGTATGAAAATATTAGAAAGTGAATATCACTTTCTATTAGTCTGTCCTAAATACCGTGATATAAGAAACAAATACTTTAAACGTTATTACTGTCACTGGCCGAACTTAAAGAAGTTCGAAAAACTTATGTCTTCAAAGTCCAAAAGTGTTATTTTTAGTTTGTCAAAATACATATATTATGCTATGAAAATACGAATTTCATAGTTCAAGTAATTTGCTGATGTTCGATTTTGTATTATACATTTGCAAGTTTACAGGTGTACATGGTGATAATTCTGCTAATATTTCATTTCATATAAGATATATTATGTCATTTTCAGACATAGAAACTGTTTCTATATGAAATAATCTACATACAAAAAGCACGCATATCTTTTGTAAATATTACAATATGCATAAACCATTATTAACTTTTAGGGAAGACTTCTTTTGAAAATAACGATTTTAACTTGCAAAGAGTTGTCTCCCTTGGACTGGATAGCATAAGTATAACAAAGCGACGGTATCGATACGATCTATATTCTATTATATATCTTTTATCTCCTAACAAATGCGTTATTTTTTGTGTGATAACCAGTAGCATCCGATGTGAACCTGTATTAACACGTTCACGTATTTAAACTGTTGCTCTTCTGTAAACTGTTTTTCATTTTATCTGTACCACAATATTGTGTTCATTGTTATAGGCTATAAGCGTTGTATTATGCTTTATGCTAAATAAACTATTGAATTGAATTGAATTGAATTGAATTGTGCAAAAAGTTGTTTGTGTCCGCAATTAAAAGATGTAATTTTAATGCATTTCGGTTCTTTGATATACTTATTAATAAGTGGAACAATATTTCAAAGGATAATAGGTAATTAATTTAATGACGTGATTATGTATGAAAAGAACCAATTTGTTGATGCGGCGGCAATTTTTCGGTTACTTTGATGCAATTGATATGATTGACATTTGCGCTGAAGTTTATTCAAAATTTGAACATTTTAATTGGTTAAAAAAAATAGTGAATGACGGCGGAAAAAATCATTGGTGTTCTTTTATTAAATTACTCAAAAAAATTAAAGATGCTAAAATTTCACTGGTGATGTACGATATTGCTCAAACTAAATACGGTTTAATGAGTTTCATTGGTGTTTAAGTGAATTACTCACACACAAAAAAACAAGATAAATAACTCGTATTGAAATTATAATATCATTCCTTAAAATGAATTTAAGTAAAATTGCTCTACGTGTTGTGATTCTTATACTGTGGGTTTATTTCTTGAAAAAAAAGGATTTATTTCTTTGCGTTATTTGTAATTAAATTTAGTAATCATTGTATTTTGTGTGTGTGTTGATTTTGATTAAGAAACATTAACAATGACTGAATTGTGTATTGAGTGTAAAGAAGAGGTCCGTTTCTGTATTACAATTCTGTATTACACCAACACCAACAATATAGTTTATTGCATTAAACATTACACAATGCTTATAGCAACAACAATAGAAGACAAGTACAAAGCTTTTTGGAAAGGCTTGGTCATTAACATTTTCAAGATGAATAAAATGTAATAAGTTTTAGTTTCTTTTTTGTTTGCATGGTAAAGAAATTTGGACAAATTGATTAATACAGTTTAAGATTTTTTTGATAAAAGATTCGAAAGTTTTTGTCAAGTTGGCCACGTATAGTAATATTTCTTTAAATATTTCTGTCTAAGATTTCTGAAGTTTGAACAAATCAAAAGATGATGAATTTCATTTACGTATTTCAATAGCAAGATCATGTGCAGAGATTCTAAATTTAGTTAACGCTATTCTGTACCTGTATTCTGTATGTTTCTAAACGGGGTGAATTATTTATTGCACTATTGGTGAGATATAATACGTTTTAAATAATAAAGATGTATCTCTTTGCTGTAAAGTTGAAGCCAATATTTTACTATTATAAGTTTTCTGTATATGTGCATAGGAATTCTTCCTAATTCTCCGTAAATTGCATCAAGATTGGATGAATTCCTTACATGTAGAAGTTTTCGACAACATTTGGAATGAACATTTTCAACATCAGGACTTAGCAGGACAGGGTCAAACAATTTTAACTTTTGGGAAATAAATCTGAGAAAATTGGAAATGTGAGTCTGGAACTTAATATTTTTGCTGCTTCACTGTAACGTCTTTTTATATTTTTGTTCAACAGCAATAAAAATGTTACTGTACTCGCTCTATACAATAAATAAAGAAAGAGAAAGAGATTTTTTTTTCGTTTTTATGAAAATGACATGTCGCTTTATTAATTCTCTAAATCAAATCAAATATCTTTATTCACTCAAGACATGTAAACATGACAACATGAGGTATAAAGAGCATAGTAATACGAGGCATAGTCAATACTAATGGAAATAATCTAACACAATTAAATATCGGAAGATAGTAGAAACAATTTACTATATAACCAAAGTACATAAACTTCTACATACATATTTAAAAAGATTACCGTTCTATTCTTCTATTCTGTGGGAGAAAAACCAATTCAAAGTACAGACAGAGTATATGTATATTCAATTAAACAAACATAATATATGTTTAACAAACTCGCAGAATTTATGAATCCAAAAGATCAACGTTTACATTCCAAATGTTTGTATTTGTATCCAAAAAGTCACAGAGAATATCATGAAAAAACGAAGTTTCAGTGGTTATTGTCAAGCATTTTAAAATTTCCGCCATGTTAGATCTAGCCTTGATTTCACCTCTTCTATAATCATATATTGATAGTAATCATATTTTTCTTTTTGACATCTTTAAATTTCTCTAATTATCACGCATTGATTAATTGTTTGAATATCAAAAACGTCGGACTGTGTTAGTTGGTTGATTGAATTAAGTTGTTTGTTCACACATGTCATGCCTAATTCACACGTGCGTGTCATAACCACTTTAATTATCATTAATGTTTTAGTAACAAACCAGAACAGAAGAACAGAAGTTAATTTATTACTCTCAATACATATAAACAAAACATGGGAGTTTCAGTTAATCATGATAAAACAGTTATTATGATATGTAAATACAGTATGTTCTTTAACGACAGAATTCCCATCACTACCAGAAAATTTAACAAGAAGTTCAGTTTCTTTTTTTTCTCATGCAGTTATCAGTTTTCCTATGTTTACATACAATTTTATATCTAATAAAATAATGATATGAAAGTATATACTACTTATGTTTTGATATTCTTCGCTAACAACTCAACTGAAAGACACATCGATTTCAATTATCATTGAATTGATGCACGATGTGTTAAAACGTTGGTAAAGAAACTTTAGCCTTATCCTTTTACAGGTTTAAAACCACGTAATATGTCATTAACTTTCTGGGGCCGAAATGTCATGTGGCCGAAACGGCAATGGGGCCGAAACGTCGGGGCCGAAACGTCTTTGGGGCCGAAACGTCATGTGGCCGAAATGTCATGGGGCCGAAACGTCTGTAATTCAGCATGATTACCGGAATGCCAAATTAAAAATATTAAAAGAACGGATGTAACAGTATATTTTGACACTTTTAAAGCAATGATCTGTTAGATCTCGTTATCTTAAAGCTTTAGATACAGACGTAATTCTTAGACATTAGTTTAGAACTTAAGCACATAATTTGATTTGTTTTATTTTAAAAATTTGACCTTTTATGGACTATATTGTGGTTTTAAGAATAATATGAAAATATGCAATACCTATATCGGGCGAAAGCATAATGTATAAAACTTCTCACAACGGCTCTGTTCTAAAACTATGAAAGAAGGCACTGCCTATAATGGGGATTTATCAACGGGTGTAAGTGTTTTCGTCAGACAGTACTGTGACTGCAGTTCTACATCTACATCTACGGGGATACTCCCAACAATCAATTTCTGATCATAACTGGGAGGTCGGGGCAGTTGTTAAAAGAAAATGCTAAATTACATGATATGCATGTGTTAAGAGAGTAAAAGTAGTACTATATACAACTTGGTTAAAAGTAAGTCTAGGCCAGATGTGAAGCACTGAAGATTCACACTATTAGTTTCTTATATGAGCACGAGGTTCAGATGGAAATATCCGTCACTGAGGGTAACTGTTTTGGCGGGAACGAGGCTCTGCCGAGTTCCCGCGAAACAGTTTCCCGAAGTGACGGATATTTCCATCTGAACCAAGTATCTCATGGAAGAAACTTTTTCTTGCATACCGTCTTGCACTTTGAAATAGATATTTAAAAACAAACTTACCGAAATGATGCATTTTGATATAAAAACAAACATTCTTTAGATGTTATGTATGGGAAAGTGACGTCACATTTTTTATAACGTGACGTCACATTGTTTATAACGTTACGTCACAAGTAAGCACGTAAGTCGTCTTACACGGGGGGGGGGGTGTAAGATGAGATTTTCCAGCACTTGTAAAAACTGCAGATATCCCCATCTGGTATGCAAGAATGTCCTTGATGTTATAAGGCAAGGCGTTCCAGTATCTGATCGTGCGAGGGAAAAAGGAGTTCATATGATACTGAGTTCTTGAAAATGGTATGTTATAGTTAAGATTTCTAGAGACAGTCAGGTGGTTATGATCTACAATGACGAGGTTGTGTGATATTTTATATAACATTATCAAGGATGCGTGTATTCTTCTCTGTTCTAAAGTCTGCCATTTAAGAGTTTCAAGCATTGATGTTACGCTGCTTTGGTAAGAGTAATCATTCAAAACATATCTGGCTGCAGCCCTTTGTACCTTTTCTATCTCATGTGATAAGTTTTTCTGCCATGGGTGCCATATGGTATTACAGTATTCTAACTGTGGACGGACGTATGTGTTTTGTAGGCAGTTTCTTTGATATTACGGTTGTTACATTGTACATTTCTTTTTATGAATCTAAGAGTGTTACTAGCTTTTGAAGAAGTAGATTCAATATGTTTTTTCCAACTAAAGTCATCACTGATGGTAATCCCAAGGTATTTAGCATTTTCTGTAGTTTTTAGTTCTTGATTGTGTAATTTATATGGAAAGATGATATTTTTTCTTTTTTTTGAGATTCTTATGATTTCGCATTTATCAGGATTGAATTCCATAGACCATTTACGCTCCCATTCTTCTAATTTTGTTAAATCATCTTGAAGTTCGTTAGGGTCTACTCAAGTTTCAGTTTCGTCTCACTCAATGTTTGTTGCAAACTTGAAGTGTTTTCGTCTTAGCAAAATTAATGAAAGTTGAATGAAAATCGTGGCCAGTAGAGTGTCCAATATCAGGTGACTGTGGCATTGACCCCAAAAGAATAGGGATCAACTTCATGTTGCAGGCAACCTTCTGAGCAAGTTGAATGAAATATTGATCTGTAGAATGTTATCAAGGAAACTCCCTTGACCCAACTGACTCCAATACAAAAGGGATCAACTTCATGTTGCAGGCAACCTTATATTGATCTGTAGAATGCTATCAAGGAAACTCCCTTGACCCACTGACTACTCCAACACAAAAGGGATCATCTCAGGTTGCAATCGACCATCTGAGCAAGTTTCATGAAATTCAAATGAAAATTTTGACCAAGAGAGTGTTAACTATAGCCAGATATGTATTAAGCACAAACTTTCTATGGACTTGGGTTGCTCTGATCAGCTGTACTATCTGACCTCTATCTCTGGCAGCAATTTAGTGTTTTCCTGTACACAGAATTATATTTATTATTCCATTACTGTGACAACTGTCTGATACAGCCATCGTCCTGTCAGACAGCACTGAGAACAGCAAACTTTCTCAGTCAGTGACATGAAAACATTTTTCCTTGTTTAAACCTATATGATAAAGTGTGACGACATCCATTTTTTTAGGTTATCAAACTGTTTGCCAGACTACTTTTACAATGTTTATTCTATTGGTCACGGCATTTTTGAAAAAAGAAGTTGAGTTAAACAGCTACTTTTCCTCTATTTATTTCTGAATTTTCACATTTTCTGGAGATCGTTTATTAATCAATTTGTTTAAAAACTAGAACAAATATAAATCAAGCATGTACATTTCAGCAAAAGAAAACAAACAAAAAATCTTACAAGTAATCAGAATAATGCAGTTGATGAAATTGCAAGCTGGTCTTGGATCACCACAGTCCAGTATCAACATGTGACTGAACTTCACTATTTATTTCAGGATGAGATTCATGGAAAGGCTTTTGATTAAGATCAAAGCTTTATTGTCATATTTTACAGATTCAAATCATTTTTAAGAACTGAACAAGAGTTTATAAATATACATGTACACTTTTTTTTAGAAATCTCTCAATTGTCATAACATGAAAAGTTGTTTTAAATTAATTTTATTTGAGTAGCATCTTTGAAAGGTTGTTCACTATCCATTCTATCAAAGTAAGATCCACAGTTACACAACCTGAAATTGAAAATACAAGTACAATTCATAACTTATATTAAGAGCTGCAAATGCAAAAAAATCACGAGCAGCTGCTTATCCTATATAAACGTTTAGGGAAAGTTATGTAAATGTTTTGTATAATCTATTTTATGATAAAATACAACTTTATTCCCAAGACGACTGCTGTAAATGACGAAACCCATGTTAACAAGCGTGCCCAATCATATTTCGCATTTGAAAGTTATCATGATGTCTGCTACGTGTTCAATGAAGTTTGGGATAGTTTCCATAGAAAATGATGTATTAGAATCGAAAGATAAACTGTTCACTATATTTTATTGACTTGAATTTATTTACAACACAGCGGAACTTCTGACTATAATTCATTGGATGATGAAATACAGAGAGACAGTTATTATTTCCTAATTAAATAAGATTATCATGTACTGTTTGCACAATTGTATAAAATAGAAAATCTAGTTATTTCAGATAAGGCAATTTAAAATTGAAAGTTGATACTAAGCGTAAAAAAACGTGTACCGAAGACAGCATTGGTGGTTCCCATTAACATTACTGTATGCAGCTACATGTAAGTGTCTGCGTGGATTCAGGATTCAGATCTATTTTTCTTGGCATCTAGAACAACACCATCTTGGGAATACAACCAGTGCCACTCAGCGGGTCCTGTAAAAAAGAGTCCGAATCTAGAAAATTGGAATGCTAATAAAAACAGAGACTGGGTGTTACCGTGATGCAAACTAACTTAAATTCATTCAGCCGGAAAACATAACATACTGGCTCGAGTCCTACAACCGGACACTTTTAAAACATATTTTACGATAACTCTGGTAATTTTTGTATCCAGCAATCAAACTTTTAACAGTAGTAAGTTAGGTTCTTCTCCGAAAATAAAAGCTAATTTGTTTAGTCATAAAGATAGACCAATCACATTTTTGAGGCCCGGCTGTGGGGTCACCAAATTGCTTTATTTTATTGACCAACTGTACCATGTTTCCGGACAGCTAGTCTAAATAGATTTGTTTCTTTTTTATGTTAGCTTTTAAATTATGTAAACTGTTTCAATTATTCGACACATAAATGAAATATCCTGATAAAAGGATTAACTTGTGAATTTTATTTGCTGGGCCCTACAGAAATATCGCGCATGCGCAGTCTGTCACTCCCCCCCCGACAATGTAAACATGCTTTCAGTGACCGACTAAATAAATGGTAAGATTTCTGGTCAAATACTTGCATTAAACTGTTGTGGTTGCACTTATTTGATGGAAAACAAGTGTCTGTTTGATTAACATAAGATGATTGTAAATATTAACAAAATAATCACGCGTTTTCGCAAGTGTCCGGTTTGGTGGTCGTCCGTGTTTGGTTGTCTCGAACCAGTACAAAAGCTTGGGAATTCAATTCCGATCATGCACAAATCTAGCCTAATTAATTTGGCGTTTCAGTGTGACCTCTTTCACAGATCTGATATTTTATAACTGTCACACCTCTACGCCTAATTTTAAAGTGCTCATAACTGGGCAGAAATCCGACGAGAGGAATGACCCCGTTTGTAATGAATTTTTAAAGTATCCCCGATATATATCACATTTAAACTTTGTGTGCGACAAGAAAAAACATTTATCTTGAAGGAAATAACATTACTTTACTGATGAAATGTATTCATAATTAAAGATTTGACGACGAAACTGTTACCACTCTTTTCTTGTATATAACGCAAATAAACCGGTGCAGCGGTAATTTTCAGCACTGCCGATTACGCACACACTGTGTATAACCGTGCAGTCAACCGATTACGCCAGCGCGCACATATGATTGTGCAAAACTTACCGATGCTTCTCACTTGGAATGCAAGATTTATAACGCATAGCGTAATTTGTGTTTATTTCTTCTCACATGAAAACAAAGAATGCATACTGAACAAAAATATGTACATATAGCGTATTATACAGTTTCATTGACATTGTTGCTGTTATGTTGTTGTCGGTAGTGTAATCTGGTCACCGAAAGTGATAAGTAATTTCAAGTATATCATTGATATTCGAAAAAGGTGATTCCTCGGCTATTATAGCTGATCTCTAGGCGTCTTTAATTCTAAAATGTACAAAATCCTTTAATACTTTATAACAATGTTATTAAATATATAATAAAATCATAATAATGAAGACTTTATTTATAGTGGATAACATATTTGGTGCAAGAACAATTTTCAATTAAATAATACTTCTATGTTTTTTGTTTACTTTTGTTTCGTTTGAAATAAATTAATCTTGCATATGAGTCTATGGTCTTTTTGTTTGTAAATGTGCTTATTGGGTCCACCATCCTCTAAAGAGGCTATCATCGGTACGACCCGTAGTCTATGGTCAAGACTGAATTTTCACCTTTAACTGAATGAAGATATATGAACGCGATCTGACAATCCGATTGGTTTTTGGTACGTGGCATTCCCTGTTTGATATTATTTTTGTTTTTTAACTGGCTAGTATGCGAAGCGGAGAATATGCAAGCATACATTTTAGTAATTTTGATCTTTAGAAAAGTTCTCCTGTTCTTTTCCACAATTATTGCAAATTGTAACAATTTCCTAAGATGGTACTTCGATTGATTTATTAGAATGTGAAATTCTGACCATCGTTTAAACCTTCTTAATTGTGTTCATAGTTCTAGCATTCTTCTAATTGGAAAAAATGATGTTTTCGGGCTGTTTAGAATATTTATTTTATGCTAACTAATAGAAATTAGTAGTGATCTGTCAGTGGAAAATAGTGATAACATATTTCTCATATCAGTCACAGTGTGGGTGATCAAGGTCTGACGGACTTTCATCTTTTCTGTATATAAATAATCTGGATTAAGTTATAATAGTTAGCATAAAATAAAAAGGAGTGATTTGTTTTGGGTGTAAATAAAATGTATCTCAACTCAAACTGATAAAATTTCGCATTTTCAATTGCGTTCAGCATTCGTGAAAATTTCAAATTTGTATCACTTTTCATTCAGATATATTCCATATGCACCTCAAACAAACAAGTGTCCTCTATTAATTAATTGCTCAAACCAAACACTTGTATAATGTATATAAAATTTTGATAATTATTTATGTGGTTAGAGTAGTCTTAAAATGTGATTCAATTTATTAATAAACCCATTGAACATATCAAATTATTTAAGACAACCATATTTAACAGTTGACTGAATAAGTGATTTAAAAAAGTCAACATTCCCGCTTCGGCGATCTAAAAAAAATATCGCAATTTTCAACTATTGATATTATTAGTTTCTTATATGAGCACGAGGTTCAGATCAAAATATCCGTCACTGAGGGTGACTGTTTTGGCGGGAACGAGGCTCTGCCGAGTTCCCGCGAAACAGTTACCCGAAGTGACGGATATTTTGATCTGAACCAAGTATATCATGGAAGAAACTTTTTCTTGCATACCGTCTTGCACTTTGAAATAGATATTTAAAAACAAACTTATCGAAATGATGCATTTTAATATAAAAACAAACGTTCTTTAGATGCTATGTTTGGGAAAGTGACGTCACATTGTTTATAACGTTACGTCATAAGTAATTCACGTAAGCCGTCTTACACGGGGGGTGTAAGATGAGATTTTCCAGCACTGGTAAAAACTGCAGATTATTAGTTTCTTACATGAGCTCGAGGTTCAGATCGAAATATCCATCACTGAGGGTAACTGTTTTGGCGGGAACGAGGCTCTGCCTTTTGGACTTCTTGTCAACCATACAAAGACACTCGCGCAATAAAATGCATTTTTTATGTAACATTCATTTTTTTAAGACAACAGAGAAAAGTGTAGATCTAACTATCTCATACATTAGAAAATTCAAATCACAAACAAATTTAGTGAACTCACGTGAGGGTCAATATATTATATAGGTATAAATCAACATATATAAATATATTTCAATAATTTAAACTTATGTCACTTTCGGTGTGTACACCTCTTTATACGCCGCGCGTGCTAGTCGATAATATACTGCGGCTGCCGGTTGTACCCAGTTGAATACGTAGTGACGTAATACAATTCCCATGATTCTTTAAAAATGGCCGCTGTATACATGTACGATGAATATTTCGGATTTAAGTGGTTGGTGTTCGTGTGTAAATAGGTAAATTGAGCTGGGATCTGCGTTAGTGTCACCATTTACCTTTGTTTTATCATGTAATAATGAAACTATTTCGAAATACTGGATTATAGCGCGGTGGTTACTGCCCAACGAACAGTGTATTTGGGGTGTATGCCTACTATATGTGACTTCAAAGTGAGACGTAGAAGGTGAACAACTATAAAATATCAGCCTATAAATTCGGTTTGCCTTCGAAGTCGAAATAGTTAGACTAGCACAAATCAATGCAGATGTGTTCAAAGCATTAAATTTTAATTAAAAAAAACCTACTGTATAGGAAACATTTCACTACAAGGGGAAAGCAACGGCTACTGATCAATCACCCACTTACCATGTATCTCTCAATTCTTACACCAAGTGTATGTTACTATGTAGTTGTATAAGTAATGTTTTCTTTAGCTACTGAAATAAACAGACAGCAGAAAGTACGTCAGTGCGCGTGATATATTACGTCATTTCAATTGATCGGTATTTTTTCAGAAATTATTTTGATTAGATCTACATGGTTTGCAAGATTGATTCATCGGAGAAAAAAAAAAAAAAAAAAAAATAATATCAAACAGGGAATGCCACGTACCAAAAACGCAGCCTCCCCAAAACGAACCCCACAGCACCCAGAAGTGCACACCACCAACACACACACACACACCCACACACACACACACACACGCACACACAACCACGCACACACACACGCACACACCACCAACACACACCAGCACACAAAGCAAACACACGAGGACAAAACGAACAATTAAAGGAACACAGTGGGGCACCGCCTTGGAACGGTCAGTGGCAAAAACACCACTGGGGAGCTTAAACCGGTTTATGGTGCGCACCCAACCTCACTCTTACCCCCACCATGTTCCAAAGTCACAGGACAGTGTAAATAAAAGTAATCCCTGCTAGGTGAATCTCTAACACACGCAATGGAAACAAAAGGCATGGTATGTAAAACACAAAAATACTCGTGTATAAATATATACGTATTTCAAAATTCATAACCGTAAAATGATTTAGAATTAAAAAAGGTCAGTTAAATCACGGACCTCCGTGGTTAACGTTTGGTGGACTGTGTAGCGTAACATTTATGTAAATATGATATCACGAAGTGGACACTTCTAAACTTTCCATGCGTAATCGTAAATTCATTAATTTAATTGCTTTCAGTATTCAATTAAATACCCATACATACGTTTACCTATGGTCGGGCTTCGCCCGTAATAAAGTACCGTGTTTATATCTTGGTATGTGTGTAACAAAGATTAAAATCTGGTTTTCATACATATATTTACACAATATTGACCTTGACTATGACTTTGACATTGATTTTTATAATGCCAAAAGAAGGAAGATATAAATTAATTCTATTTAAAGCAAGTAGAAACTTGCCTGTGTTGACAAATTTACATCTTTTCTTTGAACCGCATTTTAGCATGTCAACATGCATAATTTCTAGAATCAAAGCCGAGGCAATCCTTATAAATATCTGTTGGTGGACTTAAGGTTTCACAGCAGAAAACAATATAGATTCTATTATAGATCTAATACGATGTATAGGAAATCGCTCAAAAACAAAACAAAGAAAGATTCAACAAGTTATATGAGCAGCCAGTACATTGATGAAGGACATAATGATCAATATGCATTGGAAATGGTTGCAGATTATACACAACCGTACAATAATTTATTTTTTAAAATTATCAATATCTTTTAGAAATGTACTGGCTAACGTTGATGACAAACAGGACCCATTGATTCAATAACCTACGAAAAGACACCGTAAGTTTGCAGTCTGCAGTGAAAAGAGTGTTACAGAAAAAACTAAGAAACTTTGAAGATCTCTTTGAAGTTTCTGATGATGAGGTTGATGATGAAACTAAGAGACACGGAATAAAACATCTGACACTGACAATTTATTCCACTGATTGTCCCGACTCCTTACTGCAAGGATATGGCACCCTGTAAGGAGTATTTAAAGAAAATGCACTTTAATCCGTCACATTCTCAGGTCGTAGACCTACCATAGCTACCTTGAACGAGGATGGTGGACCATAAGCACATATAACAAACAAACAAACATCCGTCACATCCTGGAGGCATTGCAGGACCACACAAATTATACAAAGTAATAAAAGATGAAGGAAAATATAACATTGTGTTGCGCAGAATACGAAACTTTCTTCATAAACCTGTACGGAGACTGTTCAAAATAAACTATGTCGTCAGTGGCGGGAAACTTTTGATGGCTGATTTAATCGATATGGTGAAATCTACAGAATGGAAAGAAAACTATAAATGTACTTGTATTCTGCGCAACCCAATGTTATATTTTCCTACATTCTCCAAGTATGTTTGGATTCGATCCTTAAAATCCAAAAACAGGAAATGAAGTGACAGATGCATTTAAAAATATTATGAAAAAATCTGGTCGGACACCTCAGCGACCAGTCACTGATAAAGGTATGAAGGAGATATTTGATCATTTATTTCTTTTTTCAAACTAACATGCATGGATACAAAACAATTTATTATTAATATTACTATTATTATCATTTTTATATATTAAGTTTGTTATTTCAAATATATATATCAATGTTATGTTGCATTGTTTACTAATCAAGTCACAATTACTTCAATTTTAGGACTTGAGTTCAGAGCTAAAACTGTGCAGGACCGGCATCATATAATCACCAACACAAAATGAGTCAAAGGCAAACACTAGTGAGGCGGCATTTAAAACATGAAGATGCGAATCCTCACATACATTGACAATAATACATATCTACCTGTTTTACAAGACATAGCAGAGAGTTATAACCATGATAGGTACTATCATGAAATGCAGCCAAGCAACGTCAGAAGTCAGAATATCAACGTATTTAGCGCATGATAAACATGACAAACAGAAAAATCTGAAGAACAACTAAACGTTTCCGATATAAACTTGGTGACTATGTGAGAATAACTTATATTAGAAATCTCTTTACCCGTGCCTATGATTACACATACAGTGGTGATGCGTTTCAGATACACAAACGCTACCATAAAGGTGGAAATTCCAGTGTACATACCGAATGACTTACAAGGAACTGAACTTAAAGGTGTTTTCTATGAAAGTGTACAGCAGAAAGTTGACAAATACTCAAAATTAGAGGCAAGGAAAAAAGAAAGAATACTTGGTAAAATGGAGATTTTATAACAACAGTTTCAATTATTGTATACAGTACCCTAAGAAAGCCAACTATTAGTTTTTCACCAAATTTTATCTACAAAACGTGAAGGCCCTTGAGGTTTTTGTAATGACTGTTCAACAACCTCTATTTACAGTAAGTAAACTAAGAGCGATATTTCTCAATCATACAGTTTAACTAAACTAAGGCGACGCAATGTCTCTGTTCTGTTTTCCTCTGTTTTCTCAGTCAACCTTATGTAACTGATACTATGCTTAACATCATACATATTTTAATCTTGCTGCTCTTTTATATGGTAAGCTATACCGTTTTATGTATTCTATCGAGTAACGCATTATTGTGTTGTACACCAACTTTCTTAATGATCGAATTCTTGTATGCTAAGTGAGGCTACGCACTCTGATTATACTCAACATAAAGCGTTGAACCTTAACAAAAGCTTAAGACGGACTACTTTCATGGCCTAGTTAGTCGGTCACAGAGTGCATGTAAACATACATTGGTAAAATGCTGAAGAAAATAAAAATATTGATTATACCAACATGAGTTTTCTATGTACAACTATCAATACATAATTAAAACGGCTACTTGATTAGGATCTATCTACAAAGGATTAAAAAATAGGGATATTACTGTAAATCTTTCTTCAATAATTTTTTACACTTAAGTAAGCAAATAACGGGTGAGTCAGATTACCTTGTTCAAAAAGAAAAGTTAAGTTCGTGAATACCACGCTACCTTTGGTAACTCAATACTCTTGCGAACCCCTTTCAACTTTTTTTAAGTTTTCAATTATTTGTTTTCTGATTAAATCTGTTAACGTATTCATTTCGGGTGTAATCTGATAAAATATTCGTGTTTTTTTAAATTTAGCGTTTACGTAAACACAAAGCCGTTTAAAATAGAGAAAAAAACCCGAAATAATTGGATGAGTAAAGTGAATTAGTGTAAAAACGGGGCGTTCAGCGCCATCTTTGGCTGTTTAAACGGCCAGCTCCACCGGATCCAAGAAATGCGGACTAATTGTGGTTCTAAGATGGCGGGAAATGTGCTCTGTCAGCCCCACTTGATCCAAGATGGCGACTTGGGAAGGACTTCGCGGCCATTTGAACCACTTACTACATCACCAGCACCGAGATGACGACTATGGAGGGGTTTCGTGGCCATTTTGAATCAGATGCACCACCGAGATGGCGACTATGGAGGGATTTTGAATCAGATGCACCACCAGCACCACCGAGATGGCGACTATTGAGGGGTTACGCGGCTATTTTGAATCAGATGCACCACCGAGATGGCGACTATGGTGGGATTTTGAATCAGATGCACCATCAGCACTACCGAGATGGCGACTATTGAGGGGTTTCGCGGCCATTTTGAATCAGATGCACCACCAGCACCACCGAGATGGCGACTGAGGAGGAGTTTCGCGGCCGTTTTGAATCAGATGCACCACCAGCACCAACAAGATGGCGACTGAGGAGGAGTTTCGTGGCCATTTTGAGCCACTTGCACCACCACCACCATCAAGATGGCGGCTTCCATTTGAAGATTACTATAACAACCATTAAACTTTGCGGGGACAATATATTTATTAAACTAGTGCTTCCTTTTCCAGTTGTCTTCCTTTTTTATATGGATCCTGTCACTCAAAGTTCTAAAACGTCATATATTTCGAGGGGTTAAATTTTGTCCCATTCTTTAATAAGATGATAGTAACATTGTTGATCAAGCGGAAATATTTTGATAATTTTTTGTAGTTTGTTTTGCACAACACAATGTTCAACATTCATATTAGAATTTTAAAAAGCTTTACCTTTGTTTGTATGGTTTCTGCTCCTAGGACCTATCCATTTTTTAAGTATTCGAGAACCGGGTGACTACTGAGTATAATTCACTCATAATACAATTAAATTGATGATTGACCGGACATTGAGTTTATAAAGGATTCAACCCAAAAGTTAGCTTAATTTGAAGTTTAAATAGCTGTACCTTTAATTGTATGGTTATTACTTGATTTCCTAGCACCTATTCCTTAAAGTTTATAAGACCTGTATGACTACCGAGAATAATTCACTGTTGATACAACTAAACTTGAGGATTTGAACCAAAATAAGACAATTCATTAGTCGATTGAATGGTAGTTTGAATATCACAAAAACAGTATTGTCAAGCCCTAAATTATAAAATATTTTGTTTTGTGTGAACAGAAATTTGAACTATACACATTGATTATAAATTGAAGTCAAATATAAAGCTTCCAATCAAGATAATGTATCATTTCTTTATGGCGTATGCAATATCTTACATGTATAAGTGACCGAGTTTAGAGTCAGTTACTATGGCAACAGTTTTTCGAATTAGATTTACATAAAAATTATTTATTAAATAACATATTATATGGTTTGATCATAAAAATAACCACTTGAGCACAGCTTAGTGAAAATAAAGAGAATCGTTTGCTTTTATAATCAGCCCACCACACCCCGCATTGAATATAAAGTTAAGGCATAAAGCATTTATTTAACATATTATTTGGAATGGTGCAGGGATGGAGCGTCGGAAGAACCGTAACTCTACCTTGCCTATTTTTTGCAATACCTTCTTTTGAAACATTTTACACGAGGTGTGTCCTTGGGCAAAGACACTGATGCCACACGTGCCTCAGTCCATCCAGCTGTAAATGGGTAGCAGTGATAGAAAATTCGCTGCATTTCTCTCGGGAACGTAATGACATCTGGAATGAGTTGTTTTTTTAATTAACTGCTTATTGAATTTTCTTGTCAGGAGCATAGCTGTAAAAGTGTTAAAGGGAATTACTGAAATTTATTTTCAGTAGTGAACAATGCACGGTGTATAAATTTGAAGATTTTGCATCATATATTTGCACCAAGCTAACACAAATATTCGTCAGATGTTTTTTTTTCAAACCCGTAAATACCAAGAAACCCCCAGATGTACTTGAAATAGAGAACACATCGGTTTAAAAGTGGAAATGCTAACATGTGGTTGATTTACCCTTGAATTTTCTTTATTTTGCTGTTTCTTAATACTTTACGTTTTTTTTTTAAAAGCGTATTCCATATCACATAGTATCTTCGAAAACACACTATTTACTAAGATACAATCTTGAAACATTCTTCTTGGGATAATATTTTTTTATATTATTATTATATTAGTACTGGGTATAACTATATAAATGAATTTAGTGTACCGAAGATAGCCAGATATCGATCTGATCGTGCTATTTGAAAATCGATCTTGTTTATGAAGAAACGAAAGCTTTTTGTTAACGCGGTTTTTCATCAAATGCATTTTTTTATCAAACTGTAATTTAAAAAACGAAATTTTGTCATATTTACAAAATAATGAGATAAACAAGCATGCGGGATTAATAAACTGATCATAATGTGCGTACGTTCGTCTGTTTATGTGTCAGCTCACTCGTGCAAAACATGTCCAGGCAACTAAGTAAATATTTTGAAATTTTAAGAATACTTCACAGAACCGTAGATCAATATAGGAGAGTGTCTCGAACACACATCTGACTCCTAGTAATAAAGTTGGAGACTTAAAATATGGGACGTTGATACACGTTTTAGAAAATACAGTATTTTTTAATTAAAACTTCGTCAGAAAAAAATTGTATATACATATTACTAGAAACATTTCACGTAAAAACATGAAACATTCGAGGATTATGTTAGTTGCTATTTTTTTTAATGGAGTAAAAGCCTCTCTGCTAAAATTAATTTCAATTAGAATTCTTAAAGTATTTAGATCTTCTGACGAAAGTAGAAAGTGGTATAAAACTATTTAAGTTTCTGCGATTTGTGTGAGACAAGAGTTTTATCATCATGACATTTTTTAATACAACACTATTGCTTTTCCGATTGGCAATGTACAAGTGGTCTTATCGCTCTGAGACAACAGACGACTTTAACGCCATAATTTATTTGTTCGAATCACATCTAACTAATGATATAATATAAGATAAAGTAATAAAAACAATCAATTTTTAATATACCAGGTAATAATAATTAAAGGAATACACCCAGATACTGCATAGGCATTGTTATTTTACCATTTTGCTAGCTACTTCAACCTGCTTTGACCCAAACACGAAATAAGAGCACTGTATATGGGTGCTACACGCGGATGGTCGAGGTTGCTTTTCGGACAATATGTGAATGTAAGAGATTTCAAGAAATTCCAGCAAAAACATCCCTGCAGAACATGCCGGCATTATGCTCAACTAATAACTCATGTGAAATGTCAAATGGTCAAACATTCAATGAAATATATCCAGGTGTAACATGCATCTTACCTTTGCACATATTATTCCTGTGAATTTTCATGGTATACTGGCCAGTGATTACTGAACAGTAACGCAACCAAACATAGAGATGGGACAAATTCTTTCGGTAACATGGTTACAGCGTATTAACTAACATTTCAAATCATCTATATATGAACGCTTGCTTTTGTATCTCTTTAATCCAGTTTTCGAATATTTAGTGGATTCGTCATAGACCTTAAATTGTCCTGTCTGTAGGCTGCTGTCTTATCTTCAACACTCCCTTATTCGAAATTTCTAAATGATGTGAAATGCTTTTTGTGCATTCCGCCATTGTCCTATTATTTATGTCTAGTTCTTGTGCATGCCTAGCCAGTCACTGAGCATTAACTGACAATGCCATAATCAGATCTTCTGTTTCTTTACTTTCTGCCATATTTAGCCAATCATCCAAATGCAAAACAAATTCAGAAGACCTTAATTCAATAAAATAATTTCACAACAATTAGTGTCTTAACACTAGTTCATTAGGTCACAACAGAAATACAATAACAATTTACAAGTGTTACTATTATTGGGATAAGTACCCTTCAGCCAAACCTACTGACCTCATCGAAAGAAAGGCGATAGTTTTTGTCAACATTTCTGCGTCCTATAACTTACTCAAACATCTTCTATGTCGTCAATACAATAATAACAAATACAGTCATCTGGATGGATGAAACAGATTATAAATTCAATTTCATTGAAAATAAATGTAAGAGTCTATTTTTGTTTTGTCATCTATTATAATTAATCAAATAAAACTATTACTCCAAATAATGAGCCCAAGAATTTCTTCTGTTGTTTAGTATGTACTTCTTCTTTTGTGTCCGCGACGAGTTCCAAGATCCGCACGTCTAAAGCACCAAATTGAGTTCCAAGTAACACTACTCATAAAGTCATGAATAACACATATGTGGATAATATTATTTATTTCTCTAAAATGTTCCTAGGTTTCGCCAAGCAAACCTTACTATTATAACTAAAGACAATTAAGGTAAAGAAAGTATATATCTTCACGTGAGCCAAAACCACGAAAATATATAAAAAAAAATAGTGGAGTAGTTTGCCGGAGGAAAAGAGGCAGACTCTCCCCTATACATCTGTTAGAGTCAATTTCATTCTATTATATCTAAGAGAAAATGTATCAAATTTCGCCCCACTAAATCAATCTAAATTTAACACTAGGGTTATAATTGTAATGTTCCCAAATATGCACTATTTCTTTGTTTGCTTGTTCCAATTCATATCGGGTATGTTAGTATTGAACCATGTCATTTATCGAATATTACAACGCGTTTGCTAACATAGCAACATAACATAACAAAGTATGAATATACTTGCAAGGAATTTGGCAAAGAAGGTATGACCTTTTTCAATTTCTAATAATGAAGGCTTTTGTTAATTATCAAATTTCTCAAAACACATATTTCCTTTTTGTGATACAGATGTTAACGTATTCTGTTGTGGTTGTGCGACGGACTACTTGAACGTGTACTAGTAGTTTATGATATGAAGAGATTTTCACATTTTATTTATTACCAACGTCCGTCGTACGTAGTTCGTTCACCAATTTACACATCTCCTCTGAAATAAGATGGCCAATTTTAATGCAACATGTGTACCATATGTTCCACATAGAAATATACATCAAACCTTAAAAACCAAGCCATAGAGCTAAGCTATTCTTTGTGTGTAGCATTGTGTAGTGATCCCTGATGAGGTTTGTTCCATTTTGGCACTCTTGTTTGTTAACTTTGTGTGTATATGTCCAGCAAGGGGAAAAGGTGTCTGTTTTACCACAAGCCTATGTCTTGAGGGGGGGGGGGGGGGGGGGGGGGGGGGGGGGGGGGGGGGGGGGGGGGGGGGGGGGGGGGCGGCGGGGGGGGGGGGGGGGGGGGGGCCCCCCCCGCCCCCCCCCCCCCCCCCCCCCCCCCCCCCCGGGGGGGGGGGGGGGGGGGGGGGGGGGGGGGGGGGGGGGGGGCGCCCCCGGGGGGGGGGGGGGGTTTGGGGGGGGGGTGGTTTTTTTTTTTTTTTTTTTTTTTTTTTTTTTTTTTTTGGTGGGGGGGGGGTTTTTTTCTTCTCAAATTTTTGGGGGGGGGGGTTTTTTTTTTTTTTTTGGTTTTTTTTTTTTTTTTTTTTTGGGGTTTTTTTTTTTTTTTTTTTTTTTTTTTTTTTTTTTTTTTGTGTTTTTTTTTTTTTTCACAATTTTTTAATGTAGTTGACTTAGCGTATCTACCATTTAACCAAACTTACCAATGTTATAACGTAAAATGGTCTCGTTTAAATATGTCTTGTTTACTAGGCCATATAAACTTCCTCTTAGTCACTGAGGTGCCTTATGAAGTGCCATCCACAGGTTAAAAGAATCATATTGCTGTGATTTAACTGAGTTAAGTTAGTTTTTTTCTGAGTTAGAAAAGTTATACACAAAGTGTTTCAATATCATTTAAATTTCATGTTTAATGTGACTCATTTTGTGTACCCTTTGCAGAATTTTAGATTTATCACTATTGTATTTTAAGACTTAAAGCATATTGAACATTTGTCCCGGGATCTTTTTGAATTTACTGATATTGTAACATAAATATACTGGTAGGATAATGATATAACCATGTTCTATTCACTCTAAAACAATGTTGACATATTAATTTCTTTTGTATTCAAGTCGCTCTTTCACGAATAAGAGTTGCAAAGAAGCCTTTTTTATCTTTTGCAATATCATTGAAGAAATTCAGCTCTATATGTTTTACGTGTACATCGATTTAAAAAGCAAAGTTGTGAATGTTTTTGGTACAAATAAAGGCCATTTCCACCGGTCAGATATCTTTCTTGGTAAAATAAGAGCTACTTGTAAATGTGATCCTGGGACTTTAAGGATATTATTTCATCATTGATTTTTTTGAAAATTTAATATTATTGGAAAAGGTTGCTTTATCTGCAAAAATAAGATTCGTTATGGCCTTTATATTGAATTTTTTACCTTTAATAACTTCATTGTTAGCACAAATATGTGTCCATATTAAGATAATTGGCACCGTACTTGATGGTGAGACCTTATATGGAATGCATTTTGCCGAAAGTCCATGGTTGAAGCGGTAATTACATGCTGAAACATTTCCTTTAAAAAAAAATGTTTCCAACAAAATCATTACAAAACAGAAACACCTATTCCTATACCGAAAAGAACAACATCCGTTTTCAAAAGTGTTAAAATAATGTTATAAATGTACAGTTTTTAATATTTAGATGTCAAATCAGACACATCCTTTTAAATACGGCTACATTGTTGCAAAGAACTGGAGAACATGTATACATATCTTTATCCAAGTTAGGTATCTACGGCGAATAAGTAATCTAACTGTTGCATCTAACATTTCTACGTGCCTTTTTAAACAATTGTAGAAGTCGGCGTATGTATGAGGACATTAAGGGTGATCTAAATGACTGATTCCAATATATTATAATGTTTTTGCAGTTTGAAACTAATGTTGTCCCAGAAGTAAAGCCTGAATGTAAGACAGTTCAATCTTAAAAAATGGCAAAGTTATATCAACGTCTGTGTTTATAGTTACTAATCTGCAACAGTATTAACTATTTGCCTTCCTTCACGAAGGTAAAAGAATACATTGTCGTAAGTAGCAACTTATAATACAGAAACATATAATTATGAACAATTTTTTTATTTCATGTTACATTTTGTATCAATCATTTTACATGGAAATTCTTATACAACACACTACATGATTCTGTTGCATAGAAACTGTGGATTATTTCAATAATTTTTCTTACCATCTGATACAAATTGGCTCTTATTACAAACTATCACAAAACCTTAATTGTTTGCAAATAGTTCAACAGCCTATATCAACAGTCTGAAAATGTTCAATGCGAAATAATTACAAC
This sequence comes from Saxidomus purpurata, assembly GCA_022818135.1. NCBI lineage: Eukaryota > Metazoa > Mollusca > Bivalvia > Venerida > Veneridae > Saxidomus > Saxidomus purpurata. The sequence goes on from JAFMSR010000017.1 coordinate 2,728,109, forward strand.
TTGCAATAATTTCACACAAATTCTCTCTTTTTCATTCATAAATCGTGTACGATTTTCAAACTTTACTATGGATTTAAGACATGTCACCAAACAAAAACACTTTGAGAAGTAAAAAGGAATAGCGTTTCTCACCTACATATTTCCGCGCATTTACCGGTGATAGATAACCTTATCCTTCACCGCTTACCTCTCAACGCTGCCGGACTATTGTTACATTTATTATATGCAGCAAGCGCATCACATAAAAATCGAAAAATGACTGTAAATTTTTTATATTTGAAATAAACATAGGATTATGCGTATTCATTTTCTTAGTTAGATCATTTTCTATCAATCTATAGCAGTTTTGAAGTTATATTCGAGAAAAAGTTGATTTTCATTTTTTCATCCCCATCCTGTTTTTACACTTATTTCTTCATACTTGTGTGAAAATGCGATTCAAACGGTGAGAAAATAAATCTACTATGTCCATTGAGTTGTGGATAAGGAAATTTCCAAACTGCGAAAACCGCGCTGACTGTTGTTTGCCATTTGCATTATGCTAATGAGTAGTGGCGTTATAACAACCAAATTATGCGCGACGAAATATTAAAACAGAATCCGGGTAAGTGATCACTGAATAATTTAAACGAATGTCTTTAATTATAGTAAGTTGTAATTATAAGAATTGAATGAGTTTTAACATAAACACCAATTAGATGTAAAACTTCTGACAGTTCATACCTCGATGAAATGCAGAAAAGACATTCAATTCTTAAATATGCAGTGATTCTGGAGCTACAATAATAGCTGAAAAGCTAGAATGAGTACTAAGAAATGTATTGCATCTAAAGTTGGCATTTGTTACAAATTTCACTGCTAACATGTTGTAATTCTGTATTTATTTGAATTTCATCCACAAGCAAAACAATGTCTATTTAAAGAACAAATTCTTAGACAAAGAGCAAATTGAAAATAAAGTGACTTTTGGATGAATATACATGAGATCAAACTAACCTATTTATGATGCCTTGCTTTGTGTAATGGGGAGCAGCTTACAACTGTTCTCTGTCTGATATAGAGCATAGTTTCAATACAGTAGTATAGAAAAGAAATTTGTCAATATACAAATCAGATAGAAAACTGTTTGCTCGAATAATTACGTTATAACTCAGAGGCTACGCCTCCTCATACTAACATCAAACAATACTCTATGTTTTACATAGAATCTTCATTATATAGTGCAGTCATGTAACAGTCAGCATTTTTGGCAAGGCAAATTAACTGACCATCTTGTTTTAAGATAAGATAAGATAATATACCATGTGACGTGCTGCATGGCAAAGGTTTAGTCCCACACTTTACATGTCTTTGATGCATTGCTTCGATGAAATTGCAGTTTGAATTCTTCAGAATTGAAATATTCCTTTCTTGGCTTTTTTGTGAAGCCTAACGACTTCTTGTATTCTTTCGTCATTTTTTAACAAATTTAAAATGACAATATTATATGTATGATCTACAGTACATACATACATACATACACGCAAACAAACAAACATGCATACATACACATTAGTTGTTAAGGAAACATTTCATCTATTAAACTTCTTTTCTATTTTTCGCAATGTTGTATAGTTTTGTAATACGAGTTGTACAAATTAATTCCTAAACCAGTGAGGGAAATACATATTGAAACGTTAAAGAAAACTAATTCATTATAAGACATGTATTCCTTAGTTATCCTCTAAATATTTGTTGATTTGTTTCAATATGTCAATCCTTTATTATGTATTCAACATAAAACTTGAATATTTTTATTGAAATATGTAAATGGTAACATTTGTCGTTCTGCTATCACTCAAGAAGTATGCTTTATAAAAACTAAATGCATGTCCTTCCACCTAAATACTCATCAAAATACTTTCATGTGGACCTGAAATTTAAAGCACCTGAGTTACATGCACCTGAAGTTTTAAGCTTATTTTTATTTGCATTTTCATCAAATAAGATACATGTACAAGTTAACATTTACAAAATTTCACATTTCAAACGGGGATATTTCCCGTCTATTCTACGACTTTTACCGAGTTATTGTTACCGACTGCTTATCGCTATATATATCTTCTACGTAAATTCCCGATATGATCTCATTCAATGTTTGTAGTTAAATAAAATGTATCAAATTGCATATCTTTAGAAAACTATAATAATTAAAAAAGAAAAAAGAATAAAAGAAGTCGTTTGGCTTTACAAAAAAGCCCTGACAGGAATACATTATTTCAATACTGGAGAATTCAAACTACAATTTTATTGAAGGACTGCATGCCTGAAGTTTGAATTTTACTATGCAACACGTCAATGGTATAGCTTACCATAATAAGATCAGTTAATTTGTCTTGCCAAACATGCTGTCTGTTCTATGACTGCACTATGTAGTGAAGGTTCTATGGTAATAGAAAGAGTGCTGTTTGCGATAATAATTATGTTTTGAAGAGGCGTAGCCTCCAATTTATTACGTTATTGTTCGAGCAAACAGATTTCTACCTGGTTTGTATCATGGCCAATTTCCTATACATATCTTTTGAAACTATGCTCACTTTCAGGTAAAGTACAGTTTTAAGCTGCATACCCTTACACAAAGCAAGGTATAATATATTGATTCGTTTGCTCTTCTGTAGATTAATTCCAAAACCATGATACAATGTACAAAAAAAAATTGCAATTTGTTGTTTGTATTTTGAAATAATTTTTTCATATTTAAACTGAATGGGCCACTATTTATTCCTTTACTAAACATTGTTTTGCTTGTGAATGAAATTCATTGCAAGCCATTTTACTCGGCAATCAATGCTAGAGATCAAAAAAAAAGAGAAGAAAACATAAGTATTCTGTAGTTTCTAGGCAACATACTTGATTGTTAAAGTTAGTTAGGTTTATTTGAATTTATTTTTGTTTTTATGCTGGAACCATTCATGTATATCTTACAGTTACTTTTTAAATAATATATAGTTATTGAGATTATTAGAATAATTTTGACTTGCTGTCCACGTGAGCTAGAGCTAATTGTCATAAACTTCGAACGATAGCCACTCTGTCTAAAATCTTCGATCTTCATTTGAACTAAACTTTTCAGGACTGATTTGTTAGATATTGGCCTGCCTTATTCCGTCTGATATTTTTATCAATGGGATTCCAAGTATTTAAATTTGAAAAAAGCACTTTGTGAAATATTTCATGATTGCTAGGCAACATAAATGTAGGTAAATATTCTCTGTTGAATGTCTTTAAAAGCTATGTTTGCAAAGAAAATCACTTGTGTAGTGGAACTTAATTTCAGAATTAAATACTTTATATGACTTTTTCGAGAAACTTTCGTCTGCTGTAACCCTGTGTGGTACAGTCTATAGCCGTGTTGTATATTATCCAAATGCTGGTTCCCGTTTACCTTTACTGGTTCCGACTTTCTTGCATTTGATTGAATATAAAAAGAAAATATCGTGCAGTTCTCACACAGTTGTTTACATTGTCAACACATCAGTTTGAATTATTTGAGATCGAAGCTAGAGAAAATGCCTCGTTGTTGCCGTATACTTCAGGTCTTCCTGATATAATACGTTAGCAGAGAGCGATACAATCTTCACGCAGATTTCTTTATAACAATGAGTTATCCTAAGACATTTAAATTAGACCGAACGAATCAGACCAGTTAGAGGCTTCGCACATTCACAATAGAAATAGCTTGATGTACAGTTTTCATAACGGTTGAGAAATAATATCACAGTAAGCACCAAATTTGAACAACTGTGAGTAACGTTAGCAGGAAATTGATCCCGAAGTGAGAGAAAATGGGCGTAATTAAACTTAATTGCCGTCAACACTTTTCGTTAAATCAATTTTACACGAATGACACTGCCCATTTGCCATTGTGATAGCAACCGGAAATATTATTCCAATCAATCAGTATCATTCATAGTTTTAATTCAATTCGAGACTATTAAAAGATTAACCAGTATTACCCGAAACAAGCACTTTTTTGAGGAAATGTACACGATTCGTAAAACGATTCACGACTAAATACACAACCGAAACATATACCGTATAGGCCGCATCGTAAACTGGGAATCGCATATCGTGTAATCGTATGGTGCACGTTGCACGGTAAATGATACTATATTATACACGATATACGATTGACACGTCATACACGCACGTTATACGCATATGTATGTAAACTTGGACAGCTTAACATTCATGTAGTTTCCTGATAATAGTTACATGTAATTACATATACAAGCCAAGGAAAAATGTCTTAAAAACGATGTTATCATCATAGATGCCTTATTAATTAAGCCACTTATATCGAATTGAAATAAAACTATCGATAGTTTAGCGGGAAAGTTATGTCGACCAGAAGGTGAACAGGCCAGACAAATTTATTCTGTCTACATTTTGGCTTAACCAGTCGTTGGCTCCTGTTTCTGTGCTGGCGAACCCGCATATGGATAGGAACCATGTGATCGAGTAATCTAAATTTATGGTGTTTTACTATGATATATATCATACGGTTTACCAGTACTAGTGATTATGTGGTCTGGATTGTAGTAGTATCATACGGATTTCCAGTCATGGTTTTGACTGAATAGTAAAGGGTTTTTATCGACTTGAAATTCAGTTTTTGTTTTAAGTAAAATTAAAAATTTTTCCTAAAATAAGACGGAAACTTTAAACCATAATATTTATTTCTATATCAGACATAAACTTTCCCAATTGATTAAAACGCAAGTGCAGACAAAGGAACTATTTGTTTATGTACGTTTATGATTATTGTTTGTTTAATTAATTTACATTAGTTTGACAATGAAGTGTCAAAACTATATTTTTACATCAAACTGATTGTACATGAAGAGTTTTTGGAATATTTACTTTGATTTTATCGCACTATACTGATAAGCGTATGAAAAATTTCCAATGGTTGTGCACAATCCAATGACAGTGTAAACTCTTAGGAAGTTGATTATAACATAATAATCACCTTCTAAAAACTGTGCATTTGTGATAATAATTTTGCGTTTTCAGATGTCTTTTGGCAGTCTGGGGATATATTCTGGTAAATAGTCGGCCAATATAAATGATCAGTTTTGAAGTCAATATGATTTCTTTTTTTATTGAAGTAATTTAACACTTCTCAAACAGATGTTGTCACTTTCGGTATAGGAATATGTTTATATTTTTTGCAATAAAATCGTTTTTGGAAACAATCTTTTTCGGAAAAAGAAATATTTAGCATTTAATGACCGCTCCTACAATTTGCTTCCGGCAAAATGCATTTCATATATGCCCCAAAAGGGTATAAGGAGTCTGTGTAACACAGAGAAAATCCATTAAATGACGAAATCTTTTCAGGGTGAACGTAATTCTGTACAAAGTTCAGTGTATGCAAAAAGAAATTCTCTTGGTCTGGAGTAGTTCTACTGATCCAAAGTGTCTATGGTCTGAGGTCATTTCATAACTATATGTCTAAGAGACAGTCAGATTAACTGTCAGGTGTAAGGGTAAGTTTGCTATCAAAACAATTGGACCCCTTTGCAGAGGTAATATTCAGACCTAGGCTGTCCTGATAGCAATTAATTTGATTTAATTTTTAACACTTCAGAGGTTTGGGTCAGTAGTATTAACAGAGCAATACCTATATTTTATTGATCTGAATAATAATATTTTATTTATTTGGATTCTTACATGTCTTAAGTAGAATATTTTATCTGGGCACTAAACGAAAATATTCAACTGACCACGAGTCGACTAGTATTGACCACAATAGAGTGAAAATAAATTCGTATAAACTAAACTAATCGAGTGAACATACCAAACACACAATAAAAAGGGGAGCGGTGGTGTAGAGGTTAAGGTGTCGGCCACTCATCCCGGAAGTTGCGGGTTCGAGCCCCATCAATCGCATGAAATAGTTGTGATTAAGAACTTAAATATTATTTTTGATTGCGACAGTTAAGCCTTAGAATACCTTCATCTTGTTTTCCTTTAAAATGGCCAAGAAAATTTAGGATTAATCGTCATCCGGGAGACAAAACAATGAATGAAAACGTTTACGTCATCACACTGACGTCATTACTCCACGTTAAATCGTTGCACAGTTCTTTTTAGCGGTAGACATTCAAATCGATTGTCTTCTTTGTAAGGTTCTGAATCGGACGTCTTCTGTATAATGTCACAGTCAGTTTTTTTATACATTTTATATATCAGATGATTAAACTAAAATAACTTTGAATAATATATATATTTATTATATCTTAAATGGTGGCTCGAAATAGGGGAGTGAATTCCAACAGCCACTGTTTATGCCAATTTACACATTACCGTCGAACTGAAAAAAGGTCCGTAGTAGATACGATAGTTTTCATAAATTCGGCTTATTAGAATCGATATAATCTATGGCTTGGAGTGCTTTATCGAAATGAAGCATTTCCCGTCGATAATGTGCCTGCGTAATAATTCACTCGGGCTTTGCCCAGCACATCACCTCCGGGGAATGCTTCAATTTCGATAAGGCACTCCAAGCCATAGATTATTTCTTAATTGTCCAGTAGGATTGATTGTACATTACCTATGTTTTATCAATTTGAAGTTTTTAATTCATTTTTCAAATCAAGACAAACATAAATTATCTTTAAATAGTCCTTCGACCAGTATTGAAGACTATTGTAAAATATTCAATGGACCACCAATTGACCAGTATTGGCCACAATAAAGTAAATAGGCCAAATAGCCAATACTGACTTATATCGAATCCATAACAGGTTTTAACTAGCTGAACATTACATTTATTTTATGAATTTGAATCAATACATAATTTTTTCACATTAAAATAACCAAATGTTATCACAAAATATTCTTTAGACAACCTATCGACAAGTATTGACCACTTTGGGAGTATTGACCGGGGGTTAAAACAGGGGGTGGTTTCGACCGCCCAAAACTGAGTGGTACAATACATTGGAAGGAAGTGCAGTGATCAAGGGCCGTGCATCTGCCCTGCTAAAAGTTTTAATGATCTCCCTAATCTAAAATTATACATGTTCATAACTTAAAGGTCCACTACTAAGCGAAAATTAAGTGACACTTATTTCAATGGCAAGTACATTACCTTACGCAAGACACTAAATTATGAAGATTGGCAGGTTAAAATGTACCGAAAGTGTTTGAAACACGAAGAAAAGTATGTGTATTATGTTGAAATCTCAGTGAATCGACAAAGTGACTACCCAGGTCTTTTTAACTTTCTTCATAATGCATAGAAAAATAATTGTACATGTACTGTGATTTATTTTAAATTTCTACATACCAACTTTCTTTTTTTATTAAAACTAACTTATTTCTGTGCTTTTTAAGATGTATTTGAATTTTCGCTGTCATTAGTATTGGACCTTTAACTTGAAAAGCGTTCATTATACATATTTGATATTTCATACAATGTAAGAGGACATTAAGGGGAAGTGCAGTGACCTAGAACCATAAATCTTCATTGCACAGTTTGTTTTAGTTATCTCCCAATGTAATCTGAAATTATGTTTTCTGGAACATAAATCCAAAACCTTTCAACAGATTGACTTGATATTTCAAACAATGGCAGAGAACAAATGGAATTGCGGTGTCACGAATCCTACTGCTACTTGCACACATTTTAAATTGTCTCCATTTTTATATGAATTTGTTCTTTTTTTTCTGAACATGACTTGAAATATTATTCATTGAATTTATTTGATTAGTCACACAGTGGTAATTGACATTTAGAATAAGTGTCTGTCAAAGAAACTTAACTCTACCTTGTCCATTTTTTTTATTAAATAAGAGACAGTGAGATGAAAGCGTTAGCTCGGGAAGCATCCATCGTTTCCAACGTTATCCTTGTTTCAAAATTTTTAAAGGAGTATGAAGAAAATATAGGCGAGTTGTGTTGTCATTGGTAGAATGTATATTTTTATGAACTTCTGGCTATTGAATATATGACAAATGTCATAATGTTTTAATGTTAATGCATATCTAGAACATAGAATACACAAATTGGTACATTTGTATCCGATATTCAGGCGAGTGTCACGAATGCATTAAAACGGATCATGCCGTATCGGAATAATAAATGAATATTCATAACTTTGTTTCCAATTATAATTTAGCCAAAATATAACTACATTACGAAACAAAAAGTATTTTATAAACATAAACAAAATCACAATGTCAGTATACATGGCAATATCATATAAATACTCTGCCAGAAATGTACAGTAAAGTAAAGTACCAAATTATGTCGCTCTGTCATGTTGGTATAATTTCTAATGAATACACCGATTTAAAGAATAGATGTACAGGTCGCCAGTGCTACGACGAAGCAATTTAGACATTTCCTGCACACAAACCTGTATATTTATGTTAGCAGTAAGAACTTTTAAAATATAGATATTGCATAAATAATTACTAAATACTTCAAAGTCTTGTAATTTCCTACTTCCACTTCGCTGATCGCCAAATAAACAATCTTAGCTTCGCCATGATAGTTCCGTGACGTACTACATTTTTCACACATAAAGTAGGTATGATACATGTAGCGTGTTAAGAGTACGTTGCTGAATGACATTTTAAACATTTCTAGTCTCTTTTTTGCTGACCTGAGGACGTAGTTTTCAAGATGATTGTGATCGTTGGATGTCCGTCGTCCGTCCGTCGTTCACATTTTGCTTCAAATGACATCTAAACAGATTCCATCCAGGAATTGCTTAGAAGTAGCCAGACAAAAACATCTATGTACACTAAAATCAAAAGGCCGAAACTCAATGTAAATTGTCTTAGCGAATGATGCTGCGTGTATACATAAAAAGGCTTAGTTCAAGTTACTCCTGTGAAGTTCCATTTCCGTCTAGTAGTAGCGCATACACACTTTGCTGGAAATTTTTTATCAAAGTGCCGTAACCCAATGAAAAATTATCCGATCGCAACATGTGGTATTTAGTCCTTACATTTACATGTTTTTATGATTATCTGCCTACTTGCTTCTTAGAAATTCCCCCCCCCCCCCTTTGCCGCCAAAACTGTAGCTGAACGGGCCTTGTTAGAAGAAAAGTGAACTGAGTGAAACATCATCAAAACGTAACGTGTTTATGATATGCATTTTCAGGAATATGGACAAATATTATCGACTGGTGACATTTATTGTTGATATTTGTCCAAGACCGCTCCGAGAACTGTTTCTAACTCTAGCAAATCAAGGACTTCAATTTGATCTAGATACATTTCTTCGATCTAAGAAGAAGACTATTTCAAGGAACAAAAATCTAAGAATACATCGCATACAACAAATACTATTTCCTGTGAGCCAAGGCTGTGCTGATGTGAATGAATGGGACGTTGTATTAATATCAAATCTTCTAAAGGCATTATTTCCAGACGAACTTAGCGGAGTAGAACATCAATTAAATGAAATATCAAATATAAGAAACGAATATCTTCACATTTCAAAAATTGACCAGATAAGTGATTTAAAGTATACAGATGCTTGGAATAGACTTGAAACAGCCACTTTACATATTGCAAACAATGCATTTGGCCAAAACCACAAGCGGTGTCAACGGTTACATGCTGAAATTCGTCACAGAATCGACGAGGCTGCCAAAGTAAACAATGTACCGATCGAAAGGGATAAATTACTTCTTTGGTATCAAGAATGGGCGATGGAAATGAAACAGCAACATGAGGATCGATTTGATATACTCGATCAAGAATTTGATAAAATACTTAAGCACAATAGAAAAATAAACAAATCGATACATCGGAGTCAAGAAGGTAAAGTTTACAAAATATCTGAACACTGTTTTAATTGTTTTTACGTAACACTTGTCTTAGTTCATACGGCAGAAAAAGTGTCAAGCGCTGTATCAGTAGGCGATCCATTCTTATTGGGGATAGGAGTTTACGGACATTACCACGGTTAGGCAGTTTTCGTAAATAAACGGACAGGGTCACACATCATTGATTATTGATTGTGCTGGAATATTGCCTAAGGGAGATATTGAAGTTGACGTGTTACTTTTGTGGGAAAAGGGGGGAATCTTCTGTTTTATTTTGATCATAAATTTTCTACCAGATGATAAAGAACATTCAATATTATCAGTCAAATTATTTGCAAATTATGATAATAATGATAATAATATTTTTTATGCCCCCGAAGGGTGGCATATTAAAATCGCACCGTCCGTCTGTCCGTCTGTGCGTCCCAACTTACAAATTCGTGTCCGGACTGTAACTCTGTCATGCATTGAAGGATTTTAAAATAATTTGGCACACATGTCTAGCACACCAAGACGACGTGTCGCATGCAAGACCCACATCCCTACCTCAAAGGTCAAGGTCACACTTGGAGTTTGAAGGTAATGGATTCCTTTATAAATGCATATATGCACACATTCGTGTCCGGACTGTAACTTGTCATGCATTGAAGAGTTTAAAATAACTTGCCACAAATGTCTAGCACATCTAGACGACGTGTCGCGTGCAAGACCCCTGTCCCTAGCTCAAAGGTCAAGGTCACACTTAGAGTTTGAAGGTAATGGATTCCTCTATATATGCATATATGCACACTTTCGTGTCCGGACTGTAACTTGTCATGCATTGAAGGATTTTAAAATAACTTGGCACAAATGTCTAGCACATCTAGACGACGTTTCGCGTGCAAGACCCCTGTCCCTAGCTCAAAGGTCAAGGTCACACTTAGAGTTTGAAGGAAATGGATTCCTCTATATATGCATATATGCACACATTCGTGTCCGGGCTGTATCTTTGTCATGCATTGAAGGATTTTAAAATAATTTGGCACAACTGTCTAGCACATCAAGATGACGTGTCGTGTGCAAGACCCACATCCCTACCACAAAGGTCAAGATCACGCTTAGTGTCTAAAGTAATGGGAAACTGTATGCATGGTTACTCTGTCATTTATGGAAGGATTTTAAAATTACATAGCACATTTATTGAGCACATGGAGAGGAGTTTATAGGTAATGGAATCCTGTATATATGCATACATTTGTGTCCGGACTATAACTTTATCATGTTTTGAAGGATTTTAAAATAACTTGGCACAAAAGTCTAGCACATCAAGCGGATGTGTCGCGTGCAAGACCCAAGTCCCTACGTCAAAGGTCAAGATCACACTTAGTGTCTAAAGTAATGGGAAACTGTATGCATGGTTACTCTGTCATGCATGGAAGGATTTTAAAATTACATAGCACATTTATTGAGCACATGGAGAGGACACTGACTGTGAGGCACCTCTATCGGGGGGCATTAGTCACTTGTGAGGGACAGCTCTTGTTTTTAACTGGAGAGCAGTATTTCATACAGAAACATGTTCAATAATTAGAATTGGCATAAGGTAAAGTGAAACAAGAAAACACGGCAATGCCGCCAAAAAAGGTTAAACGGCGCCTGTAGAAATTGTGGAATTTAAACAAAATTCTAAAAAGATAAAAACAGTCACCTTGATCCCCCGTAAAGAAATTTATTTTTGCTTAAAACAATTTAAAAATTGAAGAATTTTTTTTTAAACCTATTTTTAGTAACAGTGACCTTGACTCGAAATTTTTTTTTTTGCTTAAAACAATTTAAAAACTAAATTAAAAAATATATTTTTTAGTAACAGTGACCTTGACCCGAAAAAAAATAAAACAATATTAAAACTTTAGTAACAGTGACCTCGACCTTCATCCTAGTGATCCCGAATGCAATCCAAAGCTTCCTCTCCACAAAAGCTACATTTACACCAGGTTTCATTATAATTGGTCACTCCTAACTCAATTTATTGAGCGGAAACCGTTTTTCTATTTTCAATAACAGTGACCTTGACCTAAATCCTAGTGACCCCAAATGCAATCCTAAGCTTTGTCTTTATGCAAGCTACCTATACACCAAGTTTCATTGCAATTGGTCACTCTTAACTTGAGTAATTGAGTGGAAACCGTTTTTCTATTTCTAATAACAGTGACTTTGACCTTGACCTTGCGGTATTCAGCGTTAAAGAGCACAAACAGTTATCGATCAGAATGAGGGGCAGTTTCGGTCCGATAACGAAAACGTATAATACTTTTCACGTATCATGAATGAATAATCCTATGATTATCGTGTATTTAATTATAATATGACTGAAAGAAAAGAATCGCCGGCAAAGGCATAGCTATAGGCGTCGTCAGACTACAATTTCATGAATATGCATAAATAATTACAGAAATTAATTTAATAGTACTTTCAGAATTTCATCAAAATATCAAAAATGTATTTCTTATTAAGTTTAGTAATTTCTCAGCCTACCTGTATTTAAATTAAAAAATAAAGCAAAGAAAATGCGTGGTGTTGGATATTTCTTTTTCTAAACAGAAACCCTTCTACAGCGCGTTTTGTTAACTGTAAATTACTCTATTATTTTAACAAAAGAATAAAGAATTTATCAAGTAAATTTCAATAAAACATTTTGAAAAATGTCAAAGTGAGTTTGAAAACGGAAGCAATTTATGATAAATAGAATTGGTAAATACAGCGTGAGAGTTTTTTCCCGTAACTCGTCAACTTCTACGGGCACGGATCTATACTTACTTCGGCTTAATAACACATAAATCATGAATTAAGATAATAATTTTAAATTAATCAACTGAAAATCTACCAATTAATGAAACGATTTTTACAAGTCTCAAAAGAAATCAGCATCTTATTCTAAAGAAAGCAAATTAATATAAATAGGTAGAAAAACGGACCTGTGCTAATTTCGTTTAGGGCTTACAATACTTAGCTTCGTAATCAGTTGGAAAAAAGATGATGAAAAAAAAGTTTTAGTAAAAATATTGAAAAGTGTTGCCATAATACTGAAAGAGTAAATGAAAAGAGAGAAAATGCTAACATACTTCTACAAACGTGTGTAAGGGCAGTTTTTATTAGTTTATTCCCCTACTTTTCCGGGCAAAAGTATACATCAATCATCAAAGATTTCAATTTAAAACGATACTATTTTTTACACGAAATGATTTTTATTTAAAACACAGAAACAATTCTCGCAGTTTTGAAATTGACGTCAAAGTACCAAATAATGATACTAGTATTCATATGAAGATACAAAAAAGAAAACGAAAAACGCGACACAGTCGTTTTCTTTCTTCTGACATGATGTAAAAATATAAAGAATATAATATTTAAAAGATATTAAAAGGGCACTACCTACATCTAGCAGATTATATTCTCGAAACATAGATTATGTGTTCAATGAACGTAAAATGATAAATAAATACAATTTCAAAGAAGAACCTATGGCGAAAGCTGCCTCATTTTACCACAATTAATCAATATAGAGGCTTTCTGTAATAAATCGCATCCACTCATTAATTATACAACAACATCTCTACATAGATTATTGAATGGTTTACGGTACTGCAGTATATTTTAAATCGCTGATTTTATCGATAATGGCTCGGAATGCATAGCTGTAAGTTTTAGGTTATAAAGTAATAATACTTCAGAAGATTCTATTATTTATGTTTTGGAGATTCTTCAGTTTGACTTCAGGTGTAGAGTATGTCCCTTTAAGGCAGAAGACCAAACAAAAACGCTGTGCATGCAATTTTATTTCAGTTAACATGAACCTATATAAACATGTGTATTTAGGTCCGTGCAGTTAAACATTACGCCTGCCCCTGGGTATTAAAACTATTAATCGAGATTATTATAATTTTTAAATCATACCCCATTTAGACAAAAAGGGACAAATTAAAAAAGGTTTAAGTAAAATATATTTAAAACTGTTGCCGTACCATTTTATAAAAGAAAAAAATAAGTCGAGTAGATCTAGACATGTCCGTCGTTTACTTTTTTCATTGATCATTCTAAATATTAACTTTAAATATATTTGAATGATTAAAAGAATAAGATGTGATTAAACATCAGTAAATTGCTTTTAACAATCACGATAAAGTATTTTATAAAACAAATATAAATGATATATCAACATATCAGTATATATCGCTTTGCATGCGCCATGTAACTGCCTCCTCAGTTGCTACTACGGTCGATATTCATTAATGTCGCGCATGCGCAGAAGTCTGTGAAAAACCCGTAATTCGAGTTTTTCATTGATCAGTACATGCAATAGAGGCCATTCGTTTCTAGAAGACAGAGAGGCGTCAATCATGACTCGTGTTAAAATGCATTATTTTGCTTTTTGATGTTTAATTGTGGCAAATATTTGTGTCTTATATAGTAATTTGAATCTTGTTCTAAGTGTATTTGATTAAAGATTAATCATTTTTAATTAATCAAAACAATACATGTATAGAAGAAAATACCTGTAGTCATTATCTCAAATATTCCTTTTGTATTACCCAAAATCCTTATATGTTCAATAGAGAACAAAAGCTGTCTATACTCGACTGTTTCAGTATCTACACGAGCTTTTCTTATATTCTGACAAAGAGTCAATAAGCATTCAGTCATTCAAAAAATGGAATTCGTTAGATTTTGTCTTTACGTGTTGTAAATTCCATATTCAGTTATTATCTAAACAATTCTAAAGACGAACTTCGTGCCATTATGTAATATATTTTTAAAGAACAGTTTCAGGCTGTAAACCTCTGTATAATGATTCTTTTAATTAATTTTCAGAAATAACTGATACCTTGAAGAGAAGAGATCTAGGTAAGACATATACTTTTATTCTATACAAGCAACACATGTACTTTGTTTGATTTTACATTAAATAAATATCAGTAAAACGACACGTGATTATACTGCATTTGATAATAATGTGCATGACTGGGACAGTCAGGTCTCAAACTTATTTTTTCTCGTCGCAAAACTAAAATAAATAAATAAAAATGCACCTTACATTGATATTGATCTAATCAATCTGATTTTCTGAGATAGTTTAGACACAAATGAAGCTTCAATGCTAGGTAAATGAAGAATTAAAATGGATAATATCTCTAGCACAACTAAACAAACACGAAAATATCTCGTCATCATGTAATCCCTTGTACTTTATAATAAATAATGTACACAAGAAGGCCCTTTGTTCGATATTTATTCGGTTGAATACATCAGAATATAAACCAACGACTGAAAATATAGTTTTAACAAAACAAGATAATATACATGTAACATACATGTGAACCTTATTATAACAAATACGTTATTAATAAAGTATATCTGCAGACAGACCTCAATTCATTCAATTATCTCAGTCCATCATAAAACAATAGGCACTGGTTCTATCTAATCTGTTTACTTATACATGTACACTAAAACAGCTGATTAAACCATATAAAAATAGTAACATAACATAGCATTCATCTTAGCTCATTTCTGCAATACTTACTGAACTTGTGGAGTCAATCCCATACGCTGTACATACTACAATGATCGTACGTGTCAATCTCTTTCACTGTGCTGTATTGCTGCGAACAAATGCATATATTTAGAACATGCACAGTTAACATTAGAAGAACAACAGACACCCATTTTAAATACATGTCAAACGCGAGAGAAATACGAATGACCCGTGCAAATAAAGATATTGCTAAATAATTCATGTAATCATTTCAGCCATCATTTAATATATTGTAACAAATAAATCGACTGACCAGCTGCATGTATGCTGCACAGAAACTACCCTGGTCCATGTACGAAATACAAATATTCAATCAAAGCTACGTAAGGATGTGTTTACATAAAACCAAATTGCCTCTACAAGATTTTAAAAGTGAAATAGCGTGAGGTTTCACCTCTCAAAAATATGTAGTAAAATTTGCACTCTTACTAACATTCTCCGCCTTACTTTAATATCTTAGGTGATAAAAAAACACCAACAGAAGCCATCTTAAAAAGACAACAAAGAGTGTGGTATCTCTTCACAAAAAATAATTTACGTTTTGATATTTATGCCCCCTTCAAAGAAGAGGGGTATAATGGTTTGCAGATATCGGTCGGTCGGTCCGTCCGTCCGTTTACAAAGTGTTTTCTGGATGATAACTCAAGAACACTTAGGCCTAGGACCTTGAAACTTGCTGTGAGATTAGTCATGTATTGTTTTTAAGGTCAGTTATACAAAGGTCAAGGTCAAATTGACTCAAAATAGTAAAACGGTTTCCGGACGATAACTCAAAAACACTAAGGCCTAGGATCTTGAAACTTAATGTGGAGGCTGGACATGATCAGTAGAGAAACTCTGTTGACTTTGAGGTCAGTTTGTCAAAGATCAAGGTCACAGTGACCCGGAACAGTCAAACGGTTTCCGAACGATTACTCGAGAATAATTGGCCCTAGGATCTTGAAACTTAATGTGTAAGTTGGTCATGACCAGTAAATGACCTCTATTGATTTTGAGGTCAGTAGATGTCATACCTCGTCAAGTTCATGGTTACCCGGAATTATAGAATGGTTTCCGGAAGATAACTTGAGAACGCGTGGTCTTAGCATCTCGAAACTCGATGCGAGGTTGGTGATGACCAGCACATGACCTCTATTATTTTGAGGTCAGTAGGTCAAAAGTTACAGTGACTCGAAATAGTAAAACGGTGTCCAGACGATAACAGAAGTTGGATCGGCCTAGCATCTTGAAACTTGATGTGGATGTTGGTCATGACCAGCATTGCCCCTTTTGATTTTGAGGTCAGTAGGTCAAAGGCAAAAGGTCACTGGGACCTTTTTTATGGCCACATGAATATCTCTAGGCCAATTCTTTTTTTCAAGGCCAAAAAATGTCTGTATGTAAGGCCAAAAATTCTTTGTTTTTTAAGGCCAACTGTTGTTTTCTTTTTTATTTAGGCAAAATATCTTTACCATCTATAAGGCCAATTTATTTTGTATTTTGTGTAAGGCCAGAGAAACATTTTTAGGCCATATGAAAAAATACATATATTTTCACTTTGAAAACTGTTCTTTGCATTTTTCGACTTTTGCATGAAGAGGGGTACATTGTATACGTGTTTTACAAAGCTCTTTTTATGCCCCCGAAGGGTGGCATATTAAAATCGCACCGTCCGTCTGTCCGTCCGTCCACATTTTGTTCTTGCCAATGAGAATTTAACAAGTTTTAATTCACTTTTAATTCACTTAAATAAAAATAGTAACAATTTTTTTTTTAAAAGTCGTAATTAAATCATATGCCCAGATAAAGGTATGAACAAAGTTACGAATCTTAAACAGTGTAATTTGATAAAACTTGATAAAGCTTGTAGATCGGTAAAATAACATATTCCTGAATCTAACCACGTTATTTACCAAACTAGACCTGATGGCATAGCAGGTACAGGCAAGCTGTTGAACCATAATATCCGTACATCTGAAATTGTCCCTGCTGACTCGTATAAGCAAAGGTGATGAGGTCCTTTTAATTATCTCCAAAACATTCAGTTGCAAAGAGCAGCCCATCTAAGGCCGACTTTAAAATACCTCAAATTGAGTTTAAAAGATACTAAAAGATTTAAACCCACACAAAGCTTATGGTCCAGACAATTTCTTTTACTTGCATTGTCTCCAAACTTAAAAGACTCACTTTGACTCTAAAGATCTAAGTGATCTGCCCTACTCATTAAAAAGCAGTGTTAGCGTTTTTGTTGACGACGCGGTTTATTTGACTACTGGTTAAAAGCAAAGTAGATGTACTTAAATGTACTGATGAAAAGTAAATCATGAAAGCCAACAACCGAATCTAGTTTTTAGACACTTATATCTAAATTTTATCAATTGATTGTTCAATTATGTAAATACTGGTGTCAGTCAGTTTGCAATTTCCAAAAACGTATGAATGGTTGATATGAACGACATTTGATATATTGCGGTACAGGATATGTGATCAATACTGAAGGTATTCATAGTAAAAAGAACGTAAACAATGACTTAAGTAAGTACGAAGAAGAGGAAAACTAGTTTTTGACGTTTAATTATGATACATTTGTAAATGGGAAGATATAAGAATAACTAAAAATACCCTGTCTTTACACACTTCATAATGTTAAATTAAAAAACTTCAGATAAAGCAAAGATCTAGTTCTTAAAATTAGAAATGATTTCAACTGAAAAACTTGTATAAATATTGTGTTATCTAAAGCTTTTTATATAGTAAAAGTTATAAACAAATATAATGAAAACCAGTGCGAGACCTCAAAAAGAATAATTATTCTGTATCTATAATTACGAAAAATTACATATGACAGAAAGGCTTTCAAAGGCAGCAGCTAGATATGTAATGAATGACAACAATTATCAAAAGTGTGTCTTAAATGATTAAACCGTTAACTGGCAAACATTAAAGCGACTGCACTCCAAATTCTTAGTAAATTTTAATTTTTTGGTAAAATCAATATATATTCAATTTGTCAACATCAAGATTATTTTCTTTGTGTAAGAGCTAAAAATAAAGGTAGAAAAAAAATATTTACCCGAGCCAGGTTTTGAACTCGGATCTTTGCGCTTACAAAAAATTTACAGGGGCTTAACCTACTACACTATGGAGTCAGCTGATTTGATGCGAGTTAAAAATATTGATATACCAAAGAGCCCACCCCGTTAGTCACGGGGTGATATTTTCTACAATAAAAGTAAGCAAAACAACACATTTTAATTGTTTCTTTTGTTAGAAAACTTGTCACGTTATCATAATACAATGCCCCTGATACAGTAATGACAATTGTTTTCTTGAAATTGAAAATTTTCTTTTTTTATCGTAACTTGTCCATCTGGAGTGCAGTCGCTTTAAGACAAGGACGCGTTTATTCATAATTTATCCTTCTCATTCAAGTTGAACAACATGTAATGTCACCATCTCATTAAATCTAGAAATCAAAAGTTCTTTGTACCATTTTCAATACCACAAAAAACTCATCTTTCCCTAGAACAGTCAGGTACTCCTCATATACGGAATCAAAATCAGAATTAGCCTGTCAGTTTTCTGCAGGCATAGCTGCTGCTGCTTACTAATAATATACTATACTTAAGGTAAAAAGTTCTGCACGGTTCGAAAACATTTAATGAAATTTGAAATATTGATTTGTGTGTGCAAAGTTATATTAGCTGACTACTTGCTACAACACAAGCTGTTTAGAATGCTATACAAAACATCAAGTCAAGCGCGACGACCTGTACCAATGAGAAATTAACGTTAATCTCAATTTTATATACATGTACATGAAGCTTTTAATTACAAAAGTGTTCGCTAGAGTATAGTCTAATCGGAAGCCGTAAACATTTTGATAAATACTGCACGTTTCACGTTCTTATGAAGTTTTCAATGGAACAATGTTTACGAGCTTTAGGTCGGCTTGAGATCGGTGAGTCGGCCATACATGTGGCACATGTATTCAACGTCCGCAAACATACAGCAATACAACAAGATCTGTTGATGATCGTCCTAGGTCAGGACGTCCTTGTGTGACCACTCGACGGCAAGATAGACACATCGTGTTCACGCACCGTCGGAACCACTTTACAATACCTACTAGAGCTGCTAAAACCACACCAGAACGTGGATAACCTCGTATCAGTAATAGAATCATCGGCGCTGCTGACTTAACTGGACTAGGACAAAGTGCAGACAGTGTGAGCGTTTCTCAGAACATTGCATTGAGAAATCAATCGCTTGGGAGGTCCAAGCGCCATGGTTTGAGGTGGAATTGGGTATGGTGGAAACACATAATATATTGTTCTCTTTGACAACGCCAAAAGAAGGGGCTTGACGGCTATCTATCTCTAGATAATTTCACACCTCTCTTTCGAGTGTTATTGACAGGAGTGTGCTGGGTGCGGCTCAAAGTTATGACGTCCTGAAACCAGTTGTCATAGCTTATTCTGATATGACTCTCCAGCAGGACAACGCAAGGCCGCACACGGCACAAATAACACAACACTTTCTACTTCAGGAAAACATTAAGGTCCTTCCGTAGCCTTCTCTTTCTCATTGAAGCATGTTTGGGATAACTTAAAGAGGAAATTGCGCATGTGCAATTCCCAGAGTAGACTAGAACTGGAGCAGGCTTTTCGCCTGAAATTCATAAGGAGGCTTATTTCACCAATGCAAAGAAGATGCACAACACAAACAAGGTCAATGGTGGACATACCCGTTAATAGTGTTGAAAATAGTCAAATGGATGTAAGGTTTTCCATTCGGGCAATTTGACCTTTTATTAATAAAGTTCTGTTCAATTACATCCATGTCAAGCGGATGAGTCTAAAATTCTCAAAGCCAAACTATACTTTAACAGTATCTGTCATTCCTTTCGCATGCAAATCGGCCAAAATTTGCAAAGATAGATGTGGCATAAAGTGAGTCCAAAATCACAAATAGTAACTAATAAAGTTAAACAAGAGGGTCAGTGGCCCTAGAACGCTAACCAGTACTTTTCACACCGTCGATGTTTTTATGTGATTGGGTTTTTCGTGCCTGAGTAAGATTGTTCTTAATGTAGTTTTATTCTTATATTACACATCTTTAATGTCTCGAAAATATAATTGCGAAAGTTAGATGTGCTTTTTATGATTAACATTGCTGTTCGTACTACTTGACCTGACCTACTTGTTGGTTTTGGGTGACCTACTGCGACTTTTAGTGCGCACGAACCGGATGGAGTTATAACAGGTGCGCGTTTGGCTTTTTGGATCCGGCTGTTATTTGACAGTAGATTACTGGTTCCATTTTGGAAATAATTAGTGTTTTATGCATTTTCTGCAATGTCTGGGGTATCTAGTTATAGGATCAATCACTGTTTTTGGTTAGTTATGACTCTTTATATGGGCATTAAGTATGCGTTTTCTTGCTTAAGCAGTCATTAATTGTGATTATTTCTATTTTCTACGTTTTTCCAGTCATTGTCCTGGTGATTATTTTGGACATTTATTAGTTGTATGGTTTTTTTTTGTAATCACCAGGGGCAGTGTTATTATTTTACAACGTTAAATCTTTATATGCTACACAAGTCATGCAGGTATAATCATAGGCTGCAGATGTTCTCTGTTGATTTGAATCAGGTAAGCCTAACGCTTAAACGCTAAAACAGTCCCATCCCACTAGGGCAACCTCTTTAAGGAATCATCTTTGGTTTAGCAATTTTGATAGGGCCATGAGATAAATTGTTTTGTCGAATAAAATTTAATTCTGACCAGTAGTTTCAGATAAAAAGATTTCTACACAGAATATTTTTAGAAAACAAACCAATCCACTTGGGGCCTCATTTTAAAGGGGTCAAATTCATTTTAGCAATGCAATGTGGTGTTGATGCATATGGTTATCATATTTATGAAATAAAATTATATTATGCCCACTAGTTTCATAGAAGAACAATTTTGCAGTTCCATATATATTATATAGAGAAAACAGACACACCCACTGGACGCCTCATTTAATGGGATCAACTTATTTTCAGCAATACTTGGTAGGGGGTCATAATATATGTCAAATAAAATTAAATTCTCGACCATGCAGTCGTGTCAGAAATGATTTCTTTATAGAGTATATAGAGAAAACAGTCCTACTCTCATTGGGCCTTTTTTATGAATCCACTTCTCTGGTAGAGAGTCATCAGGTGATCATTTATGGCAAACTAAATAAAATTCTGATCAGTAGTTTTTCAATTTTGGTAGAGCACCCCTGCAAATTAAAACTGGCCATAGGGTTACAGAGAAGATGTCATTCGGAGCCATTGTTGACATCTAGCAGTCAAAACAACTCATCCTGGCACATTGTGCAATCGATAATTACATCTGCATAAAAATAGAAACTTTAAGAAACTCCTCGTTTCTATCGCGTTATCCATTGTCCATCTACACAACAGTCACTGCGTATACATTTCTAATAGTCAGCGAATGACTCTTGAAAGTAATGAGTAGATGCATATAAATTTTTAAAGCTCGTACTTTACTAGAATAAGGTATCGGCTGCAAGTCCTTATGTATATATACACACTGAAATACAGGAGTGTGCATGCAAGTTCGAATAACAATAAATACGGAGGTCCGTACACTTGAAAGAACGGAAAATTGATATACGAAATCCACATTTTACAAGAATACGGTACCGGAGAGAGAGACAATGCAAGATTACTATGTTTTGCCTAAGAACACAACCACTACTAGGCACTGGTTGGGATTAAACGTGGGACACTTCGACCCTGATGCGGACTGAGGCATTCTGTCAAGGCGGCTTCTTTCGGGAATTAATCTAGATATACTCTTCCGTATATTTTGAAATACAGGAGTCGGGTATTCTGTTAAAATACGGCTTTGCGTATACCTATAAATACGGAAAACTAGGGAAAACTAACTGAAATACAAGTCCGTATATTCCGAAAATATAGCAGTCTGTATACCTGAAAATACGGGAATCTAGATATACCTCTACCTATATTTTGAAACACGTGAGTCCATATACTGCTAGAATACGAGTTTGTGTATACTCATAAATACGAAAAACTGGGTAATCTATCCCGTATTTATCAAATTTGTATATTTCTGATATACGGCATACCGTCTACTTAAAAATACGGGAATCTAGTTATACTAAGAGGTTGATCGATCGGCCCACCACAACCGTCTTTCAACTTTTTTTATTACATACCTTAAAATAATCATTTGAGATGTCGTGCTGTGGGTAAAAGATGTAAAACGGTATAACATAAAAAAAGGTTTAACCTGTCGTCGTAATGTCATACAGGTTTCTTTGTTTTTCCGACGAATATAAGTTTATTGTTTGTTTTTCATTCATTTGCAAGAGACGGGTAATTTAATATTGTTTACTTATAAACTTCTAAATTTCTGTGTCTATATTAAGTCAAACCTGTGTTAAAGACCACCTCCGAATAAAACCCGCCCTGCGAAGAAAGATCAGCATGGGACAAAACATTGTGCTAGTGCGGAAATACTTGTGAATAAAGACTTCATGTCAACAAAGACCATCATAACTTCTTTGTGCACAGGTTTGATTTTATAACATATTAGCGTATGTTTGTTAATGACACATTCTAACACACATACATTGTAACGTCGCTGCCATTAAAAATATTTGTTACCATTAAAAACTGTATATACAATCGCAATTATCAAAATATAAAAATATGTAACGTGCGTACCGAAAGAGGATTGAACATCTTGGCAGCCGTATCTTCAATAATTATGTTTTCTTATTAAATGTGTGTGTCTATTTATAACCTTTTCGCGAGTGGTACAAATCATATGGCAGAGAATTTTAATTTAACGTTTAAGCCTCCGTAGATTTAACATGGGTATTGGTCTTGATGCTCTTCATTATGAAACACATTCTCTCCCGTAAGGACTTTGTATCACTCGATCATTTGAAATTAATGTAACGGAAATATCTACCCAGTGTCTTCATAAATATATATAGATATAATATATTTCGTGCACAGATGGTTTAAAATAAGCTGGCAGATATTGGACGGGATGCTAATTAAATAATGATAGACAAGGGCAGGTGGTGCGTTAACAGTCCCGTTAAGTATATAATTATATCGATTTTATTAATATTGTTTACTTAAGTGATAAGTTGACTGTACTATTACAGAAACGGAAAGCGTCTGCATTATGCATGTATCTTCATTACACGTCTGATCAAAGGATAACTGTTTACGGGAAAATCGAAATTGTCCGGATAATTGAGCGTCCGGTTAGCATGTACGACACCAGTACACTATACTGCGAAAAGCCGATGACGTGAAATTTCCAATATGACGTCACGACCATCAATTAAAAACTCTTGGATGATTTCTCTACAAACAAATTACCGAGAATCTGTTTCAAACGTATTAACAGCCTAAGAGTCATGTAGTACCCTCATAAAATTAAATTATTCTATCATTGTATCTAAATTGGAATGTGAAAAACCCTTATCATCAAAGTAGTTGATAGAATTCCGTTCCACATAACATTTGTCAAGATAAGCAAAACCTCAAAGCCTTGCGCTAAGATATTTAGTAGGAACCCCGCTTGGCCACGGTCTAGATCATACTTAGGAGTCATTGGTTGTTCTTGTACGCTTCATATCTCTTGGACCTTCTGGTGGATTTTTATCAAACTTAAATCTAGTATTTATCTCATCAAAACAACTTGCAGAACCCACGTCTCAACCTCGTCACGTTAAGGTCAAGGTCACACATAGGGTTCATTTGATCTTCGTGTCCGGTTCATATTTCTTTAACCTATTTAAGAATTTTCATCAAACATGGGTCAAATATTCATCTCATCAAGACTGTGTGCCAAACGCATGTCCTAACTCCGCTGTGCCAAGGTCAATATCATACTTAGGGGTCATTAGTTTTAGTTTTGTCCAATCCATATCATCTATACCTCTTTACGAATGTTGGTATAAGTTTCGGCATACCAAGATGATATGTGGAACCCTTGATCCAACACTGTCAGCTTAAAGTCAGGGTCACACTAATTGGTCATTCATTTTTCGTCCACCCCATATCTCCTTAAATCCTATAAGGCTTTTATGAAACTTAGGGACTAATGTTCATCTTATCAAAACAATATACAGAACCAATGTGCCAATCCTGCAGCTGAAAATCAAGATCGCACGTAGGATTAAAAGAACATGAGACTATTAGTCTATATAAAACCCTTGAAGTGCTGTCTTGGAAGTTGGGCCAAATGTTGCCTCATGGAGACGATCAAGGTCAAGGCCACATTTTAGGGGTCACAGGTCATGACATGAGATAGCCCCTTAAACCTTTAAAAGACTTACATGTAACTTAGGTCAAATGTTCAGAATATTGATACAGCATGTAAAACATATGTTCTTACTGTGGCAGCTTACGGTCATGGTTACAATTGACATGACGCGAAAGTATCGATCGCTCCGCCTACCGACCACGCGGTCGATAGATAACAAAACGTCCGACACGCTTTGCTAGTGTTCAGACAGTATTTACATGATAAACTTGCACATTTTGACTGGGATGGAAACACAAAAAAAAAAAATAATATCAAACAGGGAATGCCACGTACCAAAAACGCAGCCTCCCCAAAACGAGCCCCACAGCACCCAGAAGTGCACACCACCAACACACACACACACACACACACACACACACACACACACACACACACACACACACACACACACAATCATGTACACACACACATATACACTACCAACACACACTAGCATACAAAGCAAACACACGAGGACAAAACGAACAATTAAAGGAACACAGTGGGGCACCGCCTTGGAACGGTCAGTGGCAAAAACACCACTGGGGAGCTTAAACCGGTTTATGGTGCGCACCCAACCTCACTCTTACCCCCACCATGTTCCAAAGTCACATAGAGGATGGTGGACCCAATAAGCACAATTACAAACAAACGTTTTCGAAATTTTATGTTTCCTTTTTAAAAAGAACAAGATACATATCACGCATTATGTGCAAGCATTTTAAATTTACCCTATCATGGTATTTTATTCTCAAGATGTATCAAAGTATCAAAGTTTAAAGTTTCAACGTTTATTGGCCAAGCGGCAATTACATACAACAAAACATTCAAGTTTTACTAGTCAACAATATATTTAATTAGATGGATCATACATGTGTATTGAACCATGAAATCTGACCAGTTGAGCAGGGTGGCATTGAGATGTATGTCAAACATATCTCCCAGTGACTTACCGAAACAAAGGCAAGGTGTCACACTGTATATTATGTATTATCTTTAATGACACGTGTCTGTTTATAGATCCATGACATTGAAAAGAGCCATCTGTTATGCAAGTCGCAATTTACAAAATATTTGTGTCAGAACATAGATCTACATACAGTTAGTGGAGATAACAATGTTTTTCTTTAATTTCTCAACAATTGCCCTCTGCCTATCTATATCTAATATTAGTTAATCTAATATCATTCCTAAAAATTAGGGTTTTGTATGATACTCAACGACATAACATACTTTTAGCCTCCATAGACAAAGTATATGATTTTTACTAAATTATCCATTGTTTCTGCTGAAAGTTTCCGCGAAAAACTAAAGCGTTTGAAAAAGGTTTTAATTAATCTAGATATGAATTAATATAAAATGACAAAAGTAATCGAAACATTTAACCTTGGTCCGTGGTCACGATTAGTGCTGGTTTAACTGTTTCTGTAAGCAAAGTATCATTTAAATTTCTTTCAGTTCTTGATGTTATTTTGATATAAAGCCCTTCGTAGTAATTAAACTTACTTTTCATCATTTTTATATAATGTTTACATGATACATTCATCTATCCTTTTGATTTGATTTGATGAGAATTTTATCAAGGTCTGTCCCAAAGAGCATGTATGTTAGCTTAATATTGGGATGAGACCCCGGCATGTCTCCCGTCATGCCTAAAGGACAAAATTTTGAAGCCAAGAAATAGTAGAAATTTACCTGACTGCAATTTCCAGCCAGTATAGCCAAAGGTTGAATTTGATTGGTTGCCAAAGAGTAGGCCAATCACGGCGACCAAATTCATCTATCCGCAAAGACAATGACCCTTTATACTCAAGCTCTATTACCAGCCTTGTCGGAGGTAAACTCTCGAAAACAGAACGCGTGGAGGTGTGTAAAGATAGTGATTTTTGATTGGTCAGTCGAATGATTTGATTGACAGTCGGCGTCATGTCAATTAAGGGTTACAATTAAGGGTCAAAAGTCATGAGACAATGAAAGATTTTCATTCATCTTGGTCCAAATCTTCACCACATCACGCTAACTGATGTAAATAATTTGTATCTCAGCTATCATGGTTCAATGTCAAAGTCATATTTAGGGATCGAAGGTCAAGTGACTTAATTTTGTGTAGACTTTGTAGCTTCTGAACCACATGCTTGATATCAAATGAGCATATCAACAATAATAATGATATAGTTACATTTGTGTATTGAGGTTAGGATAACGAGAAAAGTCATCTTAATAGACAAGATGCGTTTGTTGTTGTATTTTAATCATGTTCATTGGTAGCTATTAGTTTAAAATTAACTAATGAAAGAAAACATTTCCTTAATCGTAGCTTAGATACTTACCTTACAAAATTGGTAAAATATCTGAAACAATTAATCATATTCTGAAATAGGCGTATGTGTATTATCCGGCCCTATCCGGCCATCATTGCACGGTTTGACGGAAAACGCGGCCGTACCTATTTATTTCCATAATTCTTTATGTACAATAATAATTTATATACCGTTGGAAAGCTGACATTCTGAAGTTTACGAATATGTAAAAAAAATAAAAATCCGACGGCATTTACATTTTTTATTCCAATGTGAAAATTGTTTTGTTTTTTTCACAATAGCCAGTATTGATTTTTGAAGCTGGGAAAATACGGCCGTCCCTAATTTTTTCTTCATTTATTTATAAACCAATACAATTTATATATCGTTGGAAAGCTAACATTCTGCAGTTTCAGAATATGTAAACATTTTTAAAATCCGACTTTATTTACATCTTCTGCATTAATTTGAACATAGCTATTTTTTAACATTAGTAAACATCGATTTCGGGAAGTGAGAAACTACGGCCCTACCCATTTTTTTCTTCATTATTCAATTAAGAAATACAAATAATAAACCGTTGGAAAGCTGACGTGCTGCAGTTTATAAATATGTAAAAACATATATGTAAAATCCGATCTCATTTACCTTTTCTGTATCAATTTGAAAATGGTAGTTATTTTTAACACTAGCCAACATCGATTTCTGCACATGGGTAAATGCGGCTTCTCATTTTCATTTGGTATAAAGTTACATCATAACTTTACCACACGACTTGTTTCCACACTGTACCATATCATTAATTATGTCTGGCATTTTGCATGTGCAATAAAGTTTTATTTTGAGAACCTTTGGATCATTGCAAGGCATTTTGGGCATCTTGCTCACTTTCGGGAAGGATTCAATTTTATTGTTTTCTATACAGTTTAGAAGATGTTCCCGCATAGAATTACCAATAAACCGAACATTTGATATGTCGACACCAAAATCATTATGTACAAGTTCTGTTAAAAATGCTATTGCAAATAAGCCACAGTTTGAAAAATTGCTTTGCCTTTGAACTTCTGGGACCAGCACTGTAATACTGTTAGTGTCACAATTATAAATTTGGGAAACTTGAATAGAGAGATTTGCATTTAAAGTCCGACTAGATTTCAAACTGTCAAGGATAAAGACTGGTCCATTACTTGCCTTCTGAAATGAGGCTACCCAATGGCTGTTTCCGTTATAATGTAGCTGACAACTTGGAGCTTCCTGTTTTTTGAAGTGGTCGTTAACGATCCATTCTTTGTTTTTGTCATCGAAGGTCGGCGCGAACTTTCTCGATTTTGATTTCAGTACTTTCTGGCGTTGTTGAATGCTGTGGCGAGCTGACTATACACACTTGATCAAGTTCTTTTAATTTATTTTTAACTTGCTCTAATATATCAGTGGGCGTTCCGCTTAATTTTGGAAGTTCAATTTCATTTTGGTCGAGTTTTGCAAACTTAAACTCTTCTTTCAGTCTATAATTTCCAAAACCAGCACGGCTGCATTGAATGTCTGTGTACACTGATTTTTGTAAAAAGTATAAATGTAAACAAAGAAAGTCTACTGGAAGTTCTTTATGTTTTATGTTTTTGCACTGCTTTTATCTTGTGGTTTACAGATTCAGCGGGATTGTTTGTTATTCCACAATAAGGATCGAAGACATTCATTTTCTGTAAAATCCACTGCCCTGCATTTTCCAAAATAGCTGTCTTAATATGTTTATACGTTTTATTTTAAAGTCCCGGGATCAGTTTGAATTAACTTATACAGACAAATATTTTTTTCAGATAGAGTATTGATACAACCATTTATGCATTCTACTAGATCGTTAAAATATGGGTTTCTTTCGTATTCAAAACGTTTATTCACGCAAAACAGTTACAAAAATACCAACTATGTTCGCTTTTATAGCCGTAAGCACTTTTTAATACATGTTCAATCTTAATAAATATATGAAATTGTATCTGAAAATTTTAAGCCTGAAATACCACATGGCAAAATCAACTTACCGAAAAATACTGTGCCACTTCGTATATAGTGTCATTGACAAGGAAGTCAAGCGCCTTTGCTCCTGGATATGCAAAAACCGAATAAGATCCTGGACATAAGTACTCACTTAATTTGGTCTGGCTATGTCCAATTACAAGTGCCATTATAAAGTTTCAAATATGAATTATCTCACAAAGCACTAATCACGAAAATGCAAACTATTAACTCAAAATACACACAAACACAATCACTTATTCCAAGGTAGTCTTCGACAGTAATTTAATCACATATAATACTTATAAACAGTATGTTACGCTGATAACATATGTCATACAATGTATATGAATGCTGGAAATAACCGAAATTGCCGATATATACATGAGATAATTTGTAATTGTCGAGGAAGATTTCTAAGTATGAACTCAGTTTGTCACGACTATATCGGAAACTTTTGTTCAAAATTTCTTTTAACTTTAATATTGAAAACGTGTTTTAATTTGTTTTTACGCCTTTCCTTAACACCTTGACCAAATATGTTAAAGATATGTGATTGCGCTTAATTAAAATCAGCCTGTGATTAAGCCGAAAAAGAATTCTGAAAAAAAGACTAATTATCCAATATTTGCATTTATACAACAAACCCAATGAGATATAACTGGAATTTGTTAGTAAAACACGTAAAGTACTTACCACCTGATACAGTTATTTTTAATTTTTACACTTATAATACAATATCATCTAGAAAAGAAAAGTCGCCCATGTAACTGGTTCTTTAAAATGACGCAAATAACAATTTTTTTAAAGGCCTGTAACTTCTGTTTTACTCAATCAATTTTCAAAAGATTTACACTTTTGGAAAGGGCAAAACATAAACTTTAAAAAGATAACAAAACTGTTTTAGTTTATCAATAATTAAATATGTTAACATTCACGGCCATACTTTACTGCTGCAAACACAGAGACATACTTTTAATTTGCAAAACATATCAAAGTTTGTCAGCATGTAACTTTTTTATTATTTGAACGATTTTTATATAATTACATTTTTTATAAACTGCAGAGTGTATACTTTCATATGGTATCTAATTTAATATGTTATTTTTATAAATAAAAGAAATAATAGGTACGGCCGTATTTTTACTGCTGCAAATACCGAGACATATTTAATTGAAAAATGTATCAAAGTTTGTACTCGTGTAACTTTTTTGTATTTTGAACGATTTTTACATATTTACCATATTTATAAACTGCAGAGTGTATACTTTCATATGATATTAGATATTATATGTTTTATTACGTATTTTAAGAAATAATAGGTACGGCCGTGGTTTTCATTCATAAAAATGCAGTTAAATATGCCCGAAATATTGACCGATATGAAATCTAAGTTTCTTTTAATGTTTTACTCTTAAAATTAATTATTTTTACATATTCATAAAGTTCATGATTTCAGCTTTCATTTGATACCAAATATTTAAAAATTCATCAAAAAATAAAGAAAATAAAGGGTACGGCCGTATTTTCCAATATTTTCTTTACTTGTTATATAGGACGGCCGGATAATACACTTTACCTGAAATAGGAATGATTTTTTTGTTGACCAACATTGGTCAAGAAGTTTATCATAAAAAATGTCTCCTCAGATACCATTGGTAGATTTTGAAGTTATTGCAAGTGAGAGGTCTTTTAGGGCGGATGATTGTCCGTCGTTCGTCAACATTTTGCTTAAAAAGATATCACCTCTAAAACCTCTGGGCTAATGTTGATGAAACTTGGCAGGGATGTTCCTTGCATGATGCATGAAACTCTACCAAAATTGTTCAAAGAATTTCATTCCATGCAGAACTCTAGTTGCTATGGCAACAAACACCGTAGTGCGTAGTGAACCTTTTGTTCAATCGTTCAAATCATGACCCCTTGGTTAAAACTGACCCGGGATTGT
The DNA here is from genome assembly GCA_022818135.1 of Saxidomus purpurata. Taxonomy (NCBI): domain Eukaryota; kingdom Metazoa; phylum Mollusca; class Bivalvia; order Venerida; family Veneridae; genus Saxidomus; species Saxidomus purpurata. Next base: position 2,759,107 of record JAFMSR010000017.1, read on the forward strand.
CACTTGATTTAACATAGGTTTCTATATGATAAACTTTACTTCTTCTCCAAAAGGCCTAGAGCTAAGATATTTAGTAAATAACATTGTCTAGTGGACCTCTACCAAGTTTGTTCAAATCAAGCCCCTAGGGTCAATATTGGTCCAGCCTAGGGGGTCACTTTTAGCATAGACATATATAGGAAAACTTTTAAAAATCTCCTCCTTCAAAACCACAAGGTTTAGAGCCTAGATATTAAGTGTGTAACAGTGGCTAGTGGAGCTCTCTTTAAAGTGTGTTCAAATCATGCCCCAGGGTCAAAATTGACCCTAATTAGGGGTTGTTTGGTATAGAAAATCTTCTTTTCTGAAACTACTAAGCCTAGAGCTTAGATATTTTGGTATGTAACATTGTGTAGTGGTCTTCCGCCTACTTTATTCAAATCATGCCTTTGTGGTCAAAATTGACCACACCAACAAGGCAAGTGCACTTGTACTTAGGTGTGCGATATAGGGCCATCATCGCTTTCTTGTTTGATATCTCTCAAAAACGATCCAAACTTTCATTTTGTCGAGTGACTAAATACTGTTGAATAAAATATGTGTAATAAAATATAACAACCAAAGAGATGATTAGGTTCTACAATGGAACTCGGAATGTCCGATATAGGGCTATCGTTGTCCTTCTGTTTAAATCATTAAACTCTTGTGATGAAAGAAGATGTCTTATTCATTTGTCAATGATATACACATTTTCATTGATCACTCAGTGCATGAATGAAATAGAGGCCCTACGTTTCTAGAAAACAGAGGAAGTCAATAATGACTCGTATTTAATTGCATTATTTTGCTTTTTATACCCCCACAAAACGAAGTTTGGGGGGTATATAGGAGTGAGCTTGTCGGTTTGTCGGTCGGTCGGTCGGTCTGTTGGTTTTCATGGTTTCCGGATGATAACTCATGAACGACTTTACGCTTTTGAATAATTTTTGGTACACACGTGCAACTTCATGAAATACAGGTCAAGTTCAACTTTGGGATCACTAGGTTTAAGGTCAAGGTCACTGTTACTAAAAATAGAAAAATGGTTTCCGCTCAATAACTCAAGTTAGGAGTGACCAATTACAATGAAACTTGGTGTGTAGGTAGCTTGTGTGGAAAGGAAGCTTAGGATTGCATTTGGGGTCACTAGGTCAAGGTCACTGTTACTAAAAATAGAAAAATGGTTTCCGCTCAATAATTCAAGTTAGGAGTGACTAATTGCAATCAAACTCTTTGTGTAGGTAGCTTGTGTAGAGAGGAAGTTTGGGATTGCATTTGGGGTCACTAGGTTCAAGGTCAAGAGCACTGTTACTAAAAATAGAAAAATGGTTTTTGCTCATTAACTTTAGTTAGGAGTGACCAATTGTAATGAAACTTGGTGTGTAGGTAGCTTGTGTAGAGAGGAAGCTTTGGGTCACTAGGGTCAAGGTCACTAGGGTCAAGGTCAAGGTCACTATTACTAAAAATAGATTTTTATTTATTTTTAGTTTTTAGATTGTTTTAAGCAAAAAAACAATTTCAAGGTCAAGGTCACTAGGGTCAATGTCAAAGTCACTGTTACTATAAATAGATTTTTATTTAATTTTAGTTTGTTTATTGTTTTAAGCAAAACAAAATTCAGGGTCAAGGTCACAAGGGTCAAGGTCAAGGTCACTGTTATTTATATTAGATTTTTATTTATTTTTGGTTTTTAGATTGTTTTAAACAAAAAAAAAATTGGGGGGTCAAGGTCACTAGGGTCAAGGTCAAGCTCACTGTTACTAAAAAATATTTTAAAAAAATTGTTAATTAATTGTAGCAAAAAAAATTGGGGGTCAAGGTCACAAGGGTCAAGGTCAACCTTACACATTTTGTATGCTATTAAAACAATACATTTACACAAGTTATTGTATAATAACTCAACTCTATGTCCTTGTGGCCATTCCTTTCTTATGGTTCCATACTTCTGTGACAAAGCTGTATTGTGGGGGTATAATTTGTCACTCTTGTGACAGTTCTAGTTGCTATTTAATTGTGGCGAATATAGTTTATTGAATCTTGTTCTTAGTGTATTTGATTAAAGATTTATCCGATTGAATTAATCACAATAATACATGAACAGAAGGAAATACCTTTAGTCATTATCATAAACATTCTTTTTGTATTACCCAATATCCTTACATGTTAAATAGAGAACAAAAGCTAACCATGCTCAACGGTTTCAGTATCTACACGAGCTATCCTTATATTCTGACATTCGTGCCATTATGTAATATATTTTTGTAGAATAGTGTCAGACTGTAAACCTCTGTATAATGTTTCTTTTAATTAATTTTCAGATATGGTACCTTTCACAAAAGAATTTCTGTTTTCACATTTCATACGGTATCAATTATACTGTAACAGTTACATATTTTTGTGACCTCGCTTTTTTGTTTACATTTCAAACTATCCCTTTATCCCTTAAAGCGAGATATGTGCATATAAAGTATATGTGTGGTTGGGCTTATGCTCGCAACTTTTCTTATTTTGAGTGCTGAAATCGCAAAGGGTTCAATCAAATAGAGTAAGCATCGTTATGATCATGAAAACGTGATTAGACCAACCCAAAATATGGTCGAAAATGTTTTAACAAAAATATCATCTTTCAAGGCAGTTGCAACTTTAAACCGATACAAATAACTTACCCTTGTATTTTGGACTGTGCTCTGGTCTGATCACTCGTAAGAAAAAACTTATTTGCAAGAGTCGCCTCACACTCTCTTATCTATGCTTCATACTTTTTCTCCTTGCATTCTATACAGAGTCAAACCCAGGTCCAGACATGTCTGGTTGTTGTGGCACTTGTAACTTAGAAGTAAAATGGCATCCAAATAGAGGCATACTTTATGAGGACTGCAATACTTGGTTTCATACCGAATGCCAGGGTATTAGCACCGTGATATACCATTTTCATATTGACCATTCAAATGAACCATGGAATGTACAAATTGTGGTGTACTACATTTCAATTCTTCTTTCTTTGACCACCTTAAATAATAAGACTTAGATCAAACAGTGTCATCCATCAGTACAGTCAATCCATCTTTCCAGTCACCACTGACAGTATGTACAACATTGAAAATTATTTCTGTAAATTGTCAATCTGTTAAAAAGAGAAACCTAGACTTTTATCTATGTTGGACACTGTAAAACCTGAAGTGGTTCTTGGAATGTAACTTTGTAACTTTGGCTAAAACCAAAGATAAAAAACGCCGAAGAATTCCCTCCTAATTATGATGTTAACAGGAATGTTAGAAATGGTAAAACAGGAGATGGTGTTTTAATTTTAGTGTCGAAAAAGTTTAAAAGTTCTTTACCTGCTGAATTAAAATCTGATTCCGAGATAATATGGGTAAATATTAAGCAAAATGCATAGATTAAACTGAACGTACAATTTACCTTACTGACTAATTTAAAAGAACAACTATTATAGGCGGGGACCTCAATGTAGGCGATATAAATTGGGATGAGGTGTCGAGACTAATTAATAAAAGTTGAATAGCTTGTTTCACAATCGATCTAAAATAAATTAGTATAAACTAAACTACCATATAGCGTTTTTTTTTTTCGCGTACATCAAATTTCGCGTTTTTTGTCCTGTTTTAATTTTAGCGAATCTAATTTTCGCGATTTTGAAAAAGTTGATTTTGATTTTCGATCCCTGTGCGACAGTGCTATAAACTGGTTTCCCAAACTGCTCCCGGTCACCAGTTGTTTTATTTGTTTGCTAAAATAAACAGTAAATAGTAAAACATCATGTATGTTCGTTGAATGGATAAATGAATGGTATTTATAGCGTATCGATAATGACTTTCGCACTTTCGCACAGAAAGTGTTTACAGGTTTCAACTGTTTAATACTCAATTATCTTTAAGAGGTTAGTATTAAACACCTCTTCTGATATCGCTTGCAAGTTAATAGCAGACACCTAATTTAATATGATAATTATACAGTTCATGTTAGATAATGTAATAATCGTGTTATAACGTGTAAACAAGTCAAGTATCATACCTACATATACATGTAATTATTGTTACTCTCGATATTGATATCAAACATTACAGCGTATAAATTGTATGCTTACACCAGTATGCAAACTGATGGTAGGAATATCGGCAATGCGGAACTAAAAATTTCGCGAAATGTTGTACTAAATTTTCGCTGATTATAAAGTTCGCGATTTTCTCTACTCGCGAATATAGCGAAAATTAGACACACGCGAAAAAAACCCGATATACGGTATAAACTATAAATTGAGAATCAAAAACTATAAACATAGGTGCCCCCACCCAGAGGATTGTGACACACTTTTTGATTTTGTGGACTCTTATTGTTTCACGCAAATGATTAGCGAGCCTACTAGAATCATTAATTTATTCCTGGTTTCAGTGACCATTGCTTTCCTTTTGTTGACCTTCTATCCTCAGCAAGACTCAACCCAAAAGGTAAACACACAATTTTATTGTTCGATAAAGCAAACTTGAAAGAAATTTAAAAAAGCCTTGTGAACCTAGTTACTCTAAACCAGTTACAAAGTATGAGCGTTCTAGAATTGTGGCATTGTTTTAAGCAATCCTTAGATGAACTGGTTTCAAGTCACAGACCTAGCAAGATTGTTTCTGGTTAACGACATCTTCAATGGTTGAACTCTGAACTTAAAAATAACTAATGAAAAAAGGAGATAGACTATACAGCATAATGAAGAAAAGTAAAAGTGTCACATTATTCTCTTAACTTAAAAAGATAAAGGCACTTATTCAAAAGGAAACACTTAATTCATATTAGCATCAAATGAACGATATTGTTTGTAGTTATAAAGAACATAAAATTGGCACAACTAAACGTTTTGGGGTTTTATTAAAAGTGTAAGAAATGACTCATGTGGTGTTGCTCCCTTGAGAGGTATTGGTGTATTAAAATGTAGCGCCAAGGAAAAGTCTGAGATTCTAAAAAAAACTCCTCTGTTTCTACAAATGATAGAGACACTAATTTACCAAATCTTGGAAGTAACCTGTTTACAAGTATGTCTTATATAAATGTAACAGAAAGTGCTTGAACATTTAGATTCGTACAAAGCGACAGGTCGAGATCAAATTAAACCTAAAATTTAAAAAGAATGTGCGAACGAAACGAAATCTTCACAATCTTGTATTATATTTTTAAAAAAGGAGAATAATTTCAAGCTTCTTATTATAGTCAAGTTGCTCTAACCTGTATAGCTCGTAAGCTATTAGACCATTATAGTAGTAAGCAATATTCTAGATCATTTGGAACAATTTAATATCTTGGTGGACAACTAACATGGTTTTCGTGCCCGGCGGTCTTGCAAAACCAAATTGGTGGGCTTCATTTAGGTTTTTGCTAAATCAGTACAGTGAGGCCAAGTTGATGTTGCCATCATGGACTTTAGTAAAGCTTTTGACGTAGTTCACCATAGCCGACTTCGACTAAAATTAGTTCCTTATGGCACTAGGGGCTCTACAAATTCGTGAATTAATTTTTTTAAGTCACATAACTCAATGAGTAGTGGTAGAAGGGTCGACATCCGGCTTGGTTCCTGTTATATCAGGTGTCTCTCAAGGGTCCGTTCTGGAACCTCTTCTAATTCTGCTCTACACAAAGGATCTACCTGCGTCTGTTTCTTCCAGCGTTCGTCTATTTGTGGATGACTTCGTTATTTACAGATCTATAAATTCACAGGTAGATTCAATTTATCTGCAGGAGGATCTTGACAATTTATCGTTATGGGAGCAGAAATAGAGGATGTCTTTTAACATAAGCAAATGTCACATTATGCATGTCATTAGGTCTAAGAAGGCGTTAAATACAGTTACATGTACAGTACCTTGCATGTTCAGCTTCTGTATGTTTTCAGTTAAGAAACATACCTGGGTGTAGAAGTAACATCTAACTTATTTGGTCCCCACATGTAAAAAATATCTAGTAAAGCTAGTCAGAGCCTAGGTTTCTTAAAACGTGATATACATTCTTCTAAAAGTTCTACAAAGACAGCTGCTTTGAACAACATTGTTATACCTACTTTAGAATACTGGTCTGGTTTCTGGGATCCTTACCATCAGAAGGATAAAGATGAATTGGAAAAAAAATCAAAGGCAGACTGCTAGATGTTATGTGTCACATATAACTATAGTAAGACCCCAGGCACAGTCTCAAATATACTAACTGATTTAAATTGGAATTCCTTGCAATCAAGATGACAATATAATAGCCTACCCTAACCTATTTTATAAAATGGTTTATAATCATGTTGATGTCGATCCAAAACAATTCCTACCAACATACACAAGACAATCCAGACATTACCATCATTTAGCATTTCAGATACCATTTACCACTGTTGTCTATTACAAAAACTCATTTTCCTTCGGACTGTTGTTCAGTGGAACGCATAACCATCTCGTGTAGTCAGTGCTAAAACAATCTCCGAATTTGAAATTAAGTTTTCATCCATAAATACTATATACTTCCTTTTATCATGTTTTAACCCTGCTTATTTCCTCCTTTCTGAACAACAGATTATATATAGATTGTACACATATTTTGCAGGGATTTTAAGGGGTGAGCTTTTGCAACATTTTATCACTAACTGTCAGGAAGTGGCAGGTGGATTCAGTAGCCTGGAAAATCTAGCAGTCCTTTACTTTTTCACCCCCCCCCCCCCCGCATAGTCATAATGTTCAATATTAAACGGTAGCCATTACGAAAAAGAAGAAGAAGAAAAAGAAGTACTATTTAGGACTTGTAAAAGATTTGTTCATATGTAAATACCCACGTGTTATTTACTAATATATTTTTTGTAGTATATTGTCAGGCTGTAAACCTCTTTATAATGTTTTTTTTTTTTAATTAATTTTCAGATACAGAAACTGAGACCTGGATAAGTAAAGCCGAAGGTAAAATATTAAAAGGCATATACTTATATTCTATACAAGCATAACAGGTATTTATTTGTCATAATTTTGTAGATGTATTTTCAAACGTTGCATTTTTTTTTAATATGTCATATTTCATTCGATTTTGAATTAAATATATACATTGTATCGGTAAAAAACATACGATAAAACTACGTTTAATAATGTGCATGACTGGGACAGTCTCGAAATCACTTTTCTCGTCGCAAAACTAAAATAAAGAGGTAAAACTTTGTCCCTTCCAAGAGTTGGTACAGGCAAACAAATGGACCCTACATTGATATAGATCTAATCAATCTGATTTTCTGAGATATTTTATTCACAAATAAAGTTTCAATGCTAGGTTATTGAAGAATTAAAATGGGAAATTTCTTTAGCACAATTAAAAAATATGAAAATGTCTGTTTATCATTGCTAAGCCCCATGTATCTTCAGAGTCAAACATGTAGAATGGAAATGTATGCACACACTTTATCTTTACTAAGCACAAATTGTACATTACAGCAATGTCAAATGGTGTACGTACTATGCTACCGCTGAATTTGACAGTGACGTCACATCTTATTTTCATTTGTTATACTCAAACAAGAAAAATTAGGTATATTTCAATCATCTCGATCAATACAAAACTATAGCGTAGTGGTTAACAACATATACAAGAAATAGCAGAAGCTGAACATTTAATGGTTCGAATCCCGATAGTTTTTATTTTAGTGCAAAATTAGCTTAACTTAAATTCCACATGTCTTTAATATTGCTTATATATTTTTAGTTTTTATATATTTTACTTTTATTTTGTGTGATATTGTATGTGTAATGAAGAATATTTTGTTCATGAATTTTGCACGTGATATTCGGTCCAACATGAACCCTGACAAACAGGTTTAACAGCAATACGTTTTTAAAAAATAAATAAAAAGTGCCTGTGACGGGTTCCGAGCCTGCACCGTTCGCGCAGAAACCTTTACCACGACCATATATCTACTGACTGTCTGTTAGATGTATCGATTTATCAAAGATTTGTAAACAAATGTTACGTCACTGTCTAAACGCAGCGTAGGACAGTAAACTTATAATTCTAAGAAAGAAATACTTAAACCGTCTGTCCTAGCAAATAAACAATCTTGAACAATATGGAAGAAGAAATAGTATCCGTATCACAGGCGTTGACGATGATGACGAATTTCAGATAGCAAGAGAAACAACAGAACAGATAGTAGATACGCTTAATAAGCATTTAAAATTACAATTTTCCAGCTGGGATATCGATATCGCACGCCGAATGGGAAAATATGATGAAAATAAAATACGACCCATCATCGTTAAATTTGTGCAGAGGCAGTCAAAGATTTAGGTCATGAGCAGACGTGGTCTCCTCCGAAAAGCTCGTTGTGGCATTTTCATTAACGAGGATCTAACTTCCTTAAATAACGCTGTTCTTTCATCCCTTAGACTAAAAGCGCCGGAGGAAGTTGAAAAATGTTGGTCAATGGAAGGGAAACTATTTGCTAAATTTATAATAAAAGAAGCAAAAAGTGAAACAGAAAAATACGTCACAAAACAAATACACTATAAAGACTATCAAACTTGGCTGGACAAACCATGGTCGGAGAGAAATAGAAAAGACTCTGCAGTTTTCGTCAGTGTAAAGGGCTCGTAAAGTAACCTTGACATTTGAAACATTAGCCATAATGCGATGCAGATATATACAAGGAACATATTATGCTTTTAGGCGTGAGGGCGCATGTGTGCATGTGCGCATGTGCGTACATATATACACGCGCGCTAGTGCGTTGGTACTAATGCATGTGTGCATGTAATACATACATATAACAAATATAATAAATATATTTTATTTATATTCACCAAGTATCATATTTTGTCCGACAGTTATAAACAAAGACTGATGAACAATCTTTTTCTCATATTTAAAAAACGCAGCATAGAGCTTTTTACGAAATGCAGAAAACATGTGACGCTGTATTGTGCAAGGAGAAAACTAAATAGATAATGTTTTACTTGTTTTTCCAAATACTTGTGTTTCACTAGCTTTATCAGTTTTGAAAATATAAAACTAAAATACAGTAAATAAAGTTCTACTTCACTTCGCTACAAAGTATAATATTGTGTCCGCAAGTTATAAAGAAACACCGACACTGTCATCTTTAGATCTATTATATTTCTAATTTTTGCAGAAATAAGTTTTTGAAATACAATATATAAATAATAGTTATAGGTGTTGTCTCCCCTACACCATCCTCTTAATGTATAACGATATTGTATATTACATATCTTTATGCATGTATGCGTAAAATAGTTTCTGTATTGTGCACTGTAAATACTGATTGATCGAAATGTTGAGAAAAAGATCTGTAAACATAATATGTGGCGTGAACTGCAAATAATTTTGACTGGTTTTTAAGTATGATCCAGTGTCCATTAAACTTCTTTGGGTTTCGTTTTCGGCTGAAGAATGGGCATATGGATCGTGCATACAACTAATGACTGGTCAATATATGCGACACTGTTCAGCCAATTCTTTAGCTTAATTAAGATCTGGTAAAGGGACCGTGCTTGTAGAATCTTTATCATTGTGTTGTTGTTGTGGGATTCGTCTGTATAATTTGCATTTAAAAGTATAATGATATGACTTACTCGGCCGTCGGTCATTAAGTCAGGCGTAAAAACAAAAAAAACAAAACATATATGTATCTGTATGGCATGCGCACACATACAGTGCAATACAATATTTCATTTAAATTTGTAAGTGGCAAGTTCCGGTGAGAAAAGAAATATCATCTTAATATAATTAACAAATTTTACAGATATTGATTATATTTTGTAACTTTCCGTCTAAACGGTATTAGCTACAGACTTATGAATTACGACAGTCCGTACGAAATGAAACAGAAATATTTTTGTTTTGTTTTCTTTCACTTTTATTAGAAAAACTCATGTCTTACCCTCGTAATTGTATACAGTTTGTTCTAAAATATAAGTACTACTGTTTTGCTCCGACATAAGAGTTTGTCGATTGCTTAAGACATCTACAATGTATCTTATTACCTTAAAGCCACATGATCACCCTATAAATTTACTCAAAAGTATAACGTGTTCACTGATACAGAAATGCTAGGACCGGGGTAAAAAGTCTCATATGATTTCAAGTTTCAACATTGCAGGAAATCTTTTTATACTGCAGATTTCGTAGGTAAGAAAGAATTTTGGTGACTTAAGCGCTATCATCCAAGTGATCATGGGTCTTTAAGCAACGTACACATTGAACATTGACTTACGAACTCTACTAAGTAGGGTGAAACAACGCTTTGTCACAGTTTTTATCTTCTATATTATGAAAATGTAACTTTGTAAATAGGTATTTTTTGTGTGGATAGTTTAAGTGTTGACATCCAAAGTGAGCAGGGGTCTTTAAGCTACACATAGATTGAACATAGATTTACGAACTATGCTTGGTGTGAAAAAAAATGCTTTGCCACACTTGTTATTTTCTATATTACTTGTAAGTAAGTAAAAAGGAATTTTGATCATTTAAGTGCTATCATCCAAAGTAAGCACGAGTCTTTAAGCAAAAGACAATTTGGTCCCTATGTGGGATCTACCACACTTTTTCTTGTTATATTCCTTGTATATATAGTATATAACTAATGAACACAATAATGCGTTTATGAGCAATTCTCCAGGAAAACGGCGGATAGGCAATAATCCTAACGCGTTGTAAAGTGTATACCATGTCTATCTTGCAAACGGGATAATGCGATTTTGGAAAAAATATAATGTTCCGTTACCTGATATAAGTTTTGTAAATAGCAAGATTATATTCAACTAGAATTGTTCATTATTTCCATGGGAATGGCCATAATGAATTAGGTATAGACAATATTTTCATACATTAGATCCTTCCTTATCATAATGTATCTATCCAGTTTCTTTATTCTTTTTTTCTCTTATATGCAGGTATGATAAACAGCCTAGGTGGAAACATGCTTTTTGAATGCAACTTTTCCCCACAAGATATTAGTAAGAAACTTAAAAACACTTTTTTAAAAGAAATTATCTCAAGTTGGGCAAAAATCAATTTCGTAAAAAAGCCAATGAATATATCAAAAGAAATAATATGGAACAATTCGATGATTAAGACAACCGGAAAAACTTTGTTTCTCAAAACATGGTATGATAAAGGAGTAAAACACGTAAAAGACCTTTTCGATTTTGAAAACAAACAATTTTACAATTTCAATAAATTTAAATATGTTTACGACATTGAAAATAAGTATTATCTACAATATTACTCCTTAATAGCAAGTATTCCACAACACTGAAAATACCAAATTGAGTCCGTTGGACAAAATGCAACAGAGTACACAACACTCATTCATACATTAATGAAACTAAAAAGACCTAATAAATTCTTATATAATAAGTATATTGAAAAAAATAAAGACAAAATTAATATAAAGGCTCAAGAAAAATGGCAAACCGTTTTTGAAAATTTTAACTGGAAAAATATATATCTTACACCATTTGAAAAACTCTAAGCTTTGTTTCTATTGTACATGGAAACAAAGCTTAGAGTTTTTCAATACAAATACGTTATGAGAATTATTCCGACAAACAAGTTTCTTTATAAATGTAAAATATTCAATTCAATAGTTTATTTAGCATAAAGCATAATACAACGCTTATAGCCTATAACAATGAACACAATATTGTGGTACAGATAAAATGAAAAACAGTTTACAGAAGAGCAACAGTTTAAATACGTGAACGTGTTAATACAGGTTCACATCGGATGCTACTGGTTATCACACAAAAAATAACGCATTTGTTTGGAGATAAGATATATAATAGAATATAGATCGTATCGATACCGTCGCTTTGTTATACTTATGCTATCCAGTCCAAGGGAGACAACTCTTTGCAAGTTAAAATCGTTATTTTCAAAAGAAGTCTTCCCTAAAAGTTAATAATGGTTTATGCATATTGTAATATTTACAAAAGATATGCGTGCTTTTTGTATGTAGATTATTTCATATAGAAACAGTTTCTATGTCTGAAAATGACATAATATATCTTATATGAAATGAAATATTAGCAGAATTATCACCATGTACACCTGTAAACTTGCAAATGTATAATACAAAATCGAACATCAGCAAATTACTTGAACTATGAAATTCGTATTTTCATAGCATAATATATGTATTTTGACAAACTAAAAATAACACTTTTGGACTTTGAAGACATAAGTTTTTCGAACTTCTTTAAGTTCGGCCAGTGACAGTAATAACGTTTAAAGTATTTGTTTCTTATATCACGGTATTTAGGACAGACTAATAGAAAGTGATATTCACTTTCTAATATTTTCATACTGCACGATAAACATATTCTATCTTCTCTTGGGATATTGGAGTATCGCCCAGCTTCTATTTGTAGATTATGTGATGAGGTTCTGAATCTCACTAGGGCACTTCTATGTTTGCTATTACTTAATACTTCTAGATATTTTTCCATTTCAAATTCGTATTTAAAAATACAGTAAGATTGTAAACGACTAGAATTATTAATATTTGAGTACCATTTCTGTAAAAATACATCAATAATTCTCTGTTTTATTAATTCAAAAGGAATAATGTCCAATTCAAATTGTTGATCCCACAGATAATTGAATCCGTGTTCCTGTAAAATATTTTTTATCTGGAAAGCCCAATTTGTGCCTCTATATGTTTGGGTAAGATCTGTATCAGTTTTTAACATCAAAAATATTTTCTTTACCAGAGATGATTCACTGTGCTTTAATAATTTAATCCAGTACTTAATCATGTTTATTTTACGGTAGATAGCCAATGGTAGTCTTCCTAACTCTCCGTAAAGTGCTTCGAGATTTGTTGACTTTTTAACGCCTAAAACACGTCTGAGAAATTTTTTATGAACAAGCTCCACATCTGTCGCTTCATGCATTCCCCACACCTCTGATCCGAAATTTAAAATTGACGAGACCAATGTATCGAATAATTTGCATTTTTGAGCAACCGGTAGCTCTATGTTGTTGAGAATACTAAACAGATTATAAAGTGCAATTGAAGCATGCTGGGCAATACATTTTTGTGTACGGTACCAATTTCCGTTTTTGAAAAACGTCATTCCTAAATACTTAAATGAGCTTACCGTTTCAATTAACTCGTTGTATAGGCGAAAATTATAACATGAATGTCTACCCTTTTCGAAGACCATTGCTTTGGTTTTTGATACATTAATTTTTAAACCCCATAAGTTACAATAATTCTCGATATCATTTAGCATAAGTTGTAATGTTTCAGGCGATTTGGCGAAAATGACTTGATCGTCTGCATACAAGAGAATAAACAGTTTTAATTCATTTACTGTGAAGATATCATTAAGATCAGCGTTTATATTTTCCATGATATCATTCACGAATAGCATGAAGAGTAATGGTGAGCTCGGGCATCCTTGTTTCAAACCATCTCGGAATCGAAAAAGTCAGATAGTGAAGATTTATATCGGACACACGATTTTACTACGGAGTACATAGACTTTATTGCTTTAACCATTTTACAACTTACGCCTTCAGTTAGGAGTTTTTGCCACAGGAACGTTCGATCAATCTTGTCAAAGCATTTTTTCATAATCTATAAAGATTGCATATAGCTTTCCACCAGAGTTTTACTACCTTTGATATAACTGAATGAAAAATAAATATACAGTCTATAATAGATTTTCCCTTTTGAAATCCAAATTGGTTTGGTATTATTTTTTCATATTTTTCTGTCCATTTATTAAGCCTGTTTAGCAATAATTGTGAGTATATTTTTGCTATAATATTGATGAGGGTTATACCCCTGTAGTTTTTAGCATCATTCGGGTTTCCTTTTTTGAAAATTGGAGTTATGATCCCTTCTCCCCATGACTTGGGATATTCACCGCTATTGAATATTCTGTTATATAAGATAAGGAGAAATGGGGCAATAAATTCATAAGATGCTTTGAACACTTCACTTGTTAAGTAGTCAGTTCCTGGAGATTTGTTGTTATTTTGAGAAAATACTGCGGTGTGCAAATCACTTTCGGTAAAATTGATATCTAGATCGTTATCAAAAAAAGTCTGTGAAAATTCATAATTATTGTTCATGTTTTGTTGTGTTTCACCAAAAAGGTTCTTAAAATGATCACTTAGATCGCCAATCGTCAATGTATCTGCGTTAACCGTGTTGTGTTTCAAATTCTTTTTTATATTTTTCCAGAATTTCCGCGGCTGTTTTTTTGCTAAATTGCTTATTCTGTTACCTTCCTGTCGCCTAAATGTTTGTTTTGACTTTTTCTTAACCTTATTGTATTTAGTTCGAGCCCGGACGAAGTTACCTCGCGATTCGTCTGACTTTTCCCTGTTAAAAGTGTTACGCGCAGATTTAAATTCTGTTCTCGCGTTAAAACATTTTTCATCAAACCATTTATGATTATTCGTGTAATTCGTATTTTGTCGTTTGTTATTTATACTATGTGTTTTTCCAAATGTATTAAATGAACAGTCGTATAAAACCTGCGTAAATTCGCTGACAACCTGATCAATGGGCTGAATATTCGCTTGAGTGGCCAGGCGTTGTAGTGTGTCATTTACATTCACAAGCCGGTTTATGAATTCGTCGGACTTATCGCTATCCCAGACTATTTTTTCCACGTGTTCGTGCGCATATTCTTCCGCGGTGCTTTCCGTTTTTCCGCGGTGAATCATACGAATGTTGAAATTCAGAGGTGCATGATCCGAATGTTCATTAAATTGTAAAATATCGAAACACGTAACAGTATTAAAGTCGGAGAAATTTAGTAAAAAGTAGTCCACCGTGCTCTGCCCGTTATATGAGCAAAATGTAACGTCACCTTTCCCGTGGTCACCTAGCAGACGACCATTGGCTATTATAAGGCCGGTTGCTTGGCAAGTCTCAAGTAGACGCCGCCCACTGTAATCAAGCACGTGGTCTTTGTTTACACGACTTGGTATGTCAAAAAAATAAAACGCATCAGGATCAAGGTATTTATCAAAAGTAAAATAATCTACAGAATCAGACGTTCGGCAATTTAAATCGCCAGAAATATACACTTTGCCTAAGTTATTATATCTCACGGTATCTAACTCAAGCTGTTCAAAAAAGTCAAAATCTGAAGTAGAAACAATTCGAGAATCACATGGGGGGACATATGCATGACATATATAGACATCCTCATTGAAAGGAAATAACACTTTCGATACTTTAACCCAAATCAAACCTTGTTGATTTTTTTCAACAATTTTTATATACTGTTTCAGATCATTTCTATAATAAAAGGTAATACCACCGCTGTAGCGTCCTTTCTTTACATTTTTTGATTTATTTCCAAACAAATGTTCTGAAAAATAGTTGTTTATATCATAATTAGTTTTGTCTATACCTGAGAACCACGTTTCATTTAAAAACACCAGGTCGTATGATTGTAGAAATTGAATAAAATCCGGATCACTAATTTTACGTTTGAGACCGTTCACATTCCAGCTCAAAATACTCAAGGAGGGCTCTTCTTGACCTCCCTAATTCTGTTCCATGCCCTGTTGGTACTCCTCGCCGTCAATGTAAAGTTTTTTACCTATAAATTTAACAGTTTTATGTTCGTCTTTGGCTTTCTTCATCGCTGGATATAGTGGCCGTCTGGCCTCTCGTACGCTCCTTGGAAGTTGAGCGCCCACTCCTTTGCTCGCTGCTTTTAATGCGTCTGCAACACCTGTCTGAAAAGACGCCTCTCTCACTCTCTCCCGTTCTGTCGGGTAGTGAAATTTGACCACTATAGGTCGGGGTTTCGTGCCCTTCTTCTGTCCGAGACGATGCACTCTATCAAAAGTTAGATTATCAATTATGTTTAACGAATCTTTGCAAAAGTTTTTTACCTCATCTGCGCAGTTTTCTCCACTTCCGCCCTCCGCGATCCCGTAAAACAACAGGTTATCTCTCATAGAACGAGATTCTAAATCCATAATTTTTTCATCCAAGATTTCATTTTGCTCACTCAAATTCTTTGTGTTTTTCTCGAGCACATGAAAAGATTTTTTTACATGCTTAATGTCCTCTTTTGTAGATCGTATATCGTTCTTTATACCTTCATTTTCAGTGGCTTGGAAGTCACAATACCTTTCTGTTTCTCGTACCCTGACATCCATAGTTTTCATTTTAGTTTCGAGGTCACCCACTTTCGCGTTTATAGAATTTAAAGTCTTCTCTATTTTGTCAATGGATAGTAATTTTTGTTTGATCTGTTTTATTTCATCCAATATTTCCGTTGCCCACGGGGGTAGGAGTGGTGATGTCATATATCCAAATGCACCACCACCAAACGGCACCGGAGGTGGACTCTGTATATATCCTGGTTGTTGCATGTTTAGTTGAGGCTGCTGAGACTGTTGGTATGCCATGTTCGGCAGTATATAGTCTTCCTGTGATATATAATTTACATGTAACTGTGTACCTATATAATCCGTGTAATCCTGTTTGTGTTTTTTCACACTGTCCTGACCGTGACCATCAGTGGACAGAGGCGTGTTAAATGGCGTGCTATACGACGTGTCACTATTGCTCAATGGTGAATTAGCCTTCCTTTTTTTCTTATGTTTTTTCTTACTCCCAGTTTGTGTTTTTGGTACATTTTTGTTTTCTGACATTAGTAATCCAATATTTGCACTTATTTATTCGTTTCATTGTAAAAATGTAAAATAGTCCAATCAAGCCTTTGTGACTTTTGCGGTATGCATGTTGAAACAATTCATCATTTATTTTGGGAATGCTCCAACATACAAAATTTCTGGTCAAAACTGAAAAACTTTCTTTTGAAACAAAATTTAGAGGTGCAAATAACATTCCAAAGTATAAGCTTTGGATGTATAAATAATCAAAATGCTCAAAAGCGGTCCATTATTAACTTCATAATTATCTTAGCAAATTTTTTTATATTCAAATATAAGCTAAATAAAGCAATTCCTAATTTTGAAATATTTTTAAGTTGCCTTAAGGAAAGAAAGGAGGTAGAAAAACATATCGCACTCTTAAAGGATAAGCTGACTGTCCACAACAATAAATGGAATCAGATACGCCTATGAGATGGCCTGTCGGGATACATGTAGAGAGAATACATAGGCTCTAGGTGAAACATTGAATATATTGCCAGTAGACTTCTCCCTTTATATCACTTTCATAGTTTTGTTTATTCTTTCTTCTTTTTTGTTTTTGTTTTTTTTCCTTCTCTTTCTTTTTTTTTGTAAATAAAACCTTCCAAAATCTATACATTAACATCAGTCAGTTACAACTGGAACCATAAATTAGATCTGTAATCTTTCCATGCATTGTGTAAAAATGTTGATTACTGTTGTATTGACTTGGAATGGAAAAAATAATAAATGATAAAAAAGAAAAAAAAAATATTATTTTCTTTTCCGTGTATTGCACAGTAATACTTACTTGAGCCGAAGCACTCTTTCTCTGCTACACAAAACCATTCAAACACATTCCCATGTTAAAATCCGCATTTAACAGAAAACAACAACACCACTCCGAATCAATATTATAAAAGAAACAATCTAATAGTCTAATCAAATAGCTACTGTACAGTATGTTTCAAATCAATTCTTTTTATTTGGAATTTTAAGTTTTACGCAGCTGGCATGAGTCATTGATTGTGTATTCAAATTTCAATGTCAATGTTTGGATTACTTTATATCATATCACACAAGCAGAAAATCTAACAAGAGTGTGAAGACAGCATGGGTATGAAAAAATGAAAATAAACTTTTTCTTCAATTTACTTCAAAACTGCTATAGATGGATAGAAAATGATCTAACTAAGAAAATGAATACCCACAACGATATGTTTATTTGAAAAATGAATTTACAGTCATTTATCGATTTTTATATGGTGTGCTACATGCAGCTGCTTATAACTTACGTAAAATAGTCCGGCAGCAATGACAGATAAGCGGCGAAGGATAAGCTTATCTGCCACCGGTAAATGCGCGAAAATATGTATCTCATAGGTAAGAAAAATACTATTTATGACTTGTAAAAGATTTGTTCATATGTAAACAACCACACTGAACAACTATAGTCAAAATTTATGTGACAAGAAATGAGATAATTTTCTTGTGCAGAAATAGAGATTGTTTAAGTTTTAACTCCCTATGCTCATGATGAGCTAATGTGATCGTCTGATGTCCAGTAGTTAATTTCGAGGTCATTTATTCCATCTAAGGTTAATCGTTAGGTCAACTACATAACTTTGCTTTAGAGCAAAGTGGAAACCGGGAAAATACTACGGAAAATGCCACCAAAGGGTAGTAATGTGTGGATATCCGTCCGTCTGTGCGTCCGTCCATCATCAAGTTCTTCTAACCGCATCACATCATACTCCACTATGACAAATCCATCCGAACTTTACAGGAATGCTACTTGGTTATTCCTCTATCAGAATTGTTCAAAGAATTCCATTCCTCGCAGAACTCTGGTTGATACGACTACAAATAGAGAGAAAATATTAAAATTATTGTTCTCCATAACCGCTATGCTCAGAGTTAAAATGTTTGGTGTATAGCTTTTTTAGTGAACATCTACCCAGAACGTTCAAATCATATATCCAGGGGTTCCAAATTGACCTCACCCTGCGGGTCACTTGTTTGATAGAGACTTTTAAAAAAATCTTCTTGTCTTCAAATACAATACATAGAGCTTAAATAATTGGTTTGTAGGGTTGTCAAGTGAACCTCTTCCAAGACTGTTCATATATTTTTCCAATGGTCAAAATAAACCCTACCCTTGGGGTTGCTTCTTTTTTCCGATGAGGAAATCTAATCTAGAATACATTTTACCTGAATCTATTTTGATTGAAGTTAAAGACGAATTTCGATCGAATTTATCATGTACTTTGTATCGTCCACCAAATTCTACTGTTGAACTGTTTGAAAGGATCATATTTGCATAGATAAGGTTTTTTATTCATGTTACAACATCGTTCTTGCTGGTTTCATCAATGAAGATAAACTAAACACAAATAATCACAAATTCAAAGACATTTTATTGTTGAACAATATGATCAGTTGTTACAAGTACACCCACAAGAATAAATCCATATTCGCAAACGTTAATAGATCCTATTGGTATATCATCGTCTTTACATTGTTTACATTCCGGTATATTTAATACTGAAAAGAACATTTTGGAACATATGCATACATGTATATAAAAACTAATTGTAACACAAGTAAAGCGTACAAAAGACGAGTGTTGAATTACAAACGTGCAAATTTTGATTTACTGAATGAAAATATTCGCAGTACTGACTGGTCTTTTTAACGTTCCGTGGATATTATTACTGCAGCTAATAAATTCTCCGACACATTTTTAAATTTCATAAAGTCTTGTATACCTAATTGTTTTGCATTAATTCGCAAACCTTGGTATATCTCAGAAGAAAATATCTAGACATCGTGACAGCCAAAAACGTATAGCTAAATCTTCAAGGAAACTTTGGAGTTGGATAAATTTTAAAATCTCAGAAACAAAACTAATAATAAGAAAAAATATGCTAGAGAAAATTTCTTTGATAACATTGAATCTACTCTCAGCGATGCCAATTCGACGAATCCTCGTCAGTATTGTAAAATTGTAAAATTGTTACTTAAAGGACACTCTTCAGACTGCGAAACTATACGACCTATGACTAATGATGACAACTCGCTTGCTTTTTCAGATTTAAATAAGGCTAATGCTTTGAAGGATTTCAATGTATCTACTTCATCTATTGACCGAACCACATTACCACCGTATAATAAAAGAACAGTCAAATCTTAAACTAATGTGACTATAACCGAACAAGACGTACTTGATGTTCTAACAAATCTTAATGTTAATAAAACGAGTTAACCTGACGGAATAAGTCACCGAATGATGAAAGAATCTCGTTATACTCTTTGTAAATCATTATTTATACTATTTAACGGATGTGATGAACTTTGTACTATATTTAGACTGTTGGAAAAAAACACATGTAATGCTTTTATTTATGAAGTGTGAAAGATCGTATCCATCCAATTATAGACCAGACTGAGTATCACTAATCAGTTGCTTTGGTAAAGTTATGGAGCGTTTTATGTTTAAATATTGCTACAATTTTTGTATGAAAATCATCTAATTTCTAAAAATCAATCAGGATTCGTCCCGGGTCATTCTACAGTATATCAACTAATATATATATAAAGCTTTTGATAATAAAAGTTGAACATGTATTGTCTTATGTGACATAAGCAATGCAAAGGGTCTAATTTTCAAGCTTATCAAAATGGGTTTTCTGGTGACATAATTAAATGGTTTACAAGTTACCTTGACAATCGTACTCAAAACGCTTTTGTCGGTTCCACCTTTTCTGAAGAGAAAACCATTAATGCTGGTGTGCCACAAGGTTCTGTACTAGGGCTGTTATACGTAAATGACATCGAAGATTGTCTAGTGTAACACGTTTATTTGCTGACGATAGCTCATTAGCAGTCTCCTCTTCTGATATAAATACTATTGAAAGTACATTGAACGAAATAACAATTTTATCTCGATGTGCAGATCAATGGCTTGTACAATTCAATCCGTCTAAAACTGAAGTTACGTTTTTTTAAAAATTGCAAGAAACAATAGAAACTTACCAGCACTATATTTCGAAAATACTCGGTTGACATTCGTTAATTTTTATAAACATCTAGACGTTACTTAAAATAATGACGGTTTATGACACGAACATATTTCAAAAATGGCTTTCTAAACAGCACGGGTTCTTGGAACCATGATAATGTATAAACATAAGCGGAATCAAATATACATTTCATACCAGTATCACTAATTATCACCGATTATAAAACATGCATCCGTTGTCTGGGATAGACGCACGCAATATGAATTAGAGATTCTTGACAAATACAATATGATGCTGCAAGAATTGTAACCGGACTAACCAGATCCGTAACTATTGAAAGATTACTTCAAGAAATTGGCTGGGTTTCATTATCAGACAGAAGACATATGTAATAGTTTTTTACTTTGGCAATAGCTCAAATTTGTGCTAAGGGATACTGTTCGTAAAGCTGTAGATTCATCAATATTTAATTTAAGTCCTGATACGTATTCAAAATTCTTAAAAACTTAAATTAATTTTTCGAATATTCCTTTGAACCATTTTTTTATCAGCAAAAACAGTTTGTTTTATTTCTCCATTCTCTATCACAATGTCTTAAATATTGTTTTTAATAGCATTTTTTTCTAAATTTTGATAAAATTCTATACAACGAATGAATTAGGAAGATAAAAGAGAACATCCCTGACGAACACCTCGTTCAATAGGGAAATACTCTGTAGAAAGCCGTTGTTTATAACTATACTTGTAACGTCATTATGAATAAGTTCGCTCCATTTGGTAAGGGAATCTCCAAAATTAATATGCTTTAAGCACTTTGTCATGAATTCATGGTTAAGGCTGTCAAAGAAGGCTGTCGGCGAAGAGTAGTAATCCTGGCTCATCTAATTCATTTAGGTAATTGATTATTTAAAAATATGAGCCTTTCGTTTGCCCTTATTCTTACATGTATAGTATGATATTGTCTATTTAAGAATTTTTGTCTGTTTTGTTATTTCTTTCTCCTGTATTTGTAGTTAATATATAGTTTTTCTTTCTGCTTTTTGTTTTTCTAAATTTGAAAAATATTCACTTTTTTATTTTGTTTCCTTTTATATTGTGTGCTATTGCTCTAAACATAATTCCATTTATTTTCATGTCTACTAAATTTTCTTTTTAAATTTAATTTATTCTTGATTACTATTTGGGTCGTTTTAAATGAATTTATTTTTAAAAGAAAAGTAATTTATGTATTGACAGTTTCCTTGTGTTTTTGTTCTTCTTTTTTCTTATGTGTTGGGTATTTTATTGTTTGGTTTCTTATTGCCCCTTTCATAAGTTCCCATATTGTGTTGGGACTTGAATTATTCAGATAAGTTATCTCTTAAATACAATATTTAGATACTTGCTTGATATTGCTCGTCAAGCAGTAAATTATTATTCAAATTAAAATATCCCTTGGCCTAGGACTCTTTTGAACAATTATACTAAGTTCAATAGTCCGATTCATGCCTGGTTTGATTTAACAGCCTTTGGCAATGTTTATCAATATATTAGATAGTAAAAATAAATCAAGTCTGCTAAATATATTTGGTATAGTATTTGAATGCATATATTGCCAAATATTGATATTTAAAAGGCTTTAGCAATCTCAATATGTCGATCAGATTATAATTGTCTATAATGTCAACAATTTTTGCTCTGCTTTTTTGTGCGTGTCTATCCTACCATTCTTCAGCAGCCAATACAAAATTTCTCTCAAATCTTTTTGAAAGTTCGTCATATAAGACATCAAAGAAACTTTTGTTATCGTTAATTGGACCGTATATATTAAAATAAGTAAAATTCCAGCCGTCAATTTCTATGTCAAGTGATATTCAACGACCTCAAAAAATTTCTTTAAAATGTGATACTTCTCAGAGAATGTTACTGCTTTTACTTTCACTTCCGCTGTCCTGTAATGTAGAGCCGTATAACTTTCGACGGGCAGTGACTTTTTTAATTTACGGTTACTGTTACCATTACCTGCCGTATTACCGTCATCAACTCTTACTTTCTTCACAACACTGTCATCAGGCTCTGAAAATGCCCCTGTCCTTCCAATGCGGTGTTCTTATGGTCATAACTATCACAGGCTCTTGAGACAAAACACTGTTTACATATTGCTCTGCTTCATCCGTCATTAGCGTAAGAAATAGACGCCATATTGAAAAAAATGGTTAAATATGTTTTGCTAGGTAATACACTAGTATTTTAGAGTTATGCGGTGACTTGTGATTTTCCTGGTTCAACTCAAGGCTAAATTCCAAAATTAATTTTCTCCCCTTTTTCATAATTAAGTCCGTAACCGTGACATACTTCCCCACTATGTTGAAATTCGTCCTCGAATTTCAGTGAGTACTATCAAATTAAGCAATTACAGGTGTCGGAGACAAACCTTGTAATGCCGTCACGGTCCCATGTTGGGCGTCAAATGTCACAGGGTGAGAAAAATGTGCAGCCTGACCGGGACTCGAACCCGGGACCCTTCGCTTACAGGGCGAATGCTCTACCGACTGAGCTATCCGGCCGCCTACACATTCTCTCCCCTTTTTCATTATTAAGTCCGTAACCGTGACATTGGCAAGTACCTAGAGGTAAACATAAAAAATAATATGACGGGAATGTGATCCCGATATCGTATTTGCTCTAATCGCGCAGCACTCTCATGATTCGACCACAACGGTTGTTGTTAACTGACAAACAATTCAAGGGCCGTTATTGTCAACGTCTTGTAGACGAATTATGTTTTGTAATTTCAGAACGATTTTCTAAAACAATGGCCAATTCGAAACAGCCGATTCCAGCAAGGAAGTTTGTGAGAACGCTGAAACACCAACTACACGAAAAGCACCGAGCTATTCTAGTCACAGAAGAGAAGTTGGATTATTCAACTGTATTTGCTAGTTTAAGAAAGTTAGACTTCATGCATAAACGTTGCATTGAGATGTCGAATCCAAAAGACTGGCCTTTGATAAGGAAATCAACTAGTTTGAAGCTTGTCATGTTTAAAGATCCGTTTGGACAAGAACGTTATGATGAAAGGAAAGCAGGATGTATGCTAGAAATTATGGACGATGTATTATGGTCCGAAACAAATTTCGATTTCGTTCTCGTTATAGATAAGCATTATCTTTCTGATTTCAAGAAAAACTTTGATCATGGCCTTTTGAAAGATTTAGTACAACCAATGAAGACTCTGTTGTTTGATGCACCTGGTGCAAGTGGCGAAAGCGAGGAAGGTAAAATATTTAAACTTTAAACGTTAAAGTTCAGGGATGTTTTTGAATTTACTGATATTGTAAAATAAATATACTGATAGGATAATGATAGAACCATGTTCTATATTGACATATTCATTTCTTTTGTATTTGAATCGCTTTTTCACGAAAAAGAGTTGCCAGGAAGCCTTTTTTTATTTTTTTGCAATATCATTGAAAGAAATACTGCTCTATGATGTACATCAATTTAAAAAGTAAACTTATGAGTGTTTTTGATACAAATAACGGTCATTTCCACCGGTAAAACATCTTTCTTGGTAAAAAAGCTACTTGTTAATGTGGTCCTGGGACTTTAAATGTTACGGGGTTAAATCAAATTTCTAATACTGACAAAATACATTTTGTATAAGCCATAAACATAAATACGTTTGATGCCATTTCATCATATGAATTGCTTTACATTTCATAAATTGTTTAGAAATAAAAATAAGCCATTGTTTGAAGAATGGAATATGAATTTGGGAGTTTAAACATTTTTCTTACGTCAACCTTAATCAAACCGATTAAGTAAGTTTCTTTGCATTGCACTGCTGTTACGAAATCAAGGGAATGTGTTTTTATAAGACAACTCTTTCTTTATTTTTCTACAAAACTTCAACTTTTCTAGAATATATCATACGCTATCAGCTTAATAGTTCTATATACGTTTTCATTGAAGAATTATAGCCTATGGCAGGTGAACTATTAAGTGAGGCTTTTGGTTTTTATATAATTTGCGTCATCCCCAACTATTCTAACAATCGTGTATTGGTTAAACGATATGCACAAATGGCATACACGCGTGTATTTATGGTAAAAGAACGGGTAATTGATCGGGACTTGTTTGTTATTTAAGAAGTTAAAAATGACTAATGAATGGGTAGTTAATATTGATCAATAAATTATGATGTTGTACATGTAACGTTGTATTCTTACGTAAGGTGCCAGTGGAAAACCACTAGAATGACAGTAACACAGGTAGCTAAGATAAAGGATGTCGACACGCTTAGGATAGCTATTCAAACCAGTGGTGTGATCGTATTGCAAAAAAGAACTGGCATGACTGTCGATTTTTTTTAATTTTTCGAAACCTTATAAACTAAGAAAACATACTACATTTATAAGTGCTTGTTGCGCGAAATCAAGCACGGCGGCCTATCTTTTTCTTTGCAGTTTTTTATTTGGAATTGAATAAAGTTGAAATATAGCGAGTTTAAAGAATATCTATCGGGTAGTTTGTTTCCAAGCATAACACCTTAATGAATAAATAAAGTGTTTTCTGATTCAGAAGATGTATCATGCAATGAGAAAGAACGGAATACTTTTACTGCAAACCTACATGGACGGAATATTTTTCCAAGTAACAAAGAACTGATAGAAAAGTGTGTGTCCGAAGGGAGGAAATCCAGCGTTATAGGAGATATTTGCACAAAGATCTGCGAAGCGATCAAAAGTACTTCAAAGCATATAAAACATGTGTGGACTGCTTACCGATTTGGTGAAGAGTATAATATCATCTTTTGCGTGATAACAGATGAAAACTGTGGTAGAGTTGCTTTCAAAAACTATTCTATAGTACAGCGCGAAGTCGATCAATACTCAACAGAGGAAAGAGATGTTCTCCAGAAAGAAAAGACATGCCTTTTCTCTGAAAAAATCAAATCACAAATAAATGATTACGCAGACCAGCTAATGAATGAACATAGGAATCTCACAATGATTGCTGCGAGTTCTTTGCACTCAAGCGGATTTGGCTTATACAATCACAAAGTTGTTTCGGATATGTGCATTGTACTCTACGTGCAGATTAAAGGACTGATACCTATTTCTGAAGACGCTTTTCCCAGTAAAATAGGCAAATATTCTACTGATGTAAGAGAAGGTACCTTCCAATTTTCCGGTGAAAAACCTGATCAGTTTCATAAAAATGTCAAAATGGGTTGTAAAATAGCTGCAGCTAATTATGCCGGAACGCTTGGGGGTTTTATCAATTTGCCAAATTATGGTGTTTGCGGTCTTACATGTGCCCATACTATTTTCAAGGACAAGCGATTAAATGAAATTGGCAAAATGGAAAACGGTACTTTCATACTGGACGATCCAATTGCTTGCTTTCAGCCAGATGGTTCTGAGAAGTTTGGCGAAGTAGTAAAGGCTATAGTAAAAAATGGAGATAAAAACAGATCTGGCATTGACATTGCTGTAATTAAAATTAAAGACGAACGACGGCCGCTATCAGGAGATTTCCCAGACGCACCGATGTGTAAATGGAATGATGCCGGTAAGAAACGATTCCTCCCTCTTTCCTTCTCTCCCATTCAAATTTCAAATATTTATTACATGACCAGCAACACGGCCAAAAGGGCTTCGGACAAAATACGTAGAAACTAGCTTTCTTGCATATTTTGAACAAACAACAGTTTGATATCAATATGCGAAAATGTCATATACCTACGTCAAGTAGAAACAAAATTACAACATTCCGAAAGCGTATACCTTGTGTCAATGCTCACTCTGAAAAGAATGTCCCATACCACAATTTGACGTCAAAACTCATTTTAATTCACATGGGCAGTAAATTATTGCGATAATCATTTTCTAGCAGCATCATTTATTTTTATTTTTTAAATTATATACTATTTCGATCTACATGTATACCTTATCTGGTACAATATATCATACCCTCTTACCACGATAAGTTTTTTTCAAAGGGCATCGCCAACATAAGAAAACTAATCAATTCGAATCACTGTTGTCATAGCAATGGTCTAAATGGGTTTTGAAACAAAATGTAAATTACATTGTGTTGTCGAATAATTAATGTAACTATTTTCCGAAGTTCTTTTTTTTCTGTGACGCCGAATAAACTGTTAGTATGTCATACTATAAGTTTATTTTAGTCTTCTGGTTAAAATCGAGCTAGTTTCTGAGTATTTCGTCTTCGAGATTTGTTCGGTCTTTGTACAGTTTTTGATGAGCCCTGTAAGTTGCAAACTTAACAAGTATATATCGTGGGTGGTCACTTTCTGTTTTGGTTTCCCTACTCTATGACATTTAACTATTTCTTCGGGGTGGGGGGGGGGGGTGTTACCCTATGTCTAGAGCATTACATACTTGCATTACTACATCGAAGGGTTTTCGTCGACACCAGAAATATTGGTAAAACAACGTTTACTGAATGGTCATCAGCATCGTGTTGCCTTTCAAGGTCGGTGACACATTCTCTTAGTTTTACCCAAGCACTTTGTTCTCGTCTTCTCTGGAACTTATTTGAGAACGTACCCGAAAGCACTCTCTCAACTATATTTGTAATATATACTTTCATGGCGTCAGAACCTAGGTCTGAATTGTATCAGAAAGGGCAGCTGCTATGGCACCAATTGCGTTATCTTCAGGAGTAATATTCAAAGTGGATATGTTTCCTCTACAAAAAGCCATAGCAGTATTACAGAAAAACCAAACACCTTTTCAAATGTATAGTCCATCTCAAAATATAGTTTAGACGAAGACAGGTCCCGCTTACGAGTTTGTTGAACAGAAGTAGGTGTACTTAAGATATGGTTACCGCTGCTAAAGTTATAGAATGAAGTATATTCGAAAAGTAGTAATAATAGGCGGTAGTAATAATGGTACAGCCATCAGGTAACCATTTGTACCGAAGCTTTATTATCCCCCCGACAAGGTGTATGGGATAGGGTAATGGGATCCGTCCGTCACACTTTTGTCCGGAGCGTAACTATAAAATTATTCAAGGCCATTTATTTAAACGTTACACACAGAAAGAGGACATTGAGAGGAAGTGCAGTGTACAAGGACCTTAACCCTACATTGTCCTATTTTTGAATTATCAACCTTAGTACTTTTTCTTGTCAGGGCCATAACTCCTCAAGTACTGAACTGAATTGATTCAAATTGCATACAGTCAAAGAGGACATTAAGATGCAATGCAGTGTCCAAGAACCACCGAATTTACCCTGGTTTTCAGTTATCTCCCTTTATTGATAACGTTTGTACAAAGCATATAATTTCATTTTTAGAATAGAAGTGCGACATTAACACAGAGAAAGTGCAGGTGAATAACCCTTATAATCACTAATATTATATTAAATTAGAACCTGTACCATATCCATTCCTCTCACCTCGAATTTCTTGGTCATAGAAAGAACACTCGGCGGGGGGATGGCCATGTCTTACATGGCTCTTGTTATATTTTATATTATACAAATGGTGGTAGAAAGGTATATAGTTGACTCTAAGAGCCATAGCATAATAGTGCTGTTGTGGCAATATGGATTCCGACGAACGGACAGAAGACGGTCGGACGCTTAAAGACGGACATAACACAAAGAATAATCAAGTCTTAACTTATATCTGTTAATCATGAAATGACGATCGGCACTTTATCCGTGCATGTGTATATATTTCGTGGCGCTAATACAAATCTTAAATGTACACCTATTTCCCTTCAATCAAACTATCAAATTGATATGTAGATCAACTTGTATGTCCGCACTGATTTATATGAAATACGACCGTAAATTCATGTGCATAACAAGTAGGTTTTATTGAACGGGCAATTCATGGAATGGTAGTAAATAATCATAATCTTAAAACAGAAGCACCAATATAGTTTTTATCGTATGACAACAGTAAGTCTAAATTTTTAAACAGTATGAGATTTTAAACCGTTCTGGAACTGGTTAATCGGCTGTTAAGTTAATCATCTTTAATAAATCTTTATTTGAGACACTACTTGTAGTGGGAAAGGCTAGTGTACTGTTTTGAGCTTACCTTCCGGAGATTTTAATATTTTACTTACTTAATTTTTAGTCTTTCAAAATGTACAAAAACAACCTAAGCTTATTATCGACTGGAAGCTTAACCGCTTGTTTAAGTTTCGAAAAACCGGACCCAGCTATATCTATGCGTGCGTGCATTCGTATGTAAGTTCGTGCGTGCGTGCGTGCGTGCGTGTGGCACTTGGAAGACTTTAAGGCAACTTTTCGGAAGGTTTTGTACAGGTCAAATATTGTCTTACACCGATAAGCGTTCTGACTATCGTCCGTCTTAGATTTCAGCTTTGGTAATGTGTGTTTTGGCTCAAGTTAAGTTCGGTTTGTTTTGTTGACGCTTAATTGCCATGAATTGACCGTCAAGGGCCCTCCACTTTGCTAACCATTATACTATTATCTATACATACAGCTCGGACATTAAAAAAGTGTACTCCAATCAAAACTTCATCTAATTTATCCACCTGCACGTTTTTGCTTACTTTTGTACAATTTTTCTACCCTGTATCATCAATTATTAATTGCTTCGATTATCTAAATGGTAGCAGTTAATTAAGGACAATTTACCATTTACCAAGGACATTCAATGCTAAATATTGTACATTTGTGACATATCCAATGCATTTGCTCGTGTTTGGCATAAACAGGTTCAGGTTATTCAGAATTAAAGCAAAACGGTATAATTATAGAGGTGTATTAAGTAATCTAGAAAATTATTGGTTAATTTTATCAGATCGCCGACGGCACTTGAAACATGTTATTATGTTTATAACGAGTAATGATGACTGCCCTGATAAATTTAATCAAAAGGCCATAGTGGCCAAATATCGCTCACCTGGGAACCATTGACCATTATATAAGGTTAACAACCGGATCAAAAACCTAATTTTTTGGCGGGTAAAGGCCACTGGGCAATGATACATAAAATATCTAAGCTCTTGGAACTCACAATTATGGAATAGACGATTTTAGAAGCTTTATCTATTTTAGTCTTTTAGAAATAATGACCCGGGGTCAGGGATAATTTTGACCTAAGAGTCAGGTTTATCTTGTAAGAAAAAAAACTTTCTGACAAGAAGCTTAGTATTGTTCAAGTTTGTCTTTAATTTACTGTGTAGTACTGTGTAAAATACATGTACCTACCAGGCGGGATCAAATTTAACCCCAGAGGTATGATTTGATCAGTCTTGATAGAGATCCACTGCAATTTACTTTTACATTTTTCTAAGCTCTCTGCGATTGCGGTTTGGAGTAGAAGATGATTTAAAGATTTATTATTTGTTGCAACAGCAACAAGAATTCTGCATGAAACTGGACTTTTTAGACAAATTTGGCAGAGCTTCATTAAAAATTATCCCTGCCAACTTCATCAAAATTAGACAAGTGGTTTCAGAGATGATGTTTAAAGGAACTAGTTAAAGGGTGGACGACAGACTATGGACGGCATACGATGGGCACAGACGATAATCTTCTCAGAACTTTCTGGTTTTGGAGAAGACAATTTTAGCTCACCTGGCATAAAGTACAGGGGTAAGCTATTTAGACCAGTCACCTTTTGTCGTACGCCGTCATTCCGTCTACCGTTTCCTTCAAACAACATCTCCTCTGAAACCAATAGGCCAATGTTGATGAAATTAGGCAGGAATGTTCCTTACATAAAGCGTTGTCAAAGGTGTTCGAAGAATTTCATTCCATGCAGAACTCTAGTTGCCATGGCAACGGAAAAAAACTGTAAAATATTTGTCTTTCTCAAAAACCGTAAGGCACAGAGCTTAGATATTTAGCATGTAGACTTCTACCAAGACTGTTCAAATCAAGACCTCCGAGTTAATGTTGACCCTGCGTGGGGGGCGTGACTTAATTTAACATAGGCTTATACTAGTATAGGAAATAATATGTTAAAAGTGTTTCTGTAAAACTACAAGGCCTACAGCTTAGATATTAAGCATATATTATGACTTGGTAGACCTCTACCTAGATTGTTCAAATCAATATCCCCGAATCAAAATTGACCCTGCCCGGGGGATAAACTTTAAAACAATTGCTCCTCTGAACCCGCAAGGCCCAAAAATTAGATATTTGGCACGTAGCATTGTTTCGTAGATCTCTACCAATACAAAATTTAATCTGCCCGAGAGTCTTGATTTTTTCTGGGCTTATATAGGATAAACTTTAAAAATCTTCTCTGAAACCACGTGGCCTATATTTGAGATATTTGGCATATAGCATTGCCTTGTGGACCTCTTTCATGATTCCCTAGATTCTGACCCCTGGATCAAATTATATCTGTGCTTTCTCTTGACTTCATCTAATAAACTATATTTAATCTTAAGAAAATTTCTTCTTTGAAACCACAAGGTCTACAGCTTAGATATTTAGCAGGTACCGTTGTCAAGTTGACCTCTACCAAGATTGTTCAAAACATGACCCTGCGTCAAAATTTACTATGCCAGGGGGTCACTTGATTTTACATAGGCTTATATAGGAAAATCTCAAAAATCTTCTTACAAGACACATTACTTAGAGATTTGGAATGCTGCACCGTGTAGTGGACATCCACATATATTGTTCAAATCATGACCCAAGATAGATCAAAACTGACCCTTTGATGCGATTTTTGACCTTATAAAGTAGCCAAGGGTAGCCAGGTATGAGATATAAGGTCATTTTGCTTCTCTTGTTAAAGTTCAAATATACACATACACGTAACCGTTTTGGCGGAGCAAATTTCGAACTCAGGGGCATAGTTTGGACAAACTTTGTAGAGATCCACCAGACACACACACACACACACACACATATTTAAGCTCTAAGCTTTGCAGTTTCTGACAATTTTATTTTAAAGATTTCATAAATAGGTCATATTAAAACAAATAACTCCAGGAGATATGACTTGAACAAACTTGTCCAAGGGTCACAAAACAATAATAAATGCAACATATTTAAGCTCTCGGACTTTTGGCCTCAGGCGAGGAGATCGTTAATGATTCCGCTATTTACATGTTTAATTCTATGTGAAGGACTTGATTTAAATAAGCTTGATAGAGGACCACAAGATACTGCTACACACCATATATCTAAACTCTTATGATACAATGATGTCAAACAGGAAGTTCTAAGGATTTCACAATATAACAAAATGTGAAGTCAGTGACCTTCTGGTGAAGTCAATTTTGGCCCCTGGAGCGTTATTCGTTATATTTTGTAGATGAGCACAAGTAAATGTTACATATTCAATATCTAGGTATTTGCTTTCACACTTATGACATGAAGACTTTTCTGCATGGAATACAGTTCTTTGAACAATTTTGGACCGTCCATAAAACATTCCTTTGAAGTCGCTTTGAAATTTTCTTAGTGTCTTGGTGTTTAGGAGGACAACAACGGACGGAAAACGGACATTCACAGCTACTACAGGCTCTCCATATACACTTTGTGCTCAGTTGAGCTTAAAATTGGTGCCAAATGTATTTGGCTCAAATTCAGCGTTTAATTTAGTGTTAGTGATGACTCTTTTGATATTTGTCTTTTGATTAACTTTCCGCTTGGCATGTTATAATTATAGGATAGGAAACGAGGTGCTATTAGCATAAAACAGAAATATATTATATACTTGGGCTTTATAAAGGGAAGGTCTGTGGGAAAAATCTAGACTGAAATGGCAGTTTAGGCATAAATTTAAATTTTTCAAATATAGTTACAATAGCTCACCCGAGTTCACCCAAGGAGATTCGTTATAACCAAAATTTCAAATAAGAACGAATAAAATCGAACCAGGGAAACTGTTTCTTATATTAATAATTTCGCTAAATCAAGAATCGTTTTATACGAGATGCGTTCTGTTCGTGATCCGTCAAATCGAGGACATTCGGGAGTGCAATGGAAGAGCATGGCGCAGTACCCAAAACATGTTCGAATTGTTCCCACGCCAAAGCAGAAGTATCGAGGAATCAATTCAATCAAACATGGCACCAAAGAACTTTAAGTAGCATTAGGATATAGATCCGCTCTCAAATCACTTCGCATACCACGTGACTATTGAAATATCACGTGACGGTATGCAAACAATTATGTACATATGTAAATATATATTCTCAATTCCCTTTTTGTAGTAGAATACTTTACAGTTAAAAATATCATACAATAGACCTTACTGCACAAGCAAGCGAACAACCTACATTTAATTTTTTATTCTTTGAAATTATTACAAAATTGTTTCCTGTCCAAATTCATTCTGTCGAAGCGCCCAGAACTGACGAGTGGAACGCCCTAACAGAGTTTACTGTACTGATACTGGTATTGTTGTGATGATTGGCAACATTCTTACTTATCATAAAATACACTTTAAGCTCAAAGATTCGTATTGAATTCTCTTTTTTAGGTTTTAAACCACCCGATGAACCAATGAAATTCATGTCTGGTGAAGTTTTGGAGAAAGATAATATAGAACAAAATCGAGTCGTTGTAAAATTTGGAATGAGAACTACGATAACAAGAAGTATGTTGTGTGTGAAAGGTCGCGTTGTCCGTCAAACTGATTTCGATGACAATTCTACCTACCATCTTAAAAATCAAATTGACGTCAAATCCAGGAAGAAAACTCCGTTTAGTAAACAAGGAGACTCTGGATCAGTAGTCTTCAGTGATACACGAACAGCTGGACACAATGAAATTACGGCCATTGGGATTCTTGTAGGTGGAACACATGAAGTCAAGACATTCACTCCTATCTGTGAAATTCTCAGAGAATTAAGAGTAAAGCCAGTTCAGCTTTTAAGCTTCACTGATCATGCGGCTAATCTGGAAATGAAGAAAGTCAATAAAAGACCAAACACTAGGCGTAAACTACATAACAAAAGTAAACGCAGGAAAACCGAGGTAAGAATAGATGTTATTTAAATTTATATGAGTGTTGATAATAATAATAATTATATATTATTATATGATCCTCTCCTATGCTAGATACATTTTAAAGTAAGTGCGTTATATTGATGGTTTTATAGATTTATGAAGAAGTAGATCAACATTTCAAGCCAGTCTGAGCGTTTGTATACGATGACGTCGTCACCCAAAACAAAAATCATGAACAGTAAGCTATTACTGCATGTACAAATTTGAATAATTAAACTTTGGAAGTAGTTAAGAACTGAATCTACCATGTAAATGAAAACTTTATGCAGAATACATCTTCAATTTACTCTCGGTCATTGTTGTAATGCCTTTTTAGCTCACCTGAGCTGGCTCAGGGTGAGCCATTAGGATCGATGAATGTCCGTCGTCCGTCCACGCTTAGTTCGTTAACACTCTAGTGATCACATTTTTGCCTCAATTGACACGAAACTTGGTCAGAATGTTTGTCCCAGTAATTACTCGGACGAGTTCGAATATGGGTCATCTCGGATGAAAAACTAGGTCACATGACCCAAAAATAGAAAAATCTTGTTAAGGCTCTAGAGGCTACTGTTTCAGTCCAAATATCCTGGCAATTTGCCAAAATGGTTGTTTGGTTGATTTCTAGCTCAAGTTTTTATATGGGTCACCTGGGGTTAAAAACTAGGTCACACAGCCCAAATATGGAAAAACATTGTTAACACTCTAGATGTTACATTTTCAGCCCAAATATCCTTGAAATTTGTCAGAAAGGTTGTTTCGATGAATCTAGCTCAAGTTCGAATATGGATCATCTGGGGTCAAAAACTAGGTCACAGAGCCCAAATATGGAAAAACCTTGTTAACACTCTAGATGTTACATTTTCAGCCCAGATATCCTTGAAATTTGTCAGAAAGGTTGTTTCGATGATTTCTAGCTCAACTTTGAATATGGGTCATCTGGGGTCAAAAACTAGGTCACACAGCCCAAATATGGAAAAACCTTGTTAACACTCTAGAGGTAACATTTTCAACCCAAATATCCCGGAAATTTGTCGGAAAGGTTGTTTTGGTGATTTCTAGCAACATAGTTAAAAGCAGTTGTACTCGGGTAAGCGATAAAGGGCCATCATGGCCCTCTTGTTATAATGTATCGAGATGTTGAAGAATAAATAAAGGTACTAAAGGTTCATTTTAAAAATAGAATCGTCGAAGGAATATCCTTCTTTATGTTCTTTAGACATTGAATATTTGTTGCCATCTTAATAGATAGCTCGGATGTTGACGTTCCTAGACTTCGAGGCCTAGAGCATAGATATTTATTATGTAGAATCACTATTTGTCTGAAAGCAAGATTATTCAACTTTTGTCATTATTTTATAAATACTTAAATAGAAAAAATATTGAAAATCTTCTTCCATAATTTTAAGGTCCACAGCTAAGATATTTGGTATTAGTTTTACAGTCAAACCTGTGTTAAAGATCACCTCCGAATAGAGATCATCCTGCGAATAAAGACCAGCAGGGAGATTACCGTGCACTTTATAATATATAAATATATAGTAGACACACCTGTGAATAAAGACCACCTGCCACAAAGATCACATTTGTAGCTTCCCAACAGTGGTTTTTGTTCACAGGTTTGACTGTATCCAGTTGCCCTTTCCCACAATTTTTTAATTTATGCCACATGGGTCAAAATTGACCCTGTCCATTTGACCTACTTTCATGTTTTTAAACTATAATGATGACAATATGTTAAGTTTCGGAAGCAAATTCCAACGCCTTCCTGAGACCTTGACCTGCTGACCTACTTTCTAGCTGTTGAGGCTACAAGGCAGTAAGGACAACGTGTACAGTTTTGCAAAGAAATTTTAATTTTACTTAGATGTCATTTTCTTACTTTCTTGTGTATGAAGCTAGAGTTGTGAAATTTAAACCATATATACAGTTTTGTTAGCTCACCTGGCACAAAGTGCCTAGCTGGGCTATTTGGACTACTAACCGTCCGTCATCCGATCGTCTTTTGTACGTCGTACGTCGCCTGTACATCCACCATTTTCTGCAAATGACATCTTTTCAACCACTAAAATGTTTCTTGCATAAAGCTCTACAAAGGTGTTCAAAGCAAAACTCTGGATGCTAGGGTAACAAATAGGAAAACCCTGTTGAAAAACTGCAAGGCTTTGAGTTTAGAGAGTTGTTTCTGTGGCATTGTTAAGTGGACCTCTATCAAGATTGTTCAAATTATGCCTCTGCGGTCAAAATTGGGCTCAAAGAGAATTATAATTATGTTTCACATAGAAATTTGTAATAAAAACTTAATCAATCTTCTTGTCAGAAACTGTATGGTTTAAGGTACTGAACTGAGAAGTGAATTTTTTATAATATTTAACTTTTTTTTATAACATTGTTATTTTGAGAGTTGAATGCATGGGTAATAAAAAAGAACCACAAAAAATGATATGTTGCTGTGCTTTATTTTTTGCTAGATTCATTTATGAAAGCCTTGTGAAATGCAAACCGTTTTTATATTTAAGCACATGGGAAAAGTAAGTTTTAATGCAAATTACCAATATTTGAAAGATGATACGCTAATTGTTTTGTTTCTTAGTGGCTAAAATCACATTCTGAGTTTATTTTATCCAGATATTTAGAAGTTCATATTATATGTTGTAATTACACCCCAAAAAAGACATTATTTAGCCCTGATGTGAACCCATATTTTTCAGCTCTAAGAACAGACTTGTTCAAAACATTAAAATAAGAAAAAAACGTATTTGTGATATTTAACTTTTCCTTAAATTTCTTCAGATGATGGAGTCCACTATCATTTATCAATATTTGAAAAGAAAAGTATAGGTCCCTGATCAAACTTTTAAGTTTTTCTTGCCAGTGTGAATTACCTCCCTTGTCTAAAAAAATGTTAAAATATGAATATGTATTTATTTAATTTGTAATCATATCTTCAAATGCATCCAAATGATTCCAATATTTTCGACTTATTTTTAAAAGAATATGATACTACAAAAGTTCTAAATTAATATATATATATATATATATATATATATATATATATATATATATATATATATATATATTGATTTTAATATGCTCTTTTTACCAAGCTTTATTATATAATCAAACGTGGCGGCTGGACATCGCCTGCAAGGGTCACGAAAAGTATTCCGCTCATTATCTCAAATGAATATTATTCAATCTTCTTGAAATTTTGAAACAATACATAAAGGCTAATTGACTATGCATGATATAATTGACAACTGAATCAGTAGAGTTAGTACAGAGTGACTGCCCTTGAATTGTGAAAATAAGCTGATTTTCGCATTTTCATCTCAATCACTGAGAAACATTATACAACCGTTATGTTACTTGTAAACCATGTGTATGTAAATAATTGCATGAATACCAGCTGTATCCCACTTGAACGATTTATCAACTAGTCTTCTAATAACCCATGCAAAGAAATGATGCACTTATAATTTCTACTGATGCCATAACAGTTATTTTACATAAACGGTTGCTATGGCAACAAAAACAGAAAAAAAACCGACAAATTTGCTTGTCTTCCACAGAAACAGCTTCTAAATTCACATTATATTGCAGTAATTGTGTACAAAATGAAGCAAAATCCATGATAAGCAATTATTCATGTGCTTTATGTGCCAATAATGATTTATCCAATTCATTTGGAACAATATCTTAGCAAAAGCATTTACATCTAGTAATATTGCTCCATTTTAGTTCTATGACATCTACTGAAAAGATTAAAGCTAAAAACGAATACAATTTTCAATGTCTATTTTGTTGTGTCCACACTTGACTTTTTAAAAAAAAATTTTTTTCATCTTTGAGTAACAAAAAAGGTATACACAAGTTTTCATACTAAAGTAAAAACAGTAATATTATTATATCTTCTATAGATACAGTATATACTTTCTATACCATAGACAGATGATTTTTGTCAGCAGTATTGTACACTATCCATACTGCTTGTAGAAGTAGTCAATCAGGCTGTCATGTATGAAAGCTTAATGATACAGTTACTACTCATATCCAGAAACATTAAAAAATATTTTATCCAACACGCACATCATGCACATACAATGTATTTATAATAAAATATATTGTACTAAATTGACTTCTTGTCAGGAAATAATTCAGGTATCAGGGCTTATAGATATATGAGGAAAAATTCATGCCTGCATCAGGAATTGAGCCTGGATATTTCAGATTTTTTTAACAATGCCTCACTGTGACAATTAATAAGAAAAAAATCACTAGACCTTTCCCCCACCCCCATCCCCACCCCCTCCACTCCCAGTCAGTTTTCAAGATACAAAATTCATTTATTTTAAAACACATTCTGAACTCAGTCTGGCGGAGCTCTTTAAATAAAAATGTGAATTCTTGCTGCACTTGACTGAAACCATCACAGATAGTATGCAGCTTGTATGATTTGTTTGTAAACAAACTAACTCAGAACAGTCACCAGATTATTGTCCTTCTTCTACTTTCGGTTTGAATTTTCCGCAAATTTTATGGGTTTTATGTGCAAACTGACCAAAACAATAATGCACAAACTTGAACAAAGAAACAACAACTTACATGTGAAATTTCTTTCCCGATTGAGCCGAACAGATGAAAAATTAATCCAAAAGCATCGCAAAATATTTTAACTTATTTGACATTGACACACTGTATGCAGTCACCTGGCGGATATTGCTTTATTATCGACCTTCATTTCTAAATTTAGAAGAAAAACATGTCGTCATAAGCCTAGATAGGATACTTTTAAGATATGTTAGACATAAAGAGCAACAAATATGCAAATCATTATACTGTTTCGGCTCATATAAAAAGACAAGACTGTAACAGTGTTTAAAACACATGTACAGTATCTTTTCAAGCCTTTTACCGATTATGATCATGACGTCATTTTGAAAAGTTGCTTGGCGCTTCACCTTAAAAAAAGGACTTACACAAAAAACAACAACGCAAATGCATGGGGAATAATTTATTTATATAATAAACATATTTAAAATGTTTCTTTCAAGTTAAAGATGTAAATAATTTAGTGACTGTACGTTCACGATATCACGACATAAACATGATTTCAAGAGTTACCTCCCGTTATTCAGACTGGCTTACGGACTAATTCCTCAGTTCAGTACATCCTTAAAGCCTAAATATTTTGTGTGTAGAATTGTGCGGTGGTCTTTTCTCAAGTTTGTTCAAAGCATGCGCCTTGAATCATAATTTGCACTGCCCTAGGAGACACTTTTAAGTTTTAGTGTGGACATTAATTAGTAAATCCTCTTTAATACCATAAAGTCTGGAACATAAATATTTGGTATGTAGCACCACATAATTTTCCTCTACCGCGGTTCTTGAATTTATACCACTAGTGTCAAAATTGCCCCCGCCCGAGTGTCCCCTTTATTGTTTATACTTACATTAGGAACTACTTCAAAATTATTTTTGTATAATTCGATGTGGCCCAGAACTTAGATAGTTGTTGTGCAAAATCACTTAATAGTTCCCTACCAAGATTGCTCACATTATGCTCTTCTGGTCAAAATTTGCCCTGCCCGGGGTGTCATATCTTTTACATG
Organism: Saxidomus purpurata; assembly: GCA_022818135.1. Lineage (NCBI taxonomy): Eukaryota > Metazoa > Mollusca > Bivalvia > Venerida > Veneridae > Saxidomus > Saxidomus purpurata. Next base: position 2,798,370 of record JAFMSR010000017.1, read on the forward strand.
GTAAAAGTTATAAATTTGTATGCCCCCGAAGAAACTTCTTGTACTTATAGTCAAGTAAAAAACACATACAATCTTGAACTCAAAAGTATAAGGATGTATGTTGTGCATGACACATCCTCAGTCACATGGGTAACAGTCCTGTGAAGTTATATTGAATTTGGTCCATGCACTAAAAGATACAGAACAGACTGAAAATATTGCAATGTAGCATTAACTTACAGAGTTCGAGCCCTTAGGTGTAACCTTGGCCTGGGAAGCAGGTGACTTGGTGTTGCGCATGACGGACGGACGGAACAGCGCATACTTTTTGTCCACGAACCGGTCATTTGACCGATAGGAGAATAACAATCACATTCTTTGAAATGAGATCCCCCACCATATAGGGCCCGTTTCTGACCTGATAGCAATTCTGGTATAGGTGTATTACTAGCACATCATTTATGCAAAATTAAATGAAGATACAGCTACTGGATAGGATGAATTTCCAATTTGCAGTTTTGATTAGCCAAAAGATTTTTAATTTGACCAGATTTAATTACATTCTGATAACTCATTGTTGAGTTTCTATAAATGTTACATAGGAAAACAGCCCATCCCATTGGGGTTCTCTACGTTCTTTCTATCTGTCTTTGAAAAACGTTGTAATTAACTTACAATTGAAAGTATTTAAAATTCTGACGATAGCTTTCAAAAGAAAGTTAAGTGTTATTGATAAAAAGCTCTGCCCTATTTGACCTCATCCATGAAGGAAGCATTTTTCTTAAAGCAATTTGAGTCAGGGACCATGATATTATTAATGTAACCTTATCCAATGAAATGCTGACTACTGTTTGTTGTCAAGTCTGACAAAAAATTATATATATATATATATATATATCTTTAAAAAAATGATCGGCGCAATTTTGAGTATATGAAAGCGATTAGTAGCTAGGTTTCATAGTAATAATCGTGTCATGTGTTAATTTTGATGTAGTTAGAAGAAGCCGACGGGTGAGAAATAGGGTGCACTCTGACCCTTCGCTTACATGGTTCTAAGGTAGAATGCTTTCCCGATTGAGCTAACCGACCACTTGAATATGTTCTCCCCATTTGTGATTAAGTATGTACCATGACAAACTTAATCCGTGTTTTTCTTATCTAATATGTTACTCAAATTATTGACCGTTATTTACTGTGGTCGAGATAGTATAATTACTCTACACTTCTAATTAACATTAGTTTGGAGGCAACAACATTATTATGTTGATAGGTATAAACTATTTACGGACTTAAATTATTTAAACATTCAAGAAGGACTGAAAACGCAAATGTATTTTATTGACCTTTTTTCATTCGGTATTATCCAATATTAAAAGGTGTCTTACATAGTAAATATCTCATTTCAAAAAATATTATACATTTTACTTGTCATTTCATTGGCGATTGAAAAGCTACCAACTTCCGGTCAAAAGCGAGCTTAATAAGGCTGCACCGAAAATCAGCCCAAACCCACTATGGGGCTCATTTATAAATTGATTGTCAAACCTTTGTGAATTCAATAAACACTCATTAGATAGATATTTGTACCATATATAATAATTAGATTCTGCACCTAAACTATTGTGATTGCCTGATGTCCGTCGTCCGTCTATTGTTGTCTCTTTGTACACTCCAGAGCCCACATTTGACCCTTAATCATCATGACATTGGTCACATAGGCTCAAGAACTAGGTCATCAGGTCAAATAATAGAGCGTACCCAAATGATGTCACTCGCACATATGGCCACTATATTGGTAGACACACAAAAAGCGATAACAACAACAAATAAACATACTTGACAGATATGCTAATAATATACCGTACAATAAAATACCGTCATTTTGTGCGCTGATTGAAAGTACAAATTGACATGATAGCGAGAGAGAGATGTACCGTACTAACGTTTGCCTAAGTTATTTCACATAAGGTTGAAATGATTGTCTTTTTTTTCCTGTAATCCTTAAATAAAATTTCCTATGGCAGCTGTTCGTTGTGTATTTCCGACGACATCCTTGTTTTGGATTTTTGTGAAAATGCCCCTGATCGATAAATATCTGTCTCCTAATTGTAAAAGCTAATTGAATCTTATTTTCTGTCTTTAATTTAGAAAACTTCTCTTCTTTTTTGCATTGCTGCATATTCTATTTCTACTATAATTTTCACTTTTCAGTTGCTTTTAACCTGCATTTCAGTAATTACTTTCTCGTTTTTTATGCCCCAAAGGGTGGCATATTAAAATCGCACCGTTCGTCTGTCTGTCCGTCAGTCCGTCTGTGCGTCCAACCTTACATTTTTTCGTGTCCGGGCTGTAACTTTGTCATTTATTGAAGGATTTTAAAATAAATTACACAAATGTTCAGCACATCAAGACGATGTTTCGCGTGCAAAGGCCACGTCCTTACCTCAAAGGTCAAAGTCACACTTAGAGTTTGAAGGTACGGGAATCCTCTATATATATTTCAAATTCGTGTCCGGACTGTAACTTTGTAATGCATTGAAGGATTTTAAAATAACGTGGCACAAATGTCTAGCACATCAAGACAATGTGTCACGTGCAAGAACCACGTCCGTACCTCATAGGTCAAGGTCACACTTAGAGTTTTAAGGTAATGGAATCCTCTATATATGCACACATTCGTGTCATGACTTTAACTTTGTCATTCATTGAAGGATTTTAAAATAACTTGGCACAAATGTTCAGCACATCAAGACAATGTGTTGCGTGCAAAAGCCACGTCCCTACCTTAAAGGTCAAGGCCACACTTAGAGTTTGAAGGTAATGGAATACTGTAATATGCACACATTCGTGTCCGGACTATAACTTTGTCATGCATTGATTGATCTTAAAATAACTTGGCAGAAATGTTCAGCACATCAAGCGGATGTGTTGCGTGCAAGAACTACGTCCCTACCTCAAAGGTCAAGGTCACACTTAGAGTTTAAAAGTAATGATATACTGCATGCATGGTAACTCTGTCATGCATGGAAGGATTTTAAAAATACATCGCACAATTATTGAGCACATGGAGAGGACACAGACTGTGAGACACCTCTTTCGGGGACAGCTCTTGTTCCATTGAAGTGACTGTCTCTGTTACACTACTCACTTTACTCAATTTGTGCACACATTGGCATGGTTTTCCCATGATACTTTGTGGTACTCTTTCACAATGTATTTCGCTGTCATTGGGCTATTACTCAATTAATATGTCACTGTATACTCCGGACACGCCACTTTCCCGCTTACCAGCGTTCCTACTTTCGGACTTTGTCATAAGTTAGCAGTACTTACAGGGAAACTTTGAAATTGGACAAGGCAGTTTTTGCCGAAAGATGATGAGGAATGACCAGTAAGTGATGAAATGAAATGGAGTCTTGCTTCCGACGATGATTGAACCCACGACTTCCCGCTCTTCGTCAAGTGCAATAACCACTGAGCTATAAATGACTCACTTTTTAGACAACTTGCAAGATGGTAAAAGTTTATAAACTTACAGTACATAATAAGTATATTCTTCATTGAAATGTAAATACTAGTAAGCCGATCTTCTTGTCATACCCTCAGTCACTTTATGCCATCAACCACTTTATTCATGTCAAAGTTTTTCAGCGCCTAAATTCAGCTTTTAAACACGACCTTCTTATACCAGCTTTTCATAGTCCTAGCTTCTGTACTATTCATGATGACAATAGGTATTGGTTTGGTTTTGAGTTAAACTCTCGCTTATCAACAGTAGTTCAGTCATATACAGGCGGGCAGTTTACCTAACCATCATTCCTGGAAAGGACCAGTACTAGACCTCTACCATCCGTGAGAAACTGCCAACTTTCTCAAATAAATAGTCATTGTCGGTTTTGGGACTCGAACCAATGACCCGCAATCAGTGAGAGGTTTTGTGATTACAAGTCATCAACTTTAAATTGTCTTCTGGCAGTTCAAAACCTGGAGGTTGTTTATATCAATTCCGGCAGACCTATGCCTTGCAGTTACATATTTCGGTGTGAAATTTTTAAGTTTAGTTTAAGAGTTGTAACAGTTATTTTAACACTTTCATTCGTCTGCGCAGAGCGGACATATAGGGATCCATTGTCGTCTGCGTGACACTGTTGATTAAAGTTGTCTATCAAGGCGATATCTCATACAACATATTGGATTGAAACATCACAGAAGGCTTTCCAGTCACCAAAACTACTAAAAGACACATGTTTAATGACTCTGGGTGGAATTTATTGCAAGTTATCTAGAAAATTTGCAAATTTGCACTGTGGTTAAATTTTGGTTATAGTTTTACATGCAACTACTATAAACAATAACCACTAATGGGAAATGTATGACTTGAAACTTTATTAATGTCTTCAGGGGTATCAAACAGTCAAATTAGATCTCTTAGAACTCTTAAATGAGTTGTTCATAAAGTATGACTCTTGTCTAAATTTTGTTTAAAGTTTTCTGTACAGCAACTACGAATCGCATATCTTAGTAACAACTTACTGGAATTATTTGAAACTTTCCTCGTATCTTTAGGGCTAGCAAACAATAAAGTTAGGTAACTCTTTATCACGAAGTATTACCCTGGTCAAACTTCTTTTGCTTAAAGTTTTGCGTACATCTTTGAAATAGTTTACTAAGGGTATTATTACTTTTGTCACAGAATATGTGAGAAAGAAGAAAAAAATAATCAAAATTTGAAATTAGGCAATTCTGTCATACTTTCGTTCATAACTATAGTTGACCAAATTCAAGACGTTATGTTTCTACAAGGGGTCGAACGTGTATCGGTTAGATAGATTTTTAAGTCAGGTCTTAAAGTTAGACGGACTAAAATGGAGGAAATGGATGAAAACGAAAGTATATAAGTGATCGTTTTTTCATTATTTTTCGTGTTTTATCCCAGTGTATGTTTAAATCACATTGTGCAGTTGGAGGAGACGTTATTTCTGCTTCTGAGTAATCAACTAAGAGCACAACAAGATGAAAAAATTATTGAATGCATTCATGGTTGCGGATGTAAATATTGCTTTGACACGAGTTCACAAATAACAACTTTTCCCATAGTTTGCAAGTAGTTGTTCCTCTACGTTTAGCATAGAAATGTATCTTTTTGTTTATCATAAATAATTCAAACCAATGTTGATATTCAATCGATTCATCGTCTACAGATTTTTTTGTTTTTCCTTACTGTACGTATTGCAGTTCTTTAGATAAAACAATTGTACGCACACATTTTGGTTCCTGGACTAAACTGAATATGTGACAGAAAGTGTAAATGCTGAAATAACTTCTAAAAAAGTATTTGTAATTAATTTCAACACACATATAACAATCGGATGCCCTGGGGGACATTTAGTAAAACCCATATTGATCATAGTTCTATATACCGAGTATAAACCGCCATGTTACACTACATCCATGAGTTTTGCTTATATTCCATCTTGTTCTTATAGTTTAGCTTACATTACAGTAACGATAAAAAAGTTATGTCCATCCGTCCGGTGTCATATATATAAAATGACATAAAATTTTACATCTTGGTTTCTCCCACAAAAGATTGATTTCACCAAAACAGAGCTGACAAAAACATTATTTTGGGGTTTTGCATTTTCATTATTGAAATGGAAGTTGTATATTCTTATTACTAACCATAATGTTAACATGTAGTGCAAAAAAAGACATACGCTTTTACCTAGAAAATGAGATACTGAAGAGTTTTCACTTTTCTACTCGCCATGATTTTTTTTTTCAATACATCAGTAGTTTCTTATATATCCGTGTTGAATTTTTCCGGTTCAATGCCAACCTTTTTGGGATCTTGAATCGTTTCAGCAACTAGACATTTACACCCAAAGGTGAAAGTGAAACTTTGTATATGTTTTCAACACTTTTTAATGGTTAACGACTTCCTGCAATTTTATTCAAAGATGAAATTTCTTGACAAATGTGTTTCCTTGATTTAAATGGAGATGACGAACTTAATAAGCATTTTTCTTTTCCTTTGGCATGTGTTATAGCATCAAACATTTTTTTCGTATATCGGGGCATATCTTTTGACTAAAACGTAAGATATGAAACTACTAATAGGACAAAATGTTGTGGACTGCAATTTATTGAATACGGCTAAAAACATCTCTGAAAATATATATTTGTTTTTGGTTTAACGCATTTCCGTTATACATGTGGGCGGAAGTTTACCTAAACATAGTTACCAGTACTAGTAAGAAACTGCCAACCTTTTGACATAAAGAGATATGGTCGATAGCGGGGCTCGAACCCATGGCACTCAATCAGTGAGAGATTATAACTATTTCAAGTCAGCGACTCTAACCACTTTACCACGGTGGTGGTCTATGAAATTACATGAATTGTAAACATAATTATACCCGGCATTAACTGAGCTACCTTCACATACCAGAATATACAATGTAACTTCATGCAACTTTTCCAGTTCCATAATTATTTGATCAGGACACTCATTCTCTGTCAACTAGTAAGTCGAAAAGAAACTAATCAGCAACCCCAATTTTGTATTGTCATTTGAAATTTACAAGACAAATATGAATGAAACTGACGAAACCATTACAGAACAATTGAATGGAATATATTTGGGAATAACGTACTCATTCATGGATATACAGAGGTTGGTCATTACCAGTAAATGGCCCCTATTGATTTGGAGGTCAGTAGGTCAAAGGTCAAGGTCACAGTGACCCGGAATTGGTCGGTCGGTAGAGAACGGTTTCAGAACGATAACTTAAGAACGCTTTGGCCTACAATCCTCAAACTTTGTTTGCAGTTGGTCATCACCAGTCAATAACCCGTATTGATTTTGAGGTCAGTTGGTCAGAGGTCAAGGTCACAATGACCCTGAATTGTAAAACGGTTTCTGGACGATAACTCGAGAACGCATGTGCCTAGCATCTTGAACAGTGGTGTGGAGGTTGGTAATGACCAGCAGATGACCCCTATTGATATTTAGATCAGTAGGTCAAGGTTACATTGACCCGGGCGTGTATAAGGTTTCCGGACGATAACTCGAGAACGCTTTGGCCTAGCATCTTGAAAATCATGTAGAGGTTGGTCATGACCAGCAAATGACCCCTATCGATTTGTAGGTCAGTAGCTCAAAGGTCAAGGCCACGGGGACTATTTTTGGCCACATTGATTTCTTCTTCCACATTACTGATTGCATCAAAGGGACATACATGTTTTACAAACAGCTCTTGTTGCATACTGATTTAATATGTCCTTTGAAATTACAATGATGACAAACTACATTCTTAAGTCTACAACTTTTGTGATTCATCATTCGTTTTGCCGCAGTGCTTTCACGGATTTATTGATTTGACATATTCGTTGACTTTGCGAGGATTTTGATTTGGTATTTTCTGCCGGCGATTTACTACTTTCATTTCATCGGGTGCTGATGACTTAAGTTCAGCTGCATCTTGTGTCGCGATGCGATGGCGACATCTATTGATTTTTTAAGTGTGAGTTCGGCAGTCGAACGAAGATTTTTCTGAATTACCTCGTCTTTCATGCCACGTACAGAACGTTCTCGTGTTGTATCTTCCAGATTTGCACCGAATTCACAAAACTCATTCAACTTTCGCAGGGAGGCCACATAGTCCTTAACATTTTCTCCACACTTTGAATTCCTAAAAGTATTTGCAGATGGCTTTTGTAGAATCATGAGGTTGCGCAACAATCCAAAGGTTTTCTCACCTAACAGTGTCAACAACGCTGCCACTCTCGTTTTGTCGGGAATTTCATTCACTATGAAATAATGTCCTAGGCATTCCTCGTACGATTTCCGTAATTCTGAATTACTGCTAAAAGGACTTAAACTTCCAATTAACGCCTCTGCCATAATTCATAACATCCAGTAATTTACGCGTATTTATCACTAACTTGATAAATAGATAAATTCATTGAAATGAAACGACTCTTTAATTTTCTCGTCGCCAGATTTGTTGTGTATGTGGACAAATAACATAACAATCTTCTAATACTTCTAATTAGAATTCTAATACTCAGAATCCCTAACAATATTCACGGAAAAGGTACTACCAGGGATGTGGCTTTATGCCATCATGCATATCATATTACAGAAAGAACGGGTGTTTCCTTAATGTAATTGACTTCTTAATACATAACACTTACATAGAAAAAACTTTAAAAATTCTCCAATACCACAAGACATAGAGCTTAGATATTTACTATCTAACATTCAACTTAACAGTGTCTAGTGGACCTCTACAAATTTTGTTCAAATCATGTCCCCGTGATCAAAATTGACCCTGACTAAGGGTCACTTGTTTTCCCTATGATTGTAAAGGGAAAACTTTAAAGATCTTCTTCTGCAAAACCGCAAGGTATAGAACTTAGATATTAATTATATACCGTTGTCTCGTAGACCTCTACCAAGTTTGTTTAAATCGTGCCTCTGGGGTTAAAATTGACCCTGCCTAAAAAAAGTTACCTAACAAATCTTCGTCTGAATCTGTGTATTTAGCATTATATGGTAGTTCTCTACTACAAATTTTTTCCACATAATGACCCGTAGATAAAATTGACCACGCCCGTGGAATAACAAGGTTAAACATAGTATGTTCAATAACTCGATAACCTTTCGGCATATGATCCTCAGACTTTATGGTCAGGTTGATCCCTATTGATATTTAAGTCACCGGGGCAAAGATAAAGGTCAGATTTATAATGTTCAATAACTGGAGAACCATTAGGCCTGTGATGTTCAAATAAGATAGTGAAGTTGGTCCTGACTAGTAGATTATTCAAACTTTGACCTTGGCTGACAATGTCTGGACCTACTGACCTTTTTCTGTTATTGAAACTATATCAATGAAATTTTGACCACGTAACTGTTTTATTTGAACATTTCAACTTCGATATTAGCTGACCTTGACCTACTGACTTACTTATTGTTTTGAAGCTACAACAATGAAATCTGAACTTTATGGATAGATTTTGCATGCAGATTTCAACTTTTACCATGTGTGACCTTGACCTTGACCTACTTTCTGTTTTTGAAGCTATATCAATGAAATATTGAACTATGTATACAGTTTTGTATACTGACCTACTGGCATACTTTTCTGTTTTTAAAGCTAAATTAATAAATTTTGATCCATGTTTACAGTTTTGAATGCAGATTTCAACTATGACTTTGGCTGACCTTGACCTTTGACCGAGTTTTGGTTTTATGTGCTAAACAAATGACATTTTGACCATTTGTGTAATTTTTCAAACAAATTACCAAAATTCCTATGATTGATCTTGATTCTGACTGTTGACCTACTTTTTCTCTTAAAGTGCAATGATACTCCGGTGAGTGATAAAGGGACATCATCGCCCTTTTGTTTAATTTTTGCAAGTCACCATTCATCGAATTTATTTGCAATTCATCCGATCAGGTCCAGAAATATTAACCGTACAACACGAAAATCAAAGTATTGTACGTCAAAAACTGTTCGCGCAATCCATTATTAACAAATTTTCAAAACGAATATGAAAGTAGATCTAGAACAAATTATATGAATTTTAGACATGGGCGCTCTGTGGTATGTACGAATACCGACCGTGATCTACCCTGTAGTTTATTGACGAGTATTTTAAATCAGGTTTCATACAAAACTTTGTGTGTGTCTGGTTGTTTCCTAAATAGTGCGCTGAACGGTTGTTGGTTTTTTCTATCTTACAATGGAACAGAAACTTCACAAATATTTTAACAAATAATATCAAAACTTAAAAACGAGTAACTTCCTGCTCGTGGCATGAGGATCATAAGCCCAATGTAGGCCGGAGTTAACGAATGAAGATACTATAGAAGACCTATTAAAGTTCGAACTGAGAGTCAATGTTAACGTCCAAAATTTCTCTCATGCGGACCAATGCTATCTTTCGGTCTCACATGCCACTTCTATAAAGCTAAAGACAAGTTATCATGGTTTGAGAAGCAAACGCTTTCATACATGATAATTTGTATTATGCTTTCCGAAAGGTGGAGCATATAGTCGCCGCGTTCGTACGTCCGTCCCGCATTCATTTCCCGACTATATTTCAGCTACTTCTTGCGTTAATTCAACGAAACTTTATGTTATTGTTCGCTGTCAAGAGCGAATTTGCATATCGTCCGCGTGTGATTCTGTATTTTGCTGAAGTGATGATATAACTATATATTATTATCATCATTATACTATTACTACCCTTCAAAATAGCCATATTGAATTATGATCAAGATTGAAGCTTAAAACATGTGGAGCTTTAAACCATAGTATAAGAAATAATACCGAATTATGTTTCCTGTTGAACGTTACAAATGAAAATATACCTAACAGAGAGGGCAGTTTTTCAATTTTTGACTAGGATAGGCAAAAAAGTGGTTTACAGATTTCCTCTATATTCAACGAGACTGACACTGTAATACATGATATTCTTTTGGTTAAAACTATGTCACACTCTTCATCATTCTAGGAGTATAAATAAATGTTATAATATCTTTCTTAAATTATGATGGCCGCTTTGAGCGATACATGTAGTATCACTTTTAACTGAAACGATTAATTAGATACAAATAGAAGGATTTAAAACCTTATTAGAATAAATCACTTTTATTTAATAGGACACTGCTTCAACATCACAAACGCAAAACACGTTTGCTTCATCATCGCAAGAAGACCCTACCTATACGAAAAACAATATCATTTACTCACGTAAGAAGGAAATGTCTGGTTCAAAATCGGATACTAGTACAACATTGCCTTCAGCCGAAAAAGATGATGAAAAACTGCAATCACTATACAAAGACGCTGTTCTGTCGACGTCAAATGGGGCACAACAACGATAAAGCACATCCATTTTTGGCAAGAGAAACACAAAGCATGCTGAGTAAAATACAGCTTCAGTGACTCATGCAAAAGAGATATGAGCACTACAATAGTAAGTCATAGAGATATCTCTTGACAAGAGAACGGAAATAAAACTTTGTTAATTCCTAGATAGCAATGCATATGGGGAAATTATTGATCCTAAGTGAAGCAAATTAGGGCTACCCATATGGGACTAATACAAAATCTGTAACCGGTCTTAGCTCGGGTCCCATGCAGTCCATGGAGCCAATGTGTGTCTAATATGGTCAAAAATAAGGACATTAGGCTTTAGGGGACTCGATATTAGTATCAAAATACATGTTCGATGCAAAATTTATTATAAAAGGCAGTTGAGTAAATTATGTAATGAAAACATAAATTCAATTAAAACAGTAAGAATTTATGAGAGACAATATACAGCCGACTCTCGTTATCTCGATTTTTTTGGGACCAAAGAAAATAAGTCGAGTTTTAACGAAAAATCGATGATATACCGGGAGTTTGTATAAAATATGCTCGTACGGGGTAAGGAAGATTACTATTTTGCATAGATGCAACTTTCTACCATCTTATGGTCCCTGGTGGTGAAACGACACCTAGTTTGTAGGTATAAATCAGTTAATAAATGCTAAAATTCGTCTGGGTTCTGTTTGCCAATAGCTGGTTAACATGAAAATATTGATATGTACAAACGGGTTCTTCATTGTAAAACTTTCGCTATGCCATTCTTCAGATTCCTCCCCGGTTGGTTACAAGGCCATTATCTGAATTATGACTTGTATTTGGACAAGGTCATGACTTGCGACGTTAGACATGTTCTTCCTTTTTCAATATCAGGAGACGATATCTGGGAATACGAGTGTAGCACGATTTGTTATTGTCTTGAATCTTCATTGCGTTTATGTTTATAAACTTGAAAAAAATTGTCAGTTTCAATTCAGATACAAATTTCCCATAATCCAAATATTACTTATAGCTTGTATGTTGCAATCAAACAATTGACGTTAGAATTTTGGTCGTCATTAACCGAATCAGGAGCCGTTAGTGGGAAATAGCCGCGTACAGTTGTGTTTTTTTTGCACTTTTGTGACGCAGTACGTACAAGCTTGTAGCAAATACATGCGTTGAGCTATGCACCTTGTTTGGCAGGTGATAAATTTGTTCAAATTGACGATATCAGAAGCCCAATATGGGAAAATTACAGTTTGTTTTGTATTGAAAATTTAGTCGCGATTACGAAAAAATCGTAGATAAATGTGCAAATTCGAGATATCCTGTAGTCCATTATACAAATAATCAATATACAAGAAGTGGAAATATCCGGTGACCGATAAAATTCAGTTCTAATATCACAATACGAGGTAACCGAAGTGGAGATAACGGATGTGGACAGTAGTTTTGTTTTGATTTTTGCTGCTTTTGCAAACTTAGAATTTCGGACATTGTGTTGTTTTAATGCAATATGACGTTAGAATTTTATGGGTGTTTGTATAACGAAATATTACGGGAAATACAGGGTCCATTTATTTTGTTCATTGATGTAACGTCTTACGGCCTAGCATGGGTAGAAAGTCTAGATTTTACGGACATACTATATCGATGATATAAATAATCGTTAAATTTGTATCCTGAGTTAAATAATTTCTGCATGTGTAAACTATTTCTATGTAGTTACAATATCAGGAATTCTGTTCCCATTGGAAATACAATAAACAAAACATTGGGTGTATCCGTTTATGTACTAGCAGTGTTGAAGATATTGGTCCAACGCAGACTCCTGTCATGGGTAACATTAACATATCGACCGTATCCCAGATAGGGCCATTTAGTTACACGCGACTGTATAAGAGATCAATTCTAGCATAAATTAGGGATCAAACACTAGGTTTGATTTTCAGAAAAAACTTTAAGGGCAAAGGGTTGTTACAAAATCAATGTTACAAGATGCAATTTCACAGGTAAACTTAATCTTTCTATATAATTCAAACTATATTCCAAGTTCCTATTTGAATGTGAATGAACAAGTGAGTTAACGCTGCAATCATGTAGTCACAAAGGTTACACTTCAATTGTAAATTAGTCTCGGACATACAATTGTCAAGTATTTTAAACTATATTTTACTTAAGTATCTCATCTCAATTATTCCTATATTGTCAACACATGGGTAGTCGAAACTTATTGTAAAAGTATCATGATCGTCAAAAATGCCACGGCTAATATTTGAAAAAATATGTGCATGTCAGGTTCTTTTTAGACAATTCTGTATTGTATAGTTTCACTATTTGATTGCCATTTATAATTTATTGAAATAAAACACTTCGCAAGATCAGAGCGTAATTTGTGTCATCTGACGATATATTTACAGTATTCTACTAAAAATATTTATTGGAATTTTACGAATGTTTAACTAGCGCTCAGTATACACCCAATGTCGGAAGATCAAGCATAACCTGGTATTGTTTTTTTTTTTGTATCTACATAATGTCATTGAACTGAAAATTCGTTTTAAATCACTCTGTAGTGAACAACAGCATCGTTTTAAGTTTATATAGTTTGATGCGGATTACTATATCACATATTACCGTGGAAAATATGAGACATAAATGAATAAAAAGTGCATGGATTCCCGTGTAAAGTACTCATTGGTAGCTGATTGTAAGACTTTAGCATTTTCTATGAACAGCTTTTTCATTTACTACTTTCTTAGTTACATTATGGGAGCTGTTTCAATATATTTAGTTAGTATTTTTTGTTTTGACCATTGTTTCTTTTATGATACTAGCATTCGAAAGTAATTTTACGAACATGCTGTAAAATCCAAATACCTTATAATGAAAATGAGTTCACACGGCGACGTTAGAATTTTTTCCATTTATATTACATTTGCCGTTACTTGGAGAATATTGTGTCACGTTTGTTTTTTTCTGACATCTGTATAAATGCGTTTCATGTAATAGCATGTAGAAATTTAGCATTTACAAACTGTTATCCTAACAAATACTATACTTGATATTTCAGTTACAACGGTGACGTTAGAATATTGTTCTCATTAACGAAACAGGAGCCCTTAGTTGGAAATACGAGTTCCATACGAGTTTGTTTTGTTTTGATTTTTTTGCGTATATGTACTAGCAAGTACGGAATTGTGCATATTACATCTTCCGTAGCCATAATACTGTTATTCTTTATACATGTAATTGAGTTACACACGGTGACGTTAGAATTTTGTTCTCATTTACAATACATGAGCCGTTACTGGGAAATACAGTGTACAGTTTGTTTTGTTTTGATTTTGTTTTGCGTTTATGTACTAGCATGTAGAAATTTAGCATTTCACAAACTCTATCCGTAAAACAAATGATTCTTTATACTTGTAATTAGAAAACACACAGCGACGTTAGAATTTTGTTTGCTCTATTTTTAACTTGAATATAAGAGCCAATTTACTAGGAACTTATTACAGTTATACAGTTTGTTTTATTTTGATTTTTTGAAATGCGTTAAAGTACTAGCATGTAAATAATTGTGCATATTGCAATCATTTTGTATCCATAATACTGATAGAAGTGTTTCTACATGAAGATTGAGAACTCAGGCCCACGGTGACGTTAGAATTTTGTATGTTTATTTTTGAAAATACATTAGCCGATACTTGTTGAAATGCGTGAAAGTACAATTTAATTTGATTTCTGTAATCATTTATGTACATGCAGTAGAAATTGTAGCATTTGGCAAACTTTGTCCGTAAACGAATTCTATATATTTGTTCAGTTACCACGTATTATAATTTTATTCATTTTTAAATTAACAGGAGCCCTCACTGGGAAATACAGTTTACAGTTTGTCTTAGTAAGGATTTTATTTTTAGTTTAGTAATAGCAGTTAATAATTTAGCAAAATACACGATAATCATCGGATTATTCATTCAAGATATCATTAAAATTGTATTTGCGCTTACACACGTTATCGGACCGAAACTTGCCCTCATTTCATACGGAGCCGATATGGGAAATACCGTTTACAGTTTGTTTTGTACGCAATGAACTTTTGATAAGTCTGTGAAAACCGTATTTAGGATTTTACAAACATTCATGTATCCATAATGTAAATATTCTTTATACTTGTATTTGAGTTACGCACGATGACGTTAGAATTTTGTTTTCATTTACAATACAGGAGCCGATACTGGGAAATACAGTTTACAGTTTGATTTTTTTATTTTTTGTTGCGTTTATGTACAAGCATGTAGAAATTTAGAATTTTACAAACATCCTGTATCCATAATGTAAATATTCTTTATATTTGTATCTGAGTTAAACAACGGTGACATAGAAGTTTTGCAATTGCTTATTAACAATATAGGGGCCCTTACTTGAAATACAGTTTACAGTTTGTTTTGTTTTTTTTTTTTGTTGCGTTTATGTACTAGCATGTAGAAATTTAGCATTTCACAAACTGTATCCATAATACAAATATTCTTTATATTTGTATTTGAGTTACGTTCGGTGACGTTTGATTTTTTTCTCATTTACAAAGGATCCTTTCATTTATTCGTTTGAAAATACAGTTCAACGTTCAGCTTTTGATCAAATATGTCTTCTTTCTTTTTTGAACATGTTTATGTATATACCTGCTATTAATCCAGTTTAGAAACTGTATCCATACAGCTTGCTTTATACTTTAATCTTGTATAAGAAAAATATGCACGCTTTGTTGCAAATGAAGCATTTCATAAACTTTATCCATGTCATACATGATCTTTTTTTTATGCACACTTGTATTTTCCGTTACTTCTGGTGACGTGCCTACCCTCTTTATCTTCATTTACAATAGAGGGCCCTTACTTGGAAATATAGTGTACAGTTTGTTTTGTTTTGATTTTTAACGTTGCCATTAAGTACAAGCCTGTAGAAATTAAATATATCACTAAATCTTGTACCCATAATGGGCGACAAATATTCTAGTTGGTGGATATCCATTAGACTATTTCATAGCTACACGCGGTGACGTTGAGAACGTTGTTGGCATTAACTAAACTTCAGGAGCCCTTTACAAGTAAAAAATGTTGACTACCGTTTGTTTTGCTTTGATTTTATATTGCGTTTTATGTACGTGCTCTGTAGAAATGGTCCATTTTGGAAACATCGTATCCATAATACAAATATGTCTTTTATAACTTGTGATATCAGGTAGGCGCTGTGGCGGTAAAGAAGTTGTTCTCCGACCGTATTAACGAAACAGAAGCCCTTCTGGGAAATACAGTGTACAGTTTGTTTTGTTTTGCAAAATTTTTGTTTAGTTTTTTTACAAGCTTTTAGGAGCCTAGAATTTTAATAACATACTGTATCCATAAAAGAAAAATGTTTCATATTAGTATCTATTTGCCTTGACAAAAGATTTTGCAATTTCTTAGGTACAAAAAAGATAAGAATCGTTACATTGGAATATAGCTTTATAATTAGCTTGTTCTTTCTATTTTTTAATTTTTTACTGTTATATGTTATATCATTTTGCAAATATAAATATTTGCAAAGACATCCTGCGTATCTCCTTGTAAAAATTCATTTAAAATTGTAGGCGTGGGCTCAACGTCACTGGGGATATTCTGATTTTTTTAACAAATGATGAACTTTACATTTTCCGAGTGAAAAGTTAAGTTTAAAAACAGTTTTCAAATTTTGATCAGTTTCAGGAACATTTCAATCCTTTGAACAATTAGAACTTACATGTGAAATATTTAGTTTAAAAAAATGAAATATCTAACATTATTTTAAATCAAGATATAGCTTTAAAATTCTGCTATTGATTTTTAATGAAATGATCTAAAAAATGAATACCAACAATCTTTATGTTTATTTTAAAAATAAAAACTCTATCTGGGAATTGTCTACTGTTTATGGTGCCGTGCTGTTTTTTTCATCTCCATTGAATGTTACATGTAAATTTGGGCATGTAGTTTTCATGTCTAAAAATACATCATTAGCAAGCCTGAGTTGAATATAACTAAAACCTTTTTACCAGATGATAGGACAAATTGAAACTAGTTGGTTGATTTCTATTTGTCTGTTTTATGCACTTATCAGTCTTGCTTGCCTTGAAACGTTGATGGTAGTCCGGATGTGGGCGTTGGTCAAAAGCTTTTTACAAGTTACAAATGTCGTGATATCCGTATGTTTGCAACGCTGCTAATATCGGACAGATGTCATCGTTCAGATTTTAGTCATGCTACTTGCTGGATGATATAGACCAATCCAGGTCTTTATTACATAAATTCTACCGGATCTATAACTATATTGCACCTTAATATTAGGAGTATTGGCACAACCTAGGCAACGTTTTTGATAATCTATTTGATCACGATATCTTATGCCTTGAATAATCACGTTACAGATAATGCGTTATTGTCTGAATGTTCAGATTACACATTATATAGGCCTATTACACATTATATAGGCCTTATTACACATTATATAGGCCTGATTACACATTATATAGGCTCGATGTCACGGCACATTAAGATGGGGTCATTGTATGTGCCTCATATAGTTTATACTCATCCCGTTGGCTTGACCCTGAATTACAATCAGTCCAGTCTTTTTGGCTTAAAATTTCATACAAAACTACTTCTTTGTTTGCTTTGTGCTGTGTATGGACCACCTAATGCACGCGTGTCTGTTTGGGACGACATTTACATAAGCATTGAAAGAGCGTTAGATGTAAATATGAAATTGATTATTAATGGGTGACCTGAATGAAATCTTCTTAATGATAATGTGTTTAATCTTTTAAATTTTCTCTTAATCAATAATCTTGTGAACGTTATAAATGAACCTATTAGGATCACAGCTACTTCGGCAACTCTAATCAACCCTATCATAAGCTTCATTAACAGAAGTCTGGTTGCTCGGATGTAGACAACTCAATTAGAACGAGAATGATATTATCATTTTTATTAAAAAATTATAAGAAACACCAAACGTTTCAAAACTGTTAAGTTATTAACATTATTACTTGTACGCCATCCAACATTATGAACTGATAACTACTTAATTGCCCATTTTTTATAGTATTCATATTATTTTATTAAATTGTTATTATTATAGTAAAGTGGAGCGCTGTAATTAAGTTGTTAGAACTTGTGGCTCAACCATTTTGCCATTTATATTTATTATACTATTTCTATGTGCATTGTGATATAGTTTGTAAAAACAATGTAAATACAATAATGTTAATAAAATATGTTTAAATTAAAGGCCGAAAATAGGACAGATTTCAAGGCAAGCATACCTTAGCAAGACACTAAAAATGAAGATTTGCAGGTAAAATTTACAGAAAGGTTTGGAACACGAAGAAAAGTATGTGTATTATGTTGAAATCTCAGTGATTTCAAAAGACTACCCAGGTCTTTTAACTTGTTCATAATACATAGAAAAATAAGGTACATGCACTGTGGTTTTTTAGAGTTTCTACATACCAACTTTCATTTTTATAAAAAACTTATTTCTGGGGGTTTTTAAAGTATATTTGAATTTTCGCTTCGTTAGTATTGGACCTTTTAATATAATAATGGATATATACCGTCTGGTGAAATAGATTTATGATTATACTTTGGAAGAACACACTTCTAAAACTGTAAGGTTAAAATAGTGTTATTTTTTATATTGAATGAAATATACCTTTTTATCATTATTTATTTCCTTTCCGAAATCAATACAACATTAATCAAAATTCCATACACAAAATAAGATATGGAAAGAAAGATAGATATTAAAGTTCAGATTTTGGAAGGTTTAATTTACAAGCAGAAAAGAAAGGAAAGGAAAATGTCAACAATAAAAAAGGTAAAGAATAATAAAAAGAAGAGAGTGTTAAAATGTAGAGAAGTCTACTGGCAAGTAATTCAATTTGATAGAAGTGTTTATTTTTTTCTATACATCGCTCACGACAGACCATCGCATAGGCGTATCTAAATATATGTATTGTTATAAATAGTTAGCTTAATTCTTTCAAAATACGATGTGTTTTTCGAGCTCCTTTCTTTCTTTAAGGAAACATAAAATATTTAAGAATTAGGAATTGTTTTATTACGCTTACAATCGGATATTAAATTTTGCTAGGCTTATGCATACTACTAGTAGTTACAGTAAAAATGTATATCTCTCTTTATAATATGTATGTATTGTTTGCATATTTTGTTGATCATGATAAATGTTCAAGCATTATGTATTTTGATACATTTTACACATTTTTCAAGTAACTTGTCATTTAAATGACATATTTCATTTCAATTGGACTATGTGTTTTCCTTATCCCTTGTAATCAAACAGAGAATAACCCCAACAGGTAATCGGCAGACATAAAGTTAATTAAATACAGTTTTTGATTATTTTGATTGCATCCAAAACGTACACTTTGCAATATTATTTGCACCTCTAAATTTTGAATTGAAAAAATCGTTTTCTAGTTTTGACCAGACATTTTGTGTGTATGAGCATTCCTAGAACAAAAGCTGCAATAATCATACAGGCTTGATTATACTATTTTACATTTATAAAGAGACTTGCTGGTCTGAATAATTCTCATGCGGTATTTGTATTGAAAAAAAAGTTTCTATTTCAATTTCAAATGGTGTAAGATATATATTTTTCCAATTTTCAAAAGTGGCATGCCATTTTTCTTGAGCGTTTGTGTTTATTTTGTCTTTGTTTTTGTCAATATATTCATTGTATAACAATTTATTAGGTATTTTTAATTTCATTATGTATGAATTAGTGCTGTGGACTCTCGTGCATTTTGTGCTACGGACTCACTTTTGTCATTCCAATGTTGTGGAATGCTTGCTATTAGGATAGCGCACAATTTATTTTAGTGAATGGGGTGCATTTTTTATTATAGTTCATATCTTTATTTTATTTCAATTCTTTTTTATCCTATTTGGGACGCCATAATGTTGTAGTATGCTTACACTAGTAGTTCATGTAAAGAAAATTTGAAATTAGTGGATTATAATGAAGAACGGATACATTTTGACATATTATCTTGCTCGATGACGAACAAAGATTGTGTGAGAGAAACAGTGGAAATAAAGGAACTAAAACATGGTTAACACCACTGTCATCAAACGTTTGTTTCATGTGTCTGTGTCAAGTACATACTTTAGAAATATCTGTAAAACCGTAAGGGGTGTCTTGCAGTAAATTTCTGATTTTTTAATTGATTGGTAAACAGACATTTTTACAACAAGAGTATGTTGATAATTGTGTTAACTGTTTAATTCCTTGATTTCTACTGATTCTGTCACACAGTCTTTGAAAATTAAAAACCATGCACCCAACCCACTAAAAAATCAGTGCGCTGCCTTGAGGAGAAAAATTAAAAATAGTACTTATTTTCAATGTTGTAAATACAATGTATTTTAAATTCATTGAAATTGTAAAATTATTTGTTTTCAAATCATAAAAGTCTTTTACGTATTTGACTCCCTTATCATACCATGTTTTGAGAAACAAAGTGTTTCAGAAGTTTTCAAATACCCATATATGAATTATATCCAGATTTTTCGATTCATAAGTTATCATCCAGCGATTATTTCAAAAGAACTGTTCCAAAATGCATCCACTTATTTTCATCCTACCAGCAATCAAACACATAGTGTAGGTCCGCAAGTTCCCTAGACAAAAGAGGAGCCAAGTTCCAGTTCACACCTATGTAGCATACATGTACCGAAATTGTGACCAGCAGATAGAGGTGTTGAAAAGTTGTCTATAAATTTGCACAAAACATGGCAAAAAAATGTTCTGTTCTTTTTACCAGTTACAATTATTCTCGTATTTTTCTAACTATTGCCTAAGGTGACAGGTAGCTATATTCATTTTCTATCCTTGAACGTTCAGTGAATCCGTGATAAGAGTAGGCATGCGTGAGAAAGATTAAAAGAATATATCATTCCTCACAAAAAGTTCATGTTATTTTTGCAAGAAACACATTTTACAGGTGATATAGCTAATAACATCTTATTAGAATATCATGAATGGAATCTTTTTCATTCGTTCGGTACGAGCGCGAACAGAGGCTGTACGCTATACATTTAAAGTAACTCTAATCTTCTTAAACGTTTGTTTTGCTGCATGATTGTACGCACGTTATTTCGTATTAACTCCCTCGTGATTAATAAGAAAAAACAAAAGTGAAAAAAAGAACATTTAAATTATGACAAAAACTTTTGGATTAATATATTTTCTAATTCTTAAGATAAAGAATAACAAATAGATGAAGAGTATTTAATGAGTTAAAGGAATTAATTAAATTGAAACTCATAAGGAAAACAAAGAAAAAAAAAGAGTTCTGACAACACCCACGCACTATCCAATCCTATTCAAACGAGTGTCCGTATTGTATAAATATAATTATGATCACAGGTAGATTAAACTTGCTGCTCATGAAATTCAAAGCGCTTTGTCGCTTTTATGTATGACTGGACATGTTTAAAAAGTAAGCTGTTATTTCCATCATTTAATGTATCTATTCCAAAGAGGAGTTTGCGTTCACTCTATGTGACTTTGCACAAGGTCTAATTATTACTGAGGTAGATATGAATGAGGTATTACAGTCATCCAATCGATTTAACATTCTTAAAAAAAATCAATTTTAAAACCAGGTCGAAAAAGGACCATTTAGGGTTTGTTAACCAAATAGTCTTGTCGGTGTCTGGAAACAATCATAATCATAATAATAAATCATTTCAACAGTCATATAAAACTTAAATGTAAATGTTTTTCTTTTCTTTAATAGCTGGACAAATGCTGAATTAGATTTTAAATGCTAACAAAACATCATTCTTAGAAAAATTGACATATAAAAGAAACTGCGTGGTTGAGATAAATATGCTTTTTCAAGCGATACCAAAATATTGGAAATAAGTGTATAAAAAACAAGATTCCTACAAAATAAAAGTAACAAGAACTACCTTTAAAAAAGATAGTCGGCGCAATTTTTATGCCCCCGAAGGGTGGCATATTAAAATCGCACCGTCCGTCTGTCTGTCTGTCCGTCTGTCCGTCCGTCTGTCCGTCTGTCTGTGCGTCCCCACTTACAAATTCGTGTCCGGACTGTAACTCTGTCATGCATTGAAGGATTTTAAAATAACTTGGCACACATGTCTAGCACATCAAGACGACGTGTCGCGTGCAAGACCCACATCCCTACCTCAATGGTCAAGGTCACACTTGGAGTATGAAGGTTATGGAATCCTCTATATATGCACACATTCGTGTCCGGACTGTAACTTTGTCATGCATTGAAGGATTCTAAAATAACTAGGGACACATGTCTAGCATATCAAGACGACGTGTCGCGTGCAAGACCCACGTCCCTAGCTTATAGGTCAAGGTCACACTTAGAGTTTGAAGGTAATGGATTCCTCTATATATGCATATATGCACACATTCGTGTCCGGAATGTAACTTTGTAATGCATTGGAAGATTTTAAAATAACTTGGCACAAATGTCTAGCACATCAAGACGACGTGTCGCGTGCAAGACCCACGTCCCTAGCTCAAAGGCCAAGGTCACACTTAGAGTTTGAAGGTAATGGAATCCTGTATATATGCATATATGCACACATTCGTGTCCGGACTGTAACTTTGTCATGCCTTGAAGGATTTTAAAATAATTTGGCACAAATGTCTAGCACATCAAGACGACGTGTCGCGTGCAAGACCCACATCCCTACCACAAAGGCCAAGGTCACACTTAGAGTTTGAAGGTAATGGAATCCTGTATATATGCATATATGCATATATGCACACATTCGTGTCCGGACTGTAACTTTGTCATGCCTTGAAGGATTTTAAAATAATTTGGCACAAATGTCTAGCACATCAAGACGACGTGTCGCATGCAAGACCCACATCCCTACCACAAAGGTCAAGGTCACACTTAGAGTTTATAGGTAATGGAATCCTGTATATATGCATACATTTGTGTCCGGACTATAACTTTATTATGCTTTGAAGGATTTTAAAATAATTTGGCACAAATGTCTAGCACATCAAGCGGATGTGTCGCGTGCAAGACCCAAGTCCTTACTTCAAAGGTCAAGGTCACACTTAGTGTTTAGAGTAATGGAATACTGTATGCATGATTATTCTGTCATGCATGGAAGGATTTTAAAATTACATAGCACATTTATTGAGCACATGGAGAGGACACAGACTGTGAGGCACCTCTTTCGGGGGCATTCGTCACTTGTGAGGGACAGCTCTTGTTAGTATATGAAAGCGATTGTCAGCTAGATTTTTATAGTAAAAATTTATTGTATTCAGTGGAAAGGCTCCAAATGTCACAGGGTGAGAAAAAAAACCTTGACCGGGATTCGAACCCATATAACTCCGCTTGCAAAGTTATTAAACAGAATGCTCTCCCGATTGAGCTAACGGGCCACTTGTCAATTTTGTCCCCAATATTCAATTAATATCTATCGCGACATGTGCATCAGGAAAACAAACTTAATTAATCCTTGTTTTTCTTATCAAATATGCTACTTGAATAATTGACCGTTATTCACTGGCCGAGAAAGTATAAATACTCTTAAACTTATAATTATCATTAATTTGGCGGAAACAACATATTATGTTGATAGATATGAATTATTTACGTACATAAATTATTAACCCATTTAAGAATGACTGAATACGCAAGAGTATTTTTTGTCTATTCTCATTCGGTATTATCCAATTAGAAGGTGCCTTACAGCGTACATTTCTTATTTCAAAATATGTTATACATTACACTTGTCATTTCATTGGTGGTTGAAGAGTTCCAAAATTCCGGTCAAAAGCGAGCTTAATACGGCTGCGCCGAAAAACATCCCTCAGAAAAACTTTGACCGATCACACTACAGAATCTTTAAACACAAAAGCTATATATTAAAAGTAAGTCGAGAAAAAAAATCGGAAACGTTTGAAGACAGGACTATTTAGGCTGATGTTTACAATTTTGATATATAAAAGTTATTCCTGATAATAGACAAATACAATTTAAATTTAGAGTGATTAACAAAATATTCACAAGTAGATAGACACGGTATCTATGGAATATAAGTGTTTCGCCCCCTTTCCGATGTGCGTAAATGCAATGAAACCAGAAGATTGTAATAATGTTTTCATAAATTGTTCAGCAGTAAATAGATTCTGGCCCGTTAAGAAAAGAGGAGAATATTGCGAAGTTTAAGGTCCCTAATCCTAGAAAACAAAATATCATATCTAGAATATATTTCTGTACATATTATGCTAACAATAGTAGGTGTTTATATTTATAAGTCATAATTCATTAGTGAGAACAGGTCATTAGATTATAACATCTGTAAAGTATTCACAACAGAATTTGAAATTATGTATCATTAATACTTTTGTACTCAAAACATAAAGACCTGTATAACTTACCTTTTACAAACATGTATTAGTTTAAGTGCATAAACTACATTGTTATGTTGGGCCCAGTATTCGTGGTAGGTCCTGAATTCGTGGTATTAGGGTTAAGATCGTGCTTTGTAATACGCGTGCATATTTTCTGTCAACAAACACCCTACCCAACCTTCTCTCTATCAAACCAACATAAAGACAAAAATGCGGCATAAATTAGTACGTAAAACCATTTAGTCATACACATAATCAATAAAATAATCCATTTATTTCATTGGGGTTCTTTCTAATAAAAATGTGATTTCTAGTTAGCTGTCAAATTTGACCAGCGTCTGTCGGCCATTTAGTACTAAGGGGGTTACTATGGCCGTTCGAATGAAAGTTCTATTAATTATATCATTGTTAATGTAATAGTAAAGCATCTTTTGTCAATTTAAAGCCAACAAACATTCCTGTCCCCTTAACTATGTCCCAATTTTCCCCATTAATTTAAGAACTGAAGTCAACCAAAGTGTTAATTTGTTCAAGTTCATGTTTACCGTTAATTAGTTACAATACGTTGATATTCTTGACAAAATGTGCAGATCGATTTAAGTTACTTTCACAATATGTTTACACTTCTTTTGTATTATTGAAAAGGTTGCTGCGTTTTAAACTATATCTGGAAGGATAATTCGTTGCTAATTTATTTGTAATCAACTAAGTATGATTCACCACACATAAAATTATTATTTTTAATGTGATTCTAAAAAAATATGTGCGACACTTTTGTTGCTATGTGACTCTTTGATTGACCCACGAATTCTGTGCACATATTCCAGTGATGTCAGAGGCCAACACTTGATATTTTGACGACTGTGTCATTAATGTGACAGTCGGCATTAAGAAAAGTAACTCAGATGTTAAAAAGTAAACGTTTGTAGTTATTTTTAACGTCGTTGTTTCTTCGTTTAATTGTTTGTACTCGTAATGTTATAATGGATTCTTAGTACCACGAAAACTGGGACAACCAGCGTACATTGTATTATAAACACATATATTGCATATATTGCATATTTAGTAGCATCAATGAATTGTTAAGCTGTATAGTGTGTATATGTATGTAAATAATAAATAAATGCTTGATAACAGTAGCTCTCTGCAAGTTCATTTTTTAAGAGTGGGTAAAATATTTGAAAGTCGTGTTAGGTTGGGATCTATAACAGTTCTGATAAGTTTATTTTAATTGGAGAGTAAAATATTTTCTTTGAGAGTATAGATATTTTTCACTTTATATTTATATTTTTAAAACAAGAGTATGTTGTTAATGGTGTCAACTGTTTTAATTCCTTTATTTCCACTGAATCTGTCACACAGTCTTTGAAAATTAAAAACCTTGCACCCAACCCACTAAAGAAATCAGTGCGCTGCCTTAAGGAGAAAAATTGAAAATAGTACTTATTTTCAATGTTGTAAATAGTTTAAATTCATTGAAATTGTAAAATTGTCTGTTTTCAAATTATAAAAGTCTTTTACGTATTTGACTCCCTTATCATACCATGTTTTGAGAAACACAGTGTTTCACAAGTTTTTCAAATACCCATATATGAATTATATCCAGATTTTTCGATTCATAAGTTATCATCCAGCGATTATTTCAAAAGAACTGTTCCAAAATGCATCCCATTTATTTTCATCCTACCAGCAATCAAACACATAGTGTAGGTCCGCAAGTTCCTTAGACAAAAGAGGAGCCAAGTTCCAGTTCACACCTATGTAGCATACTTGTACCGAAATTGTGACCGGCAGATAGAGGTGTTGAAAAGTTGTCTATAATTTGCACAAAACATGGCAAAAAAATGTTCTGTTTTTTAACCAGTTACAATTATTCTCGTATTTTTCTAACTATTGCCTAAGGTGACAGGTAGCTATATTCATTTTCTATCCTTGAACGTTCAGTGAATCCGTGATAAGAGTAGGCATGCGTGAGAAAGATTAAAAGAATATATCATTCCTCACAAAAAGTTCATGTTATTTTTGCAAGAAACACATTTTACAGGTGATATAGCTAATAACATCTTATTGGAATGTCATGAATGGAATCTTTTTCATTCGTTCGGTATGAGCGCGAACAGAGGCTGTACGCTATACATTTAAAGTTACTCTAATCTTCTTAAAAGTTTGTTTTGCTGCATGATTGTATGCTAGAATAGCGTTTACGCACGTTATTTCGTGTTATTACATCTGCACCATCCCTCGGGATTAACAAAAAAAAAAGTGAAAAAAAGAACATTTAAATTATGACAAAACTTTTGGATTAATATATTTTCTAATTCTTAAGATAAAGAATAACAGAGTATTTAATGAGTTAAAGGAATTATTATTATGCTAACAATGATAGGTGTTTATATCTATAAGTCATAATTCATTAGTGAGAACAGGTCATTATATTATAACATCTGTAAAGTATTCACAACAGAATTTGAAATTATGTATCATTTATACTTTTGTACTCAATACATAAAGACCTGTATAACTTACCTTTTACAAACATGCATTAGTTTAAGTGCATAAACTACATTGTTATGTTGGGCCCAGTATTCGTGGTAGGTCCTGAATCCGTGGTATAAAGGTTAAGATCGTGCTTTTGTAATATGCGAGCAAAGCGCGTTCATATTTTCTGTCAAAACCAGCATAAAGACAAAAATGCGGCATAAATTGGTACGTAAAACCTTTTAGTCATCTACATAATCAATATTATAATACATTTATTTCATTGGGGTTCTTTCTAACAAAAATGTGATTTCTAGTTAGCTGTCAAATTTGACTGTGTCATCAATGTGACAGTCGGCATTAAGGAAAGTAACTCAGATGTTGAAAAGTAAACGTTTGTAGTTATTTTTTTAACCTCGTTATTTCTTTGTTTAATTGTTTTGTACTCGTAATGTTATCATGGATCCTTAGTACCACGAAAACTGGGACAACCAGCATACATTGTATTAAAAACATATATTGCATATTTAGTAGCATCAATGAATTGTTAAGCTGTATAGTGTGTGTATGTATGTAAATATTAAATAAATGCTTGATAACAGTAGCTCTTTGCTAGTTCATTTCTTTAGAGTGGGTAAAATATTTTAAAGTCGTGTTAGGTTTGGATCTTTAACTGATAAGTTTATTTTAATTGGAGAGTAAAGAATTTTCTTTGAGAGTTAAGACATTTTTCACTTTATACAGTTTTATCATTTTTTTAAGAAGAAGGTATGTGTAGCATAAAATGCTTTAAAGAGTATTGATGCAAAGCATCAAAGATGCGGCAAAATGGCTTAATGGCAAAATGGAAATAATAACACCAGGAACGCATAGACATAAATGGTATGGCGTGAGAATGCTACTCTGCACTGTTGCTTTGTAAAAATATGTCCTTCCCCCACTGTATTTCAACATATCTAGCGACAGTAGGCCTAAATTATTTATTCCAAAGAATAAAACATCTTTACACATGAAACAACTCACATACTGTGGCCCCTTAACTATTTGTTCAGAAAAACAACTATCACTTCATTGGGTTCAAACACAGTTGTTCCGTGTTTACATCTTGGATAACGTATCAAAATCAAATTAAGTTTAACTGCATTTAGCGATGAATTTGCTTGAATTATACATCATCTCAAGTCAAGCAGAGAATTCAACCCTTTCAGAGAAATAAAACTTTTCAAAGCATGTAAATAAATTTCATGTGTATACGTTTTCATATTCGCTTGTATCTCTTAATCTTTGACATTTTTCGATCACTCATTCCCCGAGATTAGCCCTTCTCACCATCATATACAAGAATGAATATTGTGTCCATATGCAGTATCCATTACATGTTGCATAATAATTATATATAGCTTTTGGTAATAAAACAGTCGGTATACACTGTTAAAATACAGTAACAACGCATTTAGTCTTAAAATTCAAACAACTAATGAGCCTTTTCACAAAATTTTAACAAAAACAAGGTAAAGGGGATAAAAATCATTGCAAAATGCGAATTTTATGAATTTGAAACCAATTCGACAAATAAGACAGACAAAAGTCATCGCTCCTTTCACATCAGATCAGCTAAGATCATTCCATATTGACGCGGCACTACAGTAGTGTCGCGTCAATAATGTCGTTGATATCATATTTACACAAAGATAAGACTTTAATAAATAAAAATCTGAAATCTGTGTACTGGCGCTGAAGTTTTCTCTGTTGCGTCTCTGGTCCAGTTGGCATAACAATCTGTAGGAAAATTTGAAGCTAATTATTAAGGATTCATGATCATGTGTACGACTTAAATATAAATGGACAATGTTGTCGTAGTAAAAAGAAAATTAGAGAAATTGACGTATTTGGCATTGTCTCAATAGACCAAAATCAATTCCACCAAATGATATATTTCGAGAAACATTGTGCACTGTTCTGTGTAAATACAGTTGAGAATGTATCTTAATTTCTCTTCTTTTGGGGGTGAGACGGGATTGAATAATCATAGAAGAAACCAGACCTATCACTAAATGTGATTAATAACCCCGAAAGACCGCTTTATCAACTGTAGAAGTTAATAGTAACAGAATACCTTGCCAAAAAACTAAAATAGAGATATGATTCTTGGCAATAACTCTGTAATTAGTCAAGATAGTTATGGTTCTTGTACACTGCACTTCCTCTCATTGTGGTGGACCATTGTATGAAGTTGTATTGAAATCCAACCAGTAGTTTTCAAGTTATGCTCAGGGACAAGAAAAGAAATGGGCAAACTCTGTAATAAAAAGAAAGAGTAAAGTCGACAGCACCCTCAGGCTTGACAATTGATGAAGTGATGAATTCCAACAAGAAGTTTTCAAGTTATGCTCTGAACAAGGAAAAGTAAAAAAGGGCAATAACTTTGTAATTTGTCCAGATATAGTTATGGTTCTTGTACACTGCACTTTCTGTCATTGTACTTGACCATTGTATGAATTTGTATTGAATTGCAACCAGTAGTTTTCAAGTCATGCTCCGGACAAGGAAAAGTAACAAAGGGCAAAAACTCTGTTATAGGTCAAGATATAGTTATGGTTCTTGTACACTGCACTTTCTCTTATTGTGCTTGACCATTGTATGAAATTGTATTGAATTCAAACCAGTAGTTTTCAAGTTATGCTCCGGACAAGGAAAAGCAACAGAGGGCAATAACTCTGTACCTACTCAAGATATAGTTATGGTTCTTGTACACTGTAGCTTTCAAGATATGATCCAGACAAGGAAAGATGATAAAGGACAATAACTCTGTGATTAGTCAAGATGGAGTTATGGTTGTTGTACACTGCACTTCCTCTCAATATGCTTGACCATTGTATGAAGTTGTATTGAATTCCAACCAGTAATTTTCATGTTTGAATACGATTTCTTCAGAAATGTGAATGCCAGAGGGTAAAACAAATTCATGGCCTAGTAGCAATTTAATATTATAGTCCCCTACGAGTCAATTGCACTTCCTCTAAATGCCCCTATATTTATCTCTTATAATTTTACCCTTAACAAGAAAAGTTTAGAAACGAATGAATTTAAAATCTAGTATTGTTAGGCCGTTCATCTTGACAGAGCTTGCTAAGTCAGTCATAATTCTATTCGTATTAACCGACATGTATACTTTTGTCACGTTGACAAATGAAGCCAGATGTCCGATCACCAACCATTGGCCAAATACCCCTTGTCACATGTAAAACCCGTATTTATTCAATACCTGGAACACTTCTTCAACTTTCTACATTAGTGCTCCATCCCATTCCCTTTGCTTGACGCTAATTTTTAGCGATATTGTTAACGGTTCCACATAAGATTGCTCCATGCCGTCATTGTTATTGGTACAGTTGATTGTTGATAAGTACAGGGCGCTCCGGCTTAGTTCCCAAAGGTTAATCGAATGCGATGGAGTATTTCTGTTACGTCACTTTATGATGACGTCGTTGGAGCTGTCCCCGTGTATATATTCGCCCCCTAAGAACTCTCAGTGTCAATCGCTCCTTCTATATACGAACAAGAACCCTATACGCTAGTGTAATAAGAATAGGCTCCAGCTCCATCAATCCATTATTATTTACCTAAAATGTCAAAATGACTCCTCTCTGCACAGGTAGTTATGAACACCTAAATCTTTTATATGGAACCATAATTATTATTAGTATACCCGTGTTCTGGAGAGTACCTCTCCCACTTCCGTATTCAAGTACTTCTGGCAACATAGTTATACCCTGGTTTATTAGGTCTACTATATGTAATGGTTATATCTGTGTTCGATAGAAATTCAACTATATATGTTACAGTTATACTGAAATAAATTATATGTGACTGTATATCAGACTTCGTCTCTATGTATTATAAAGAAGGTAATTAAATTCGGCTCACTCAATAGTGTTTTCAGTTCATCGTAATTTTTCATAAAATCGATTTCAGATTCACAGCGTAGTAATGATTTAATGTGTTGGTCGTAAACTTGCTTGTCGGTGCTAGTACCGCCATGATTATGTAACAATAATTTCAAATCTAGCAGAATCTGGTTCTAACGAATCAAAATACTACTGTTGTGTAAACATTTGTCAAATGTCGACCGGAATTTCGAGGTTCTACAGTACTATGTACATATGAACAATATAGCTCCACGTAAGGATACATATGTTGTTCCTTTAAATGATGTCCTCGAGCAATCTGCGAAATCAACTCCTGCCCGCCTGATTGAAGCATATAGTGTTTTCATTAATGGAAATGGCAGCATGGCATTACACTATTTTCATCGTGACGGTATACATCTTCATGCAAAAGGATGCAGCACAATGATGGCTGTCATCAATAATGCCATCAATATTAAGCAGCAGACGACACGAAATACAAGTTCACTGCGATCTCGAGCGTTTTTAGTGCACCGCACAACGGAAGTACAAGATACACGTGCTATGGTTGAGTCCAAAGAACACAGCAGTGCAGCATATATGGCGGGAATAATCACAACACTAATAACTGTTGGTTTCGACGTTACGGACTCGAAGACGAACATTCGCATACCAACAAATATGAACTGCTTTAAAAATTATGTAACAGTGACAACATAGTATGTAAGTGTAGATATATGATATTGCTGGGAAATTCAAATCTAAGTAATAATGAACATACGAATTAATATTCAGTCCATGCATATGCGATAAATCGCTCCTCAAATTTAAATTCTGTCAAAAATACTTATAGCTGTCACCATTCTAATAATACCATCGATAGTCCGAATTTAAAAGGTGATGTGCCAGATATTTCGTTAACTAGTACAAATAACTCATTTGATTTGAAGCAAATTTTATAAAGGTCCTTCCATATGAGCAATTATATTAGTTTGTAGTTGTGGATGAGACCTACAAATAACTCAAGTATACATTTGTACATTTGTATATATATACATTGTATACTTAAAATGCATAAAAAGTAAACAAGAAAAGAACATAACGTTCATGCTGATTTAATGAACTCCCCACTTAGCACAACTATAATGTATGAAAATCCGAATTTGTCATTGAAAGTTCTTTACAATATTCTAAACTAAAAAGAATTAAACATGATGTTCAACCAGATTGGTTTACTGATTCTATCAAAGCAGCTATATGGCAACGTGCTAAACTACATAAGGATAAAAAAGGACCAACACAAAGTGATCATCTATGATACGAAAAAGTAAAAAGTACTTCTATAGCGAAGCAGGTAAATGAAACATATCGACAAAACATTTGTGGAAAAGTTTATATCTTGTAAAAGTTATTATGATAAAGGAGTGGCGCTACCTAACACTCTTGTGAATAATACATGTAGACTGATTGAAGGAGAAAACAACATACTGAATGCACTAAACGAACACTTTATTAATACATCAGACATGATTACAATATCAGCATTCGTTGCTGAAAACTTTTTCAAAACTTGAGCAAGTTTTAAACAATAAACTGAGATATAGCATGTTTTATACTGAGCATATCACAGCTTTTGAAGTAAAGAAAATAATTGATAATCCAAATCCTTATAGATGACATAGGTCCAAAGATACTTAAATATTGTAGCGATCACATCACAACAGCCGTTACTTATATCATTAATCAAAATATTGACCTTAAGTAAGCATACATCTTATCTATTTTTTGATAAAACACATCCAAGCAATTACCGTCCGCTTTCAATTTTGCCAACAATTTCTAAATTATTTGAAAAACACATTGCTTCTCAGTTACAAAATTACTTCAAATAAATTCACGAAAACCAGTCAGGATTTAGACAACAGCATTCATGTCACACTGCTTTAACGTATAATTTTATCTTTGTTTAAATGTCATACGTCTATAGCAGTTATCTTACGACGAGGCTATGTTGAAAATTGATATTTACAGTGAATATTTTCTGTTATAAGACGCAAAGTAACGACGTAACGTCCGATGTTGCGATACGTTACGTAACACGACGTCAAATAATACCCTTCTCGTGATCTGAATTACTCCCATTTTAAGAATGCATAGGCATATTAAATTATGATCATTTGGAAAGAAGCTAGACTGTATAGTGAGGTAGCTGCGCGTGTAAACATTCATGTTAAGAAACGTAAAGGGTCAGAAACTCCCAATGCAAAAGTTGTAAGATCATGTTAACAGGACCTCTCGCAACGTAGTACAGTCCCAAACACTAAGTCAGATACATGTTATCGGAAAAATAGTTTTGAACCAATTCGTATCTTACTAAAATAGATTTAATGGACTTCCTGCAGATTCACTACCAACACTCAAAGAAGAAACTGCTACCCATACGTTGAAGAAGACGAGTCAAAGAAAGCGAAGAATTAAAGATAACCAGGTATATGTGATTAAAAGTGAACATTATTAGTTATACGGGTTTTTGCCGTGTACATCTGGACATGTACCCTTTTTGTATTGTATGTCGCCCGAGCCGTAAGGCGAGGGTGACATACAATACAAACAGGGTACATGTCCAGATGTACACGGCAAAAACCTGTATAACGATTATATAATACCGCAATTTAAAATTATTGCGCTATTTCACAAGAATATGTATTTTCAATAATCTTAAAATGGAGCCGTATCGATCAAATATGTACACGGATCGATTAACCAATCGGAAAGCGAGCATTTTGGTAGCGGTATTATATATTTATTTGTGTGGAGGCAACGTCATTTTCTCCGATGGAGGCAATAACCGAGAAAGTGCAATGGTTTATTCACAGACGGATAGAATTACTGAAGCTGTGGACTGTATTGTTGAATGCGCAAACTGACGGTGTAACCCACATTCCTCTGTATCGACTATGGAGGAACAGTTTTCGTGTATGATCACAATGAAGACTTGTCCAATCAAAGGACTGAAAGTGCTGGAGGATCGATTGTCTCTGAACAACACAGTCTGCACACATACATGTGTAAATATCAGGACAACATAGACTGTACACATACATGTGTGAATATCAGGACAACCCTTGCACGAGTAAAGTTATAAACTGGAGACACAACTGTCCACAAATTTTGACCTTTCACCATTTGTGTAAACTTTACTTTTGAGATAGGAACCCATGTGCTTACATTATGTCATTCAGTGACTATGTTCAACTACCCTATGAAGTATTAAGCTGTGAATCGTAACTGAGAATAGATTTTGACAAAACTGAACTGAAAATTTATGATTTGAACAACTTTTAATGTCATTCAAAAGTTATGGGATATGCCCATAAGGTTGATTGTATTGTGCCCATTAATTCGGATTTAACGTCGCACCCAACAGCTCAGGTCATATTGCAACTTCACGCTTTCGAGGAGGAGGAAGACCCTGGGTGCCAATTCCCTGTATCAGAAGTTGGGGGTCATTTAGAAATTCCAAGGGTCATACCCTTTATTGTAAAAAAAAGGCATGACTATATGTAAAAGAAGTTTTATTCAGTTTACTTCTGTAAAACTGCATGTGATACATAACAAAATGGTGGGTAATCAAAGGATTGGCAAGACAGGCAACAGGTGTTTCTCTTTGGATGCTTTCCATTTTGTAACTGCATCTCAAAAGTCAAATTTGTCCATAAAGCGAATTTTTCATAAGTGCATTCAACCATAAAGATTAAATTTGGATATTATTTGGCACACTGAAACCCCTTTCAATAGTGACAGTCTGCTCGAAATGACTACAAAATGATTCAATTCAATTCAATATACTTTATTTAACGACGGTTACACAATAAACAATCATTTATATCACTTGCGGCCGTCAACAATATGATTAAAGAATACATTTACACAAAATCAAGCATTCTAAACATATTTAAACAAAGGTGTATACAATGTACATATCAAATTTTTAAAGAAGAATGAACGCTGTGAGCGAGTTGCCTGGATCACTACATATAACCATTCTTTTATAATCATGGTTGTTTTCCAAGAAAATAGTTTCTGTAGTGTTTGCGAAACGTGCATAATTTATCACAGGTGCGGATTTGAAAATTAAAATCACTCAGAAAGACGTTTTTGTTTCCCCTATTAAGGTTCGTCGACCATCTCTTGTTGTGCGTCTACGATACCATGATGACGGTATCATAAGAATCAACACACACAAAAACGCAATGGTACAAAATGCGGGACGATCCAAAATCAGACGACAACGACGACGTACGGAATAGGGTCAAAATTAGACATATCCCATACCGGAAGCGTATTTTATCAACAATTTATCTTGCATTTCGAAGCGTTTTGAGAGGTTTTGAAATGTTGTTTTTGTAGTAATTTGATCATACACATTTTAATTGCGTCATAGAAGACGCTCTTCGCTATTTCTGTTGCGTCATTGACAAAATGAGTGCGTCAAACCCGCAGAAAACGCGCTCTCGCGGAAACACTGAATTTAGTGTATCCGGTGTAGCGATACGTATATTTCACGGGTCTTGCATTTCTCATGTCACACCGGTCTGACTAGAAAACGTTGGGATAAAAACCGCGTAGGAAAATAGTTCCATACAGAACAGATACCTCGTTGATTTAAGTTACAAATTATAAGAAAAACATTATTATAATACTATGCTATTCTGAAATGTTTTGATATTATGTAGATATGTTACTATATAAATTTTAAAACAGAGGACAGTATAATCGTAACAACGGAATATATGGAACTACTTGTTTGTATGTAAAGAGTTCGGCCGTAAGGAAGCTATACTCTGTTAACATTGGATCCGATTGAATAAATCAATCGATCCAAAAACAAGGATTGGTGTTGTGATGGTTATACATGGTGGAGCTATGGTGGAAAAATGTTTCAGGTTGATGAATTCTTGATGGAAAAGTCGTATTTAGAGTGACAAATGGTAATGAAATAACTGATATATTCCAAAAACATGGTTACAGATTTTCAGAGAAGTATATCGATAGAACTGTGATAGTTTACAAGAAATTCGGATGAATAAAAAAAATATATAAATATGCCACAAGGCAAAAGGACGAAATACCAACGCCCGCATAAGAGAACAATGTCTGTGCTTAAGAAAATCAATTACTTTCCTACCAAAAAGCCATCAGGTATGTCAAAGTCAAAGGAAATGCGGTCTGACAGAAATGATCCAAAAATATGGAAAGAATATCATATCCGCGTAATCCAGAACAAGTTTTAAAAAATCAAACAAAAAACAGAGCTGCAGGAAAACTTACGCACGACTCTTTGTATTCGTTGCATTTACTTGTCAATCACTCAGGTGGATGTCTTACAGATAAAGACCCCGCCCGTCATTCAGGTTATACCTGGACATAAAGAGATAAAGGAATTTAATAGACTGTTGCAATTAAAAGATGAGGACGATTACGTGTATTGTGACACAGCTTATTAAATGTTTAGGTGACTGTTACGTTTCTACATTAGCATTCCAGCATTTAATGTTCAAAGAACGGCCGTGCATTCCAAAATACATTTGCAATATAGTATTACACAGTATATCTTTTATGATAACGGAACTTTTTGGTATAGTTCCAGCAAATGCTGTCAGTACCGCATATCGCATTTTTATCATACCACCCTCTTTAGCACCCGGTAAGTTTTTGCCATTACAAGAGGTTTTTTTCCATTTGAATATCCATAATATACATGCTTTATTATTTAAAGATTTAGAGATAAGAATCACCTTGGTCTGTCGGCACAAATGCGATCAAAGCTGAATGAAAACTAATTTCTTGCTGCCATTTCTGGTACACCGTATTCATTTTGTCGAAATGTCAAATTTCCCTTATATTAAAAGTCTGAAACATCACAAAAACTCTGTCCGCCATATTCTGCTTAGGCAGAAATTATTATGGATCCACGGGGAAGACATTCTCAAATGCGACGCTTTCAAGAAAAAAAACTTTGATAACTTTTTATTCCGATATCTTGAAATGACGGCATTTGTTTAAGTGTCTCAGCAGGTAGGTATGGCATGACGGGGCTTTAGCTCGCCAGTCAAGTACCGATGGTGTCCCCATTGCACGGATCTTAACAGTATATCAGTTATTACAAGGATGCAGTTGCCCATTTTCTTAAAAGATTAATTCATATGACAGGGGAAACAACCCTTAACATTTTTATATATGT
The DNA here is from genome assembly GCA_022818135.1 of Saxidomus purpurata. Classification (NCBI taxonomy): domain Eukaryota; kingdom Metazoa; phylum Mollusca; class Bivalvia; order Venerida; family Veneridae; genus Saxidomus; species Saxidomus purpurata. Next base: position 2,835,320 of record JAFMSR010000017.1, read on the forward strand.
AAAAAAACAGAATTTCCAGTTATAATATATTTGGTTTGCGTTTGTCCGATAACGTTACACCGCCGCTATGTCTGTATGAAGTGTTAAGGATTTTTAAACATACACATTCTTTTATTTAATTTTAATATATTTTCCTGTTTCTGACCGACATTAAATGTCAGAGAATGTTTCACCGCCGTAATGTCTGTATTCGTTGTTTTAACAATTTTTAACATGTATTTTTAAAATTATTTTTATCGATTTGACTGATTCTGGCCGACATTTTTGTCCGAAAACAATGTAAAGTCATATAACAGGAGAAGCCAGCCTTTACGTTTTTATGTATACGTGTTAAAAAACAACAACAGAATTTTCAGTAATAATAGATTTGGTTCGCGTTTGTCAGATATAGTTACGCCGCCGTAATGTCTGTATTAAGCGTTTCAAAGGATTTTTAAACATACGCATTCTTTTTTTTAATTTTAATATATTGATACAGAAAAATATATAATATATGTAAGTCGTTCCTCTATAGTAGCAGAATGGCAGAATGTTTCAACGGTATTTTTCTTAAAATAATGTAGGAAATATAGAAATATTAACAATCATTAAAACTAAGTGCTATAAGCTATTTTCAGACAAAAACAAAGTCATGACAAAGATAAAAACACACACCTGTAGGGATAAAATACATTACATGTACATAGTTTGTTAAATTTATGATATAAGGTTTAAATATTGCACACGGAATGTCACTGATAGTGAAGAAATTAATGCATAATTTAAATATAAAATCAACAAGAGACCTATATGCATATAAAATCACATTCGCAGCCAGAGGAAAAGCAATATGTTGGTCCTTTTGAATACTTCGGAAAGTCCACCATTTCATCTTACTTTGTTAGGACAGATAGGAATGCACAAGAAATAATGCAGAAATGTAGAATGAGCTTATACGGTATTCAATCCTTAACAACGGGAGATGGTAATTGTCTTTTCAACGAAGTATCTACCGCACTTTCGGGCAGTGAATTTTTGGCTACTGAACTTACTGCGGACGAGTCACGGTGTATGAGTACCAGGGAAGTCAGCCTATTGATTCATAACCTCATGGAAAAAACTTAACACATACAATTCCAAAGACCATGGACAAGTTAAAACAAAGTAATGACAGTCGAAAACCAAAAGAAATTTTCGAAAGCTAAAAGAAAGACGACTCAATGAACTGTGCTCGTGACTTCAAGGCAATCCGAAACATAAGTTATCCGAAACGTAAGATACACTGGCATAGAGAAAAACAAAACAACAAACAAACGTAAACATCGCGACAACATAGCAGATGAAATACTGGAAGTCCTAGAAATGATTAACAAACATCACTATGTACAAACAGTCATCCACCATAAAGACAAAGTCCCGTTCATTAACACATGAAAGATCTAAAACATTTCTTTTCTAACGGAAAAAACAACCAATTGGAATTGATAGAACATTTAACTTAGGGAATTTTATGTTACCGTGCTAGTGTACAGAGTCCGTATATTTTTAATATTGTAATATACGGACCCTGTTGTGTACAATAACCAAAGAATCTGTCGGAAAAGCAGTGCAGAAAACCCATTATTTCTAGGACCTATTTTACTACACAACGACCCCACGTATAAGACGTTCAAAAGTTTTCTAGAGCATGTAACTACCGAAAAAGTTTATGATAATATTGAAATGAGAATATCTGAAAACAAGGAATTCGGCACAGACGATGAGATCGAGAGCCTTAACAATTTAAGCGACAGAACACGTCTTTCCATCCGCTACAAGATACTTGTGTACACAACACTTAAAAGATAATGTAAAGCATTATCTTTAAAACGAAGTCGGTGCGGAAAATAAAGAAAGAAACGACCTAATGAACGATTTGTTTAGTAGTAGCGGAATCGTGGATGATGATATAACAGTAGCTAGACTTTGAAACAAGGGTGTTAAATTTTGAAATATTGAAAGAAATACGTATATAACAATTTTAAGGGGTCTTAGGGTAATCTTGGGGTGTCTTGGGTAGTCTTGGGAACATGGTGGGGGTAAGAGTGAGGTTGGGTGCGCACCATAAACCGGTTTAAGCTCCCCAGTGGTGTTTTTGCCACTGACCGTTCCAAGGCGGTGCCCCATGTGTTCCTTTAATTGTTCGTTTTGTCCTCGTGTGTTTGCTTTGTATGCTAGTGTGTGTTGGTAGTGTATATGTGTGTGTGTACATGATTGTGTGTGTGTGTCGTTTGTGTGTGCGTGTGTGTGTGTGTGTGTGTTGGTGGTGTGCACTTCTGGGTGCTGTGGGGTTCGTTTTGGGGAGGCTGCGTTTTTGGTACGTGGCATTCCCTGTTTGATATTATTTTTGTTTTTTTGGGGTATCTTGGGTGTAAACAGACTATCCCAACGAATGTTCTGGTATGCGGACAGAGCTTAATTAAGTTACAGTAAGTATTATGGAAAAATATTTAGCGGAGTCATACCAACAGTATATACTGTAAGGGGAAGTAACTTGTACCTTTTGGGTTGTCACCCTTACTTGGGATTTACCTTCGCGACACGTTTCTTTTCGTCTCAACCAATCAAATTTAGACACGATCTGATACGGAATCCCCCGGCGTACTCAGAGCGGTAGCTGTCAGTTTATCAACATTAGTCAGAATTTACGGAGAGAAAATGAGATTGTTAACAGGTAAGATATTCGATAGGTATTATATTCACAAAATGAAATGTATGTTTGACGAAATATATAAAAGGCTCCGCAATTCATGCAAATGTCATGTATTTTCGCGGCAAACATTTATCAAAATAATTTTGTATGCAACCAGATCACTGTAGATACTTTTGTTTGCTTAATATATATCAGACCATTCTTTTGTTATTTGATGTAAGACTTTGATTTAGTCTTATGCGATTAATATACTGGAGTTATTTTGAAGAATAACCTTACTGCCTATGAGTAAGAGGTTTTGTAGCAGGCCTACACAGGGCTAGAGCTTAGATATTCAGCATGAAGCATTGCCTAGTAGACCTGTACCAAAATTGTTCAAATCATGACCACTGTGTCGAAATTGACCCCACTGGGAGGGGTGCCAGGGCTTTTGGGGACGCTTGATTTTGCTTATTTGTACGCATACCTTTTACAAAAGGAAGCTAAAAAAATACAACAACAATTCCAAGAGACTCACGAAATTATCAGGAACCGCTTGTCAAAAATCACTGCAATATAATTCATTATACAGCTTGACGGCTGATAAAATGTAAAGGCTTCGTCTGTTTTGTACTCTCAACCAGTTAGAATGCGACGTTTTACAATACAGTAAAACTTCGTTAACTCGAACTTCGATAACTCGAGAGCCCAGGATAACTCGAGGACTCATGTAGGTCTCTTAATTGGCTGTCCAGTGGCCAAAGCAGACTTTGCGAAATTCGTCAGTCCAATGGACATGTCCGAAAGATTTCGAGTCGGACTGCACTTTTTTAATCCGGATATACTGTCCGGCATATATTCAATGTTGATATTCGGATTGCTTTGGTCAAAATGGCGTCCTTGCAGTTCTATAAGGAGCAGAACCGGGAAAGAAAAGAAAAATGACTCCTGACGAACGCTCGGCCCAGAAAAAAACAGTATGAAAAAAGACTTTTTTTAGTGTCGGTACATACACTGTTTTATGGAGTTTCTCTTTTTACTTAGTATTTTTGGTCCGTCAGATTTGTATTCCGTCCGGCAAATGTTTGGACCTTGCCGGTCCGAATGTTTGGCTATTTTTTTCAACTTTCGCGAAGTCTGCAAAGTGTTTGAAATATTATTCTCACATTTAAATAGTCTTCAATCATATGTAATTGCATCTGCCTATAAGAAGAAGATAAACAAAATTATAGTTGCGAGTTTTTTTATTACGAGAACTTAATCATGTCTACTTAATTACTGCACAGGATGTGGTTGTAACACTTGATAATCAATTAACAAGATTAAAGGATGCTTTTATTTGCATTGTGTCTGCTGTGAAGTGACATTAAAGCTATAATAGTGTTAAAATTTGTTGTAGTTATTTTTCAACTATGTTCATTAAAAACAATATGAATAAAACTGTTGTTTACATTTATGTTATTTAGCTATAACTTTCGCAATGCTTGTTTTTAATGATACTAAACCATTGGTGAATGTTTACATTAAATTGCGATTATCATATTCATGATATTGAAGGGTATTATCACTTTAAAGTTAGCATGTTTGCCGATTAATTATCGGCTTATTACAGTTGTTTTTGGAACTGGGGACAAATTAAATGCCTAATTTTTCATATTTTTTTATTGTAAACAATCAGATCAATTAGCAGAGACGGCTAGTTGTCAAAAAATTAATTGATAAAATTATGAAAAAAAAACATAGGTAGTTTTGAACATGTTTAAATAGTATAACAATGTCATATGTTTCTAACTAAAGCATACCTTCTGCAAACAAATGTCTAAAAGGAAAGCTTAGCCTAGTATATAGCTCAGAGAAATTCTGCGTTGTTTTTCAGCGAGTGTTTTAGCACTTTGTGTGACAACATGCTCATGCATGTACTCAAGTACAGATGATGTCGTAGAACTAACTCCAAACAACTTTCATAAACTAGTTGTGAACAGTGATGAGTTGTGGCTAGTGGAATTCTATGCTCCATGGTAAGTGTTGAACTTAGACAGAACTTTATAGTTACTTTCAGTAAATTTCCAGAACTCTATACATTTTTGATGTCTGTTAAAAAGTTCCTTAACTGAGAGTGATGCGCTCTGTCCCTTTTTCCCTCCCCTTGTTGCATGTATTGATCCCCCTTCTGCTCTTTCATTGTAACTTGTATATTGGAGGGTATAGATATATTTTAAAATCATTGCAGAAGCATATTACAGCATTAAAAAAAATGTCAAAACATGTACATGTACTTTATACATCATTTATGAATCCTCGTAAAAAAAAATTTTTCCATAACTTAATTATTGAAGGTGTGGCCACTGTCAGCAGCTGACTCCTGATTGGAAGAAAGCAGCTACAGCTCTGAAGGGTGTGGTTAAAGTGGGTGCTGTAAATGCTGATGAGCACCAGAGTCTTGGTGGACAATATGCAGTTAAAGGATTTCCTACCATCAAAGTATTTGGGCTTGATAAATCTAAACCTACAGATTACCAGGGTAAGATTTCATCAATTTTCTGTGCCAGCTGTTGCTGCCTGTCTTAGAATTAATTGCCAATTGCCAGTCAAAAGTGTTACTACTGTTGGTTTGGATTTGAAGAACACTGCTTAAGTTTACTAACACATTGTACATATTGGTACCTTTAATAAAGTACTGTTATAATGGAAATACACAAAACATTCCAAATAAGTGATAAAAGTGTTTGCCAGTGAGAATTTCCTCCTAAAAGGTGCAAGCCATGTTTTTCTTTGTTCTGTATTTAATAGTTTTGATTATGAGTAACTACTCTTGAACATGTTGAATGTGCAGAGGACTGAATTTTAAATCTCTTAGAAAACTAATCTGACTACTTAAACAAGCCTAAAAGAAACAGTTTGAAAACATTCAACAGGCAACTAACTGAGCCTGGTACAACAGGTTAAGAAATGAAAGTTTAATCTGACAGCCAACTAACGGAAACAGAAATTGGTGGTTTAGCTGTATGGACCGGACTTTGTTAGCATCTTGCCAAGTAAAATTATGTATGACAATTTACAGGAGCAAGACAGGCCTCAGGTATTGTTGATGCAGCACTGAGTGCAGCCTCTTCCATGGTTAGGCAGAAGCTGAGTGGCAAAAAGGGTAGTGGTGGTGGCGGCAGTGGTGGAGGTGGCAGTAAACAGGTAAGTTTAGTGAACATGTTACCATCCACTATAAGCAGGTCACAGCTTATCACAGATGTGTATTTCCTTGTTAACACATTCCTGCCTTATAAGGTATGTGGTAGCTCAATGCAGGTGACAGAAGCTGACCCAGGATCAGCTGTTTAACCTCTGTATTATTAAAGGTAATTATTTTAGCTATGATGATTACATTTTGTATGCCCATATATATCCTTGCTTTAAAGTTAGCTTGGTTTCCAGTCATCATTCTTCTTTCAAACGGTCTGAGCATCATTTATTTAGACCTTTAAATATGTAGTCATGAATACTATTGAACACATGCCTTTCTTTGATGGAAGTGATTAAGTGGCAGGTGTTAGACAAGTTTCATAATAATAAACTTATTTATTTCGTACTTGACAAATATGAAGCATTCAGCAAAAACCAAGTAAGGGTGGGAAAAAATGTAGCCTTGTACAATTATATTCTATGTTTGTACATGTATAGTCTGTGCAAGATTGGATGCGGCTTCAAAATATTAATTCCAGATTACTTTCTGGTTAGACCTAGAAGTTTGAGAGAAAGTTACAAAATATTGGTGATTTCCTGAAATAACAGCAGTTTGCCATAAAATGTATTGGCATAAAATTTAACAGATTTTTAGCAAATTGCAATTTCATAAGAACTTGAGTTTGTAGATTTCAGTTATGTAGTAAATGTCGTAATGTGGTAATGTCGAGCATTTTTCTGTTGCAATCTTTAATTCATTGATCAACCCAGCCATGAAATCCATGACATAAGTGTCACATAAACATTTATAGTTTATGTACCAGTATTTGTGATGTAATTTTGTACTTAAATTATTTATGCATTTTGTTCTGTTCATGCATATCAGACTATCAGACTTGATTAGTTCCAGTTGTTTAGCAGGATGCAGTCCTGTTAATATTTAAATCTTTAATGCAGGCTGATCCGGATGCGGTTGTTGAGTTGACAGATTCAAACTTCCAAGAGAAAGTCATTCAGAGTGAGGACATCTGGTTGGTGGAGTTCTTTGCTCCCTGGTGCGGTCACTGTAAGAATCTAGCTCCACAGTGGGCTCAGGCTGCCACAGAACTGAAGGGCAAGGTCAAACTAGGGGCTCTTGATGCTACGGTACATTCAGTGATGGCAAGCAGATACGGGGTATGTAATATTGTATATAGTGTCTGTAGCTGTACAGTACTGTAGGGCATTGATGTTATAGGTCATGGGTTCAAGCCAACCTGACATGTCTAACTTGAGTTAGATATGATGAGAGCGTAATACTGGTCCCTTCGAGGAAAGATGGTTACGTAAACTGCTCACTTGTTACCTGAATAACTGTTTTAACTGGCAGTTTAACTACAAGAAAAATATGTCAGGGGGCTTAATTTAAAGACCACTGAGAATACAAATAAATGAGATAGCATGTTCTACAATTGGGTAGTTGTGTCTCATTGGTCAGACTCTCATGTGTCTGACCAGATTTTTGTCTTTATTTGAATAAGATTGGTTTTTAGCTCGTCTGATTTTTGAAAAAAATGACGAGCTATTGTCATCACTTGATTGTCGCCCTTCAGTGGAGGTTGGTTAGGTCACTTACATGGAAACTATCAAAGCTATCACTTTGAAACTTGGACAACTTATTCATCTAAAACCCTTCTTCACATTGGGGGTATTTTAGTATTTTTGGACTTAGTCAGTTTTAGCTAGTCTGATTTTTCAAGTTCTGCATTTAGGTCACTCACATGCAAACTATCAAAGCTATCACTTTAAAACTTGGAATACCTGTTCATTATCAAATGTACTATAGAATGAAGGAAGAGTTTTACAAGTTATATAACCCTGTTAGTATTTTGACTGGATTATTGCCCCTTCTTAACTTAGAAAGTTTAACACGCCCCCTTTTTTTGTAACAGTGAACATAATGCAACCAAACTTGGTGTATAAGAAGTATTTATGAATATCTTTAATGAATTGTGTTTTGGGGCTCCTGGGGTCAAAAGGTCACTGTTACTAAAAATAGGAAAACTGTAATATATTCAATATCGTTAATACAGTTGACATAATGTAACCAACTTTTGTTTGCAGTAAGTATTTAAGAAGATATTTGATGGGTTGTGTTTTAGGGCTCCTGGGGTCAAGGTCACTGTAGCTAAAAATAGAAAAATGGTAATTATTCAATATCTTTAGTTACAACTGACATAATGTAACTAAATTATTAAGTGTGTAATACATATAAATAAAAACATTTATTGGGATGTGTTTGGGATCATGGGGGTCAAGGGCAAGGGGGTTGTTTTTTTCTAAAACTAGGAAAATGGGAAATATACAGTATCTTTAGTTGCAATTGAATTATTGTGAACACAGTTAGTGTATAGTTATTAATTACAAAAACCTTTTGTGGGATTGTGTTTCAGGGTCAAGGTCAAGGACACTGTTACTTAAAAAATAATCCGTTAAAAGGATAAAATCAGACGAGCGTTCGGCACCGGCGGCGGTGGGGGTGCTCTTTTAATTAGATGTGGTGCGGGGGGGGGGGGGGGGGGATGGGGGGGGTTTAAAGCCTCGTTAGAGGATGATGGACCCAATAGGCACAATTACAAACAATAGATGTGGTGCCAATTGTGTAACGATTCACATGCATATTATTTATAAATCAGACCAGGACGTTTCTTAACCACCCATGTTTGCTGAATTGTTTTGACAGTAAAAGTGGTTAGTAATAAGTGATTTACAGATTTTTTACAGTATAGCACAGTGGTTTTGAGTGTTTAAAATGGCAAGATTACATGTTGTATTTTAGGTACGAGGTTATCCAACCATAAAATATTTCCCTGGAGGTAAGAAAGATGGAGAAGCACAGGAATATGATGGCGGACGTACTGCATCAGATATTGTTAGCTGGGCACTACAAAAGGTTTCAGAGAATGTACCCCCACCAGATGTCTATGAGGTAAAATTAATTTGATAGATTGCCTGTTTGTTGATAAAATGAGGATTGTTTTTCAGTCCATTATTGTTGTCATTTTTGATCTTTTGGGTAAGAGAATATTCTTGAAGTTTCAAAGAATATGCTTGAAATGCAGCCATTTTGAATAGATTTCACTTTTCAAACAGTGTGAATAATTTAGATGTTCCAATAAAATGGTTTATTGAGAGAAATAAAGTAATCTTTGGAACTTTCAGTCATGAGCAAATATTTGTCATAGCAAATTTCTGCTCCTTTCACTGTGTGTGGAATTTTTGAAGTAGATATGTGAAAAATAACTTTAACACAAATGAGGTTAAAATTGTTAGACTGCAGAGTTAAATCCTATACAATGTGTGTGTTTGATCTACTTGACAGGTTGTGAGCCAGAATGTTCTCGGCAACAACTGTGATGACAGACAGCTATGTATCGTGTCAATTCTACCTCACATCCTAGACTGTCAGTCCAAGTGTAGAAACGATTACATCAGTATGCTCAAAACTGTTGGGGAACATTTTAAAGCAAAACAATGGGGGTAAGTTGATTCTTTCTTATAGTATACTCAAAATTTAAAATGTTTTGTGATGTTCTACAGAAAAAGAATAATCCCTCTGTTCAAAACTGATTACAGTGCCACTTAAGGTATGAATATAATGACAGGACTGAAACCTACATCACTTTCTTTGCACAATGCTTTATGGTGTTAACTATTTAGGGGATGTTGTGCAGAATACAAGAGATACCATGTTAATACAGTATTACTTAAGCTCATATGAGATTTTTGATAAATGATATGTTATCATTAGAGGTAATTTTATGGAGGACAATTATAGGCAGCCATTGGTAATGAATATAACACTTTTCCATTTAATGTGAAAAGATCTTAAGAAATCTATTATACTTGTATTACCAGGTGGATTTGGGCCGAGGCTGGAGCACAACCTAAGCTGGAAGAGTCACTTGGAATTGGTGGATTTGGATATCCTGTAAGTAGTTGTTTCACATATAGCTTTTGAGGACATAAATAAGCTGCAATGGATTTTGCAACAGTGATGGTTTTGCACACTTTGAAATGGATCCAATAAACTTGCTTGTCCTGAGAGAATTTAACACAAACATAGCAACTGACCTGAATTTATAATTTTATATATGCATTGACAAGGCAGTCACTTTAATAGACAGATAGAACCATAGCATTTTGTCATTGTGTCAAAATAATTAAAACATGACTGGCATGTCATGTGGTACTACTTGCCCATACAGTCAAAATACATTTCCCTGCCAATATTTCTGATAGTATTTAACTGGTTGCTAGAGATTGTGTTTGGATTCTGACACTCACTGTTGATTTTGTTTCAGGCAATGGCGGCCATTAACACTCGGAAGATGAAATATGCCATACTACGAGGACCATTTGCTGCACAGGGCATTAAAGATTTTCTCAGGGATTTATCATATGGGCGTGGCTCAACTGCTCCTGTTGGTGGGGAAAAATTACCAACTATAGAAAGTACAGATCCTTGGGATGGTAAAGATGGAGAGGTAAGAAGTCATCAATTTTCAGTTACCTTTTCAAGAATAAGAAATCAATTTTTATATGTGAATGTAGCCATGTGTTAATGAAAGTAATTGGTTTTCATACATAAAGAGGTTAGGCTTGAAATCCAGAATCATATGAATTTTTTTTCTTCTGAACTAAAAGGTTCTTAATACATTGTAATAACCTTATGTGTTGTACATAAGGTTAGTTGAATCTTGAGCTTAGTTTTGACCAGTAGTATTGCCATTAAAAAGAAAGTGCATGCATTAAACACATTCATGCGTAATAAACTTCTCCTATCAAAATGTAAACTGTTACCCTGCTGGCTGGATGTGACCAGTGCAGATCATGATCAGTCAGCACATTCATGTGATGTACATGCTCATCATGATCTGCACTGTTTGCTATTCAATCGCAAAATGTTCACTGAGCACCCCTTTAAACAATGCATTGTACAGTCTAAATTGACAGATGGACCAGTCCATTTTAGAAACCAAGGGAGATTAAAGTTGCTATAATACTTAATTCATACAAGATCATTTAGTCTGTATTGTGAAATGTTTTCTTTTTTCAGTTGCCTGTTGAAGAGGAAATAGATCTTAGTGATGTTGAACTTGATGATTTGAAAGACGAGTTGTGATTGGTCACTATCTATAAGTCTTGGAATTTCCATAAAGTCATAACTCTTTTATAAATGCCATTATATCATCTTGTCATATTCACCAAAGTTAAAAACAATTTCCATACTTTCGTTGTAACTTTTTTAAAGGCATGTATAAGTAAATGATGCTACAGTAAATCTCTAAAGCAGTAAAAGGTAGATTGCACTTCTTACTATAACAATGTGGTGTAACTTAGATACCTTTAAAATTCAACAGGTTTCTAAATCATGAGGTTACTTGAGCTAAGCTGAGCAAAAACAGATGCTGCATTTTTTGACAGTTATGCTGTGTGTATGCAGTATGCAGTCTTGACCTACAATGTTTTCGTAATCTTATCACACAAAAAAGTAAAACCGAAATACCTTTTACTGCTATTCATAAAATTGATATGTATTTACAATGAAATCTTTAACATGAAAGTCATATACATGTTTGTAGATGTATGTTATTTACAAGATTAGCAAGAAAGGCTTACTGTACATGTATTTTAATTCCCAAAGACAAATTTTCACAGAAATGTCTGGTTTTTGGGGGTTTGTAGATGCTTCAGCGCAAGCATAAATTCTTTCAGACATAAAAGCAAGTTTGTGTACATATGTGCAAAGAAATATTTGTGCTTTCCAAGAATTCACAGATGAACGAAATAGTGAATATCGGGAAAACTTGAAGTCTATATTTCAGTATCTCCTCATATGACACTAGTACTAGTTTTTCCAGGAAGTGGATTCTAGACTGACTTGATAAGCTTCAAGCTTTCTTCACAATCAAGCTAAAATGAATTAGTATAAACTACCGGTATTATATTTTCTTGAAATGATGAATTGGTGCTGTAATGAGGTAATGAACCCGCCTTTAAAAACCAAACATGAACTATAAACTGTAAGAGGAGGTCTCGCTGATTACATGGTTTTGTATGTCGCTTATTACTATGACTGGGTGTTGATGAACCATAGCTCTGTATGAAGCAAAATTGTGATATGTATTAGAATGTAGGGATATTAATGTGAATGGTGCACTGGTATGACTGCAGAATGTGTTAAACTTACATATATCTTATATTTTTTACAAGCATATCCATGTCTGACAGGTGGCCATTTCATTAAAACTTTAAAACATAGATTTTTTGGGTGAAAATATCATAAATTGATTACAGTGTAGTCAATTAATCATTAACAAATTAGCACTTTCTGGATATAAGTCTGTAAAATTAAACACACTGGGACCATGTGACTGTGTACCTTTTATTTCTGCAGACAAAAGACTTCAGATAAAAAAGTATGCTTTATCCAATGTAACTTACAGTTGCATGATCACTTTAGATGTTACAATTACTCCATAGCATTGACATTACCAGGAGGGAGGTCTTTCAGATGACATTGACCATGGTCTTACAGCTGACATTGACCATGGTCTTACAGATGACATTGACAATAGTCTGGCAGATGACATTGACCATGGTCTTACAGAACATTGACCATGGTCTTACAGATGACATTGACCAGGGATGATAGACTACAGCTGACAACCATGGTCTTACAGATGACATTGCCAATAGTCTGGCAGATGACATTGACCATGGTCTTACAGCTGACATTGACCATGGTCTTAAAGGTGTATTGCCCATGGTCTTGTCATGCATAGTTGCAGATGACATTGACCATGGGGGGGGGGGTCTTGCAGAGAGCCGAGATGGTAAAGGTGGCCAGTCTGCAGATAACTTGTGGATTGCAGATGACATTGACCATGATCTTGCAGATAAAATTGACCATTATTTGTACATCCCTTCCCTAAAAAAAAGGTGTGAATAAACGACATGGTAATGAAAGAGAGGCATACGTCTCCCTTGTTTTAAAATAAATAGAACACAGTTTCATCCTCGGGACATCAGGTGTTAATCAAGAAAAACTGCAGGTACTGTACCATGTGTATCAGTGTGGAAGATTTCTGTTTAATGCTGCGTTTATATTTGAAAATCATGTAGTTAGTTATGTACTGTGTACATACAGAAGTTGTTTATTAAAACAAGGTGCTGGCATTTGACAGAGCATTACAGTTTGAAAGACAGTGAATGAATGTTTGTGCTTTCTTCTCATTGTATTCAATTTTCATTTATTTTACATGTTGTGATTGGCAAAGTTTTGGCATTTTTCCAAAGGTTCATTCATTATTTACATTAAGCTATGACAGTATTGACAGATGACATTTCTTTATAATCTTAGGATTTTATTAAAGAACTCCGACTGTTCAAGTTAAGAGTCACATGATCTGACAGTCATAGAAGTGGTACATGAGCATAAATGCACTGTTTAATTGTTTATGATTGGTTAACTTTTGTTGTAGATACTAGGAGTGTATGTTGTACTTGAAGGATTGTTATGCATAATTATTTGTATTTATAATTTATCTAATCGGTGTCAAGTATCGTCTCTTACCCTGCAGGAAATCTAGAATGAACTTGTCCATCTTTTATTTTGGATAGTAACATTATCACTGAATAGCAAACAGTGCAGATCATGATCAGACTGCATGGATGTGCAGGCTGATCATGATCTGCACTGGTTGCTAGACACACCCACTTACTGGTAGCAGGGTAAGGGTTAATTTAGTATGTTGTATATTACAAATGGATTTGTTCACATGGTCTTAAAGAGCCTGTACAAATGAATTACTTACTGGAATTTCGCCGATAAACAGCAGGTTATTTTACTTATGTACATGTATTACAAGTTAAGAATTATATTTTTGCGGCGACTATCACTTACTTGGAATAAATTCAATAAATTGATAATGCATAGACTGAAAACGATATGAAATTTCACACTGCAACATTGCATGTCATGAAATTGTATGTGAAGTATATTTTATTGTATTGAGAATGGGATATTAAAATTATGAAAACATGTTGTTTCTTGTGTAAAATAGCGCTTTAAAACTGCCCACACATGTGTTTGCTCTGTCACCTCTACATACATGGACTAGTTTTTATACTGACTGTTGTGCATAATACTATAGTGGCTGTTTCCAGACAATGTTTCACTTCGGATCAAACTTTTTTGCCCCCGAAGGGAGGCATATTAAACCCACTGTACCTGTGCGTCCCCACTATCACAATGTAACTCTGTGATGCATTGGAGGATTTTAAAATAACTTGGCACACATGTCTAGCACATCAAGTCGATGTGTCGCTTGCAAGACCCAGCTTCCCTAGGCTCAAAGGTCACTTTTAGGTTTACACACTTGGAGTATGAAGTGTTATGGAATCCTGTATATATGCACACATTCGTGTCCTGAACTGTAACTTCATGTCCATGCACAAAGGTTTTTAAAATAACTTAGCACACATGTCTAGCCCAGTAAGATGACCTGTCGCGCACAAGACCCAGGTCCCTAGCTCAAAGGTCAAGGTCATACTTAGAGTTATGGAAGGTAACGGTTCCCTCTATATAGTGCATATATGCACACAGTGGTCAGACTGTAACTTTGTCAAGCATTGAAGGATTTTAAAATAACTTGGCACAAATGTCTAGCACATCAACACGACGTGTCTGAAGCAAGACCCATGTCCCTAGCTCAAAGGTCAAGGTCACATTTAGAGTTTGAAGGTAATGGATTCCTCTATATATGCAAATATGCACACATTCGTGTCCGGACTATAACTTTGTCATGCATTGAAGGATTTTGAAATAATTTGGCACAAATGTCAAGTACATCAAGATGACGTGTCGCGTGCAAGACCCACATCCCTACCACAAAGGTCAAGGTCACACTTGGAGTTTAAAGGTTAATGGAATCCTGTGTATTTGCAAACATTTGTGTCCGGATTACTAACTTTATCATGCTTTTACGGATTTTAAAATAACTTGGCACAAAAGTTTAGCACATCAAACGGATGTGACTCGTGTAAGACACAAGTCCCTACCTCATAGGTCAAGGTCCCATTTAGTGTTTTAAAGTAATGGAAAACTGTATGCATGGTTACTCTGTCATGCATGGAAGGATTTTAAAATTACATAGCACATTTATTGAGCACATGGAAAGGACACAGACTGTGAGGCACATCTTTCGGGGGCATTCATCACTTGTGAGGGACAGCTCTTGTTTTACCTATTAAACTGCACTGTATCAAAACAACTTTGTGATACATGGGCAGATTTAAAAGTAATTTTACAATATTTTTACCATCAGCAGTTCTATGTGTTGTTTGCAACACCAAGAAATCCCTGGAGCCAAGAGTACTTTTATGTTTGGAGCATAACTTTCACTATTAAGTTGTTAACTGCCAGCCATTTGTATCATACTCAACACCAAGGTCCTAAACTATTTCATGTCCATAGCATAAATGTGTTCTTTATTTGGCCATTTTTGAACCCAGTAAGATCCTGTATCCCACACAACACCCAGCTCCCTAGCTTGAAGTTCAATATACTTTGAGGCTCAAAATTACTGTACAGGGCAAGTAAAAGAAGTTTTCCTACACAGTGCATTTCTAAGAGTGGTCAGAACTACAGTAAATCTAGAAAAATGCAGCTGACTGATGATATATGTATACACAAAAACATACTGAAAGACGGCTTTATCTCCAGTCACATGACAGAATATCAAGATGACCTTTAACCCCTAAGGGTGACCACCATATTTATTAACTCAGCTCAGTTGGAACATGGGTTGTGCTTAACCTTAATGAGATAAACATCTGATTAAAATTTCTTGGGTTTAAAGGAAATGTTTTCTCATGACGTTTGACCCCTAATTGTGACATTGAGAGGTTGGGACACGACACATAGTTGAAAAGTACAAATTTTAATTACATGTATAGTGTTTTATCTGTACATGTTCACACATAGTCTTGATAAATAAAGAAACAAACCTCAGCCTTTTCAATACATTTTATTTTTTCACAAGACATTTTCTCGAAACTTGTTACAAACTTTCACAG
This sequence comes from Saxidomus purpurata, assembly GCA_022818135.1. Taxonomy (NCBI): domain Eukaryota; kingdom Metazoa; phylum Mollusca; class Bivalvia; order Venerida; family Veneridae; genus Saxidomus; species Saxidomus purpurata. The sequence goes on from JAFMSR010000017.1 coordinate 2,851,266, forward strand.
TACAAAAATTTCAATATCTGTTTAAGCGAATTACAGTATTATTTCTCACAATTTCACTGCTATTCATTCTAAATCATTAATGACCTTGTTTTTTTCTAAACAGAGACTAACTAAATGTATGTAATACATATTCCATTTTATACCTGCAACAAAAAAAGGTTTTAACAATCTACAGTAAACTCTGTGTATAACGAACTCCTTGGGACTATTTGAATTTGTTCCTTATCTCCAGATATAGCATTTCTATAAATAGAAATAGAAGAAGAAAAATTGGCATAGGAATTTTGTTCCTTATATCCGAAATTTTGCTGTGTCTCGAGTCGTTGTATACCGAGTTAACTGTGTAGAAAAATAACTGGCTTTGAGTACCGATTTGTAACTGACTTGATGTATTGTAACACACTACAACACACTACTAGCATTACAATCCACTATCAGCACAGCATTTAGTTTCATTTACTTCAACAGTGACCCAACTTAAAGTATTAAATGGCAACAAAACATGTGACCTGTTCTGGTAAATTTCAGCTACCTGGAAGTACAGCGAGTCTCCAGAGTAATTAATTCAAGTTGTAAGAACTTGTTTTGCAACAGAGACAAACAAATAAATACAAATCAATGTAGACTAACTTTCCAGAGAAAATTTCAGAATCTTCTAATTTGTGGAAAAATCAATAAATAAATGCCCAAACACTCATATTCTGAAATATATATCAAATACTTACAGGAGTTAATATTTCATAATGATTTACCCATGACAATTCACTCTTGTATCTAAAAAATCCTCTTTTGTACTGCCATACACATGGCTATAAACATGATGTAGAATATTTTTAAAAAAATGTTACAAGTAAAGTGGACAGTTCTTAAACTTCTACAAATAAAGCGGGAAACAATACACAAAACTCCAGTTACATGTACATGCAACAGCCGGCAACTAAAACATCTTGTACTGTTAACCCTGACCCTGCTACAGTCCTGAAATGGACTTGTCCATCTTTTTATTTGGATAGTTCCATTTATTGTTAAAAGGGGTGCTCAGTGAAAATTCTCTACACTGTTAATCATGATCTTACTTCGAGGATATACATGCTGATCATGATCTACACCCATCATAAAGGCAGAATCTCTTTACCTCCCAGCAGGGTTAGAGTTAAGAGAACTTTAACAACAGTAAAACAAGGATAGAGACTTAAATACTTAAAAGCGAGAAGATAACTAACAAGTCTGTTATAATATTTTAATATCAATTCTGTACGTGTACAGCACTTGCTACAACAAACATTCACACTCTCTAAGATAACAGAAACTTCTTAAAACAAGATAAATAGGTACCACAGTCTGATTCTCCCCGAAGCCTGTGTTTTTTCAGAAGAACAACAAAAGAAATATCAACAAGTTTCAATTCATTAACATTAAAATAGTAATTGTAGACCAGCTAAACAAAAATAATAAAGGGAAATAATTCCATCATAGGCCAAGATAAAGTTATGTGTCTAGAACACTGTGTTTCCTTTCAATATCCTCTTTCATTGTGCTACTTATTGAGTTAATCTTTTGAGTGTTTTTTAGCTATATTCAAAAGGAGACACTCTACAGTTACGGTTATCAGACACTGCAATTTCCCTAAATATTTATAAATCACTGCGTTTAATATCAAATAAATTAGTTTCATAGTTTTGGAATTATGTTTCAGACGGGCATAATTTCGCAAGATAAAGGGAGGTTTATCAATGAGTGAAGTATCAAACTGTTAAACACTTCTTAAGTAAAGCTCTATGAAGTTTCTTGAATTCCCGCCAGTACTTGCCGAGAAATAGCCTGCAAACAAATGGGAGAGACGGATGGACAAAGCGATGACTATGTAAAAAGAGAATAAGTTCACTAAATGTCAGATAAAATCTGACTACTACACTAAACCAGTATCTACATTTTACTAAGACTTTCACTCAATGATCTGAAATCAATTAATACTAACATAGAAATATAGCACCGTAATAAATTGTCAACAATTTGTCAATGGTAGCAAGGAATATTATACATGACTGTATGACTGTAAGAAACCGCCCTGCAAAGAAATTCAGTAAGCCTTGGTGTATAAGGCCCTTTCATGAATATACATCTTGTTCTTAAAAGTCTATACAAATTAAAAATGAACTTAAAATGAAGCAAGGTCTCAAAAGGGTCAACAATGACTAAACTTACCACAAACTTCACTACAGAGGGAAAGAACAACAATTTTGTACAGATTTCAAAGGTAACTGGCAAGGCATCATTTTAAACTGTCATATTTAAATTACTTTGTCACAACAATATAATGAAAACACCATTAAGTGGTATCTATGAAAAATGTGTATAATGTGTATGTACAGATTACATCTTCATGGAACATATTCTTATGTAGGACACAGACGCTCATCAAGTTTCAATCAAGCAACATATCAAATAAACAATGAATCAAACACAGAATTCATCAAACTAAATCTTGGCACAGTCAATGTGTATTTTTCAGGTTTACTTAATATATACACTGTATATATATTTCATTCATTGTATACATATATATTTCATTCATAACTTATATTTTACACACTAGAAAAAACACATACAAACATGAAAAATGATTTAGAACAAATATATAAGTAAAATATATCCTATAGGATATTAAAGCTAAACTTCTGAGACAAAATACCTGACAAAAGTAACACATAAAATATCTGCCTAATCAACTAATCAAAATAACCAAATATTATACTGCTTAAAAGCATGTCTGATACTCCATGGATGTTGTTAATTAATACTTGTAAATGTTATATATAAAATAAAGCTCATGATAAAATTCTATCTATATATATAACACTTAAGAAGGCTTACATGTATAGAAGAACTAGACACAGTTTGGGCATAATCATTCACTCCTTTTTTTAAAAGGTGCCAAGTAAAACAATTTCTGACTGAATAGGGAGCAGTGCAGATCATGATCAGACTGCACATAAATACAGACTCATACTGACCTCACTGGCTGCAGAGGCAGAACAACTTGCTACCCACATGCATATTCAAAGAAAGGACAGAATAGAGAAATATTCCTGGAAAAAAGTAGTCATTTTACTTTCTGAGCTTGTGGAAACAGAAGGCCTCGTAGTATGGGCTATGAAATATTAAAATTAGGGTACACAACTTGAAGACTGATTTGACATAATAAATCAGCAGGCACATAGAAAAATTAAAGATAAAATGTTGCATGCTGTAATATATCAAGAAATACCAAACATGATAATTAGTAATAAATGAATGAGAAAAAACATTCCTTCTTCATCCAACCATTCATCTAATGATAATAATAAAAAGCCTAAAAAAAATCTTAAAAAGGTCACCTAAGCATGGCTAAACCCTGATCCTGTCTAATTTCTAAAATGGATTGTCAATCTTTCAATTAGAACACAACCATTTTTGTATATAAGGGATGTTGATAGAAAATTTACATAATTAACAGCCAACAGGTCAAACCATAAGCAGTACATGCACACCGCAATCTACATTGGCTGCAGTGCAGGTATGGTAACAACTACAAACACTAAATTTCTGTATGATGAATGATATAAGCACAATGTTCAAATATTTATTAAGATAAAATGCTAGGCAAATACTTGTCAAATTGAATGTGTCTAAAAACGGTTAAAAGGAAAACAGCAGCATAATGTTTTTCACAAGTACACAACATCTGTTTTCTCAGTTCACACTTTACAAATACACAGTCACTCATTTACAACAGATCCTTAATTAATGGTGGCAAAAACAGTAAGGGTCACCACAATTACCTGACTCATCAAGACATTGCTGTGGACAGTAGAATAACATATACAGCAGAAAAATTCAAGCTCTAGTGGCCTATCACTTTTAACATTCTTTTGCACTCATTCAGAAGGCAGTACATGTATATATAAAATTCACACCTAACAGAAAATGCTTTAAATGTATATTTCATTTTTACTCCTTCATCTCTAAACGTAAATTAAACCTGGAACACCCCAATTTTCTGTCAATGCATCAATCACTAACTGATTTAATCCATTTTGTTTAACAAAGCAGTCTTGTTGCCATGTGTGTTTGACTCAGACCAGACTTGATTAACAAGGTAATTGTGGCGACCTTTCAATACTACATATATTCTCCCAACACCAACACTCACTGGGCTGTCATTCAAGGTTTGGTTTGCTTTCTGACAAATACAAAATTTCTGTAGCATTTCTATAACAGCACTCAGCTCATACTCAATGTTGCAGCAATACTTTGACGAAGACTAAACCAGTTGACTGATCTAAACGTATTTCTTACATTATAACATGATGTTGAAGTCTTAGCTTACTGAAGTTTTTTAAGTGTTAAGTATTCATTACTTTTGTATTCATAGTTTTAATAATAACCAAAGTTCATCAGAATCACTTTTCACAACAAGTAAATTCGAAATATATTTTATATAAATATGTATATTAATTATACTGCATTAGTATTTACATCTGCATTTTAAAAATGCCTACAGTTTAGATAGAAAACACCTGTGTTCTTAATACCATGTTTTAAATAATCTCTAAAAACATCTGTTTCAATCAAGGCTAGTTAAACAATCCTTTCTGGGAAATATAAAACAACTTAAGTTTTCAACAGATTTTGTTTCTTCTTAAACAACAGAAATGTTTGCACAGAAAGCCAACCAATGTAAAATGCTGTTACCCGATATATTTATCAACAATCTAAAATTCAATGAACACCTGCATACAAAAAAAAAATAAAGTTTGATCCTCTTTGAAATCCATCATCTCAAACTGTCCTCTATGGCTTCTGAAGATGAAGTGATTTTAATCTGTATTCTTCTTATATGTTTTTTTCACTTAATATCTAACAAGAACTCTATGATGTAAACAAAAACAAACACTCCATAATGTGTAAACAGGTGTCCACTATTTTGATTATGAGCTTAAATGAGCATTTATTTCTTGCTCTTTCTTGACCGCAGACCATTCTGAGCGGTGTTCTGGTCCACCTCTGGTAACGACGAGATATCATCCTCCTGGGCTGTAAAGAAAAAAACACAGAAATCATTGCCTCGTTCAAGTGTTATATACTGCTTAACCTAGTATAATATAGCCCTCAGTTTTACAGTGTGCCTCGTTGAACTAAATACACAATTGCCTAAAAATATAGCTGTATTTTCTTGTCAATGATCCGTCTTCATCAAAATACACTTCTCAACTGAACACAATTTATCTCAATCATTTTCTAATGTAGGCAAACAAGACAATAGTTCTACAGAAGTCCAAAACATGAGAAGGAATTATTATAAAAGTACATTTCCAATTAGAGTCTGGATTTATTATAATTAGTGACTAACAGGTCTGACATTTTCATCACACTACAGTTCAGTCTTTCCTGAAGTCCACAGAGACTAGCGTCATACTGCAGTCCACTGAATAAAATCCTCAACAGTCTATCAAGTAGTCTATAGTAACAATACAGAAATTGACTTATTTGTTGTTTGTTTCACATAGCTGAAGTCCATTGGCATTCCGCAAAGCGTATTATATGAAAAGTTAAAGGAGTTTTTGTAAAAAATATCACATATACCTGTACATTTTCATCAAGATACTTATTTCCATCATTTGTTTAAGACTGTAAGATTGGGGACCAGACTAAGGGACTATTGTGTAATAAGTGACACTTTGATAATCAATGCATCTATTGTGAATTGCCTAAGGCCACAACTTTAATATTGACAATGCACAATAATTGTGCAAACACCTGCAAAGGTCTATTGAACACAGTGATCAGTTAAACTAGTTAAAAGATAACTACTACTGTAATTATTGGCAACTTAGATCCCCATTATGTCATTGAGTGACAACTGTTTATAGGCAAATATAAATATCAAGCACAATGAGTTCAAAATGCATTCTAAGTTGGTAGTCGTTCTATAGTCATGAAGCCAAAAGACCCTATTTCAGTAATCACTGTGTCCAGTATATGATGAACATTTGTAAATATGTTCTACTTTCTCAATATAGTCTGTGAATAAACTTAGTTTCCATTATCTTTTATTACTTTTTTGGAGTAAATGCCAGTATTTGTCGCTAAGGCTGATTTTAGGGGTATTTGTCATACTGGTATTTACGGTAAATACCGGCCGGCAAAATACTTTGCCAACCCTGGTTGACAGTTTATATATAAAGTTTGTATAAAAGTCAAGGACAACACATACATAATGTAGACACACCACAAAGCATACCCCTAAAGAATGGCCAGTATTGGTCACTTTAGTGCAGACTTCATTGTTGCTTGGCAAATTTTATGATTAGATTATCTGAGGAGACACAATCTTGTACCTACTTTACTCACCTTTACCCTTCTTCTTGGTTGGCGAGCGGAGTTTGCGTGTGGCCACAGTACGCTCACGGATCCTCTTCAAGTGGAAGGTTATAAAGTTCCACATCATCCAAGCCTGCAGCAGACATGTGGCTGCCAAGCAGTTGATTCTGTAACAAAGTTATATTAGTATAGATGTTCCAAACAAGTCTCTGTCAGACACAAAATTAATGTAAAACATTCAATATTCTAATTCTTTCTCCTACTTGTGACTACGAATGTACTATTTTTAAAAACTCTAAGGCATTATGGTATCAAGGTTAATACATCAAGTGTGATAAAAAAAACAACTGTAGTCCAGTCACACTACTACATCTCAGAAAACATGAGCAAATTCCCTAGTAATGTAAGTTCTACTTTTTTACATTACAATGTTCAACTTTCTATTCCAAAACTTCATTCAGCCTTAAGCTAGTTGTTTCCTTTATCTTATTAATATCATGTATCAACTTCATTCAACTGTTTCAAAGAGAAGCTATCTTACCTGACAAGTTTAGTGTTGAAATTGCCGGCAGCAAAGTCTATAGAATCTTGACTAGATTGTTGAAGTCCGTACCTGTAACAGGAAGGAAATCTTTGATTGTTGCATATTACAACTATTTCTTTGTTCTGTGTGTTTCAAATACCCATTTCATCAGTATTTCATTTATGGCTGGCAGTTTACCTAGCCATCATTTAAGGGAAGGACCATTACTAGATTCTGTCCTCTGTAAGAAACTGCCAACTGTCTCATTTAGGTCAGCAGTAGAGCTTGAACATTATGACCCTCAATCAGTGAGGTTTGGTTACATCATGTCCTCAACCACAGGGGCAAGTCAGGTATACTTAAATTATAGTGCCATCCTTACATTAAACTCTTGTTAACCATGTACCACAGTAATCTAATGACACATTCAATTCAACATGAAACAGTCATTGCATGTTTTACTTGCTAATGCAACAAATTGTGTCAGATTCTAAATGCTCAAACGTGCTTTCTAATAACAAAGAGTTCATATTTTCAGAGAACTGAATCACATCTGACTTGCAGATAACAGAAAGGCTGTTGGACAATAACAGAAACTGACATTATGAATACTTACCAGAAAGTAAGGACTGCTAGAGTGATGGTCCCTAGTCGAACAAGGACAAATAATACATTGAACACCATAAAACAATGGTTTGCTACATCAAGTTTGTCTGCAAAGTAGACCAATCGAGCTAGGTGGAAAACACACTCCACCATGTAGTGTAGAACCATCATTAGTAGAGCTACTCTGCTGAAACTGCACGACGAAAACAAAGAAAAATACTTTTAATATTTTACTTCACATATATACATAAATATTTACACCGCTTTTCAGAAAATAGTAAAACTGGTTTTCTTTTTTGTAAATTTAACAAACCCGATTCTTTTAGAAATTTTGCATTTAATAGAGCTCTATGATTCCTAGATGCATTTACTTAATCTATCTTAGTATCCAAAACCCACAATTGCAATAATCTTTTTTTAACAGGGTAACTCAGAGAAATGAAATAACAACTTACTTCAGAGAGTAGGCTACAACAATAAACACTAGGTAAAGAACTGTGTACTGTATTCTGCCCTGCATTTCATCCTGTAATAAAAAGTGTTTGTACATAATTCAAAATCCAACTTACCGTGAAAGTTTCAGCAAAAGATTGACAAAATGATACAGATAATACAAACACTACTGGTCTTTGAACAGTTACAGCATTTTATACATCTGCAGATAAACAGCATTATACTTTCAACAAATTATTCCACAAAGCAAACTTTTGTTTCTGGAATAAAAAAGAACACTTTGAATTGCCTCATAGGCAGAGAATTAATTGACCAGAAGTGACTTTTGATAAAATAGAAGAAATTAAAGTCAGTACAAAATGTACTTTCAACAGTGCTTTTGCTTAAGTAGTTTTGTATAAGTGACGAGTCTCTTGCTTCATTCTGGTTAAAAGCTCCTCTGCATGTCTCTAGTTTAAAGCACTGCAGGCAGCTATAAATATCATGAAACGGAGTAAATAAAATTTCCATTTACCTTTTTTACTTTCTGAAAGTACAGTTCTGGGAAGTTGTGAATCCAGTAAGCAATTTGTATAATGAAGAAGAACTTGAGCAGGAAAGACATGTTGGCGTGTGGGTAGTCTTGCCATAGCTGATTGATGCTGTGGAAACCCTCCTGAAATTTAAAACATACACTTATAGACAGGCTGAGACACACAGATCTGTGAAACCATGTATAATTGTCAATGATTTTGCAGAAGATTTGCAGGAAATAGAGAACAAAACAATAAAAAGCAAAATAAAAATCTAAAATATGGAACAAAATGACTTTTATCTCATTTTCTTTAGCCTTTGTGTGTGTCTGGTGGTGGTGTGTGGTAGACGGAGAGGGAGATCCTGATGTAGAGTTAGCTACTTTAAATTGTGAATGTGCATATATGAAGTAGCACTGTAAACTAGTCTTACCCTCAAGATAGTGTCAATTCCCCAGGCAGCGGAGGCAAAGTAGAAGGTCATCAGTTGTCCTGACTCATTGAACTTGCTGTGTTTCACCTTTGAAAGGTGCATCTTTCTGTTCAGTTTCTGAAATATTGGGAGTCATATGTTAACAAACCAGCCTTTTATCTATTATGTAACGAATAATTTTCTGCACCATCTTCCCTTACAGTAGGCTGGCACAAATCTAAATGTAACTCTGTTTCCACAAATACTAAGTCAGACTGACTTTACAATTTCTCATATACAATGTATTATATAATTTCATTTTCACCCTTTAGTATAGTGATAGCAGGTGTTCATTAATATCAATAAGAAACATGATGCCATTATTAAGACTATTTGGCAACTGGGCAGAGGCCAGAGGGAGCCTTAACATGTTGTGTATATAAGACTACTCACATCAAGGATATATTCCTGGACAACAGCATGGGCAATGATACCAATGAGAAGGTAGAAGAATACGGTAAACAGATCTTTGACACCACATGTGTACATATTGTACGGCTCTGTACCATCAGTACCTGAAATAACAGTTTCAAATAATTAAAATAATCTTTTTGTCCAGCTGCAGCAGATTCTTGAATCTTCATACAAAAAAATACATTTCTTTTTTAATTTTTTTAAAACTCGAAATACATGTTCTACTTAATAAATAATAACCCGACTTTAATATTATAAACATGTAACTTATTCTGACCAGCTTCTGCTATAATGTTAATATGACTCAAACTCACACAACAATGAAACACCCTCTTGTAAGTTTTATGGGGGAATGAACAGTATTCTGTATGTCTAAAAGAAAGTAGATGTACTTACCATTGACAGTGACATTGTGCTGAAGAGTCACAAACAGTGATGCAACTGGGGATGTGGCCTGCAATTATAACATATAAAGAAATATCTATTGATTCATAAATGTCTTCAAATAATTCTGTTTCTGCTAATTTTTAAACTCAATGGAAAAATGTTTCTTTTATTTTTCAAGAATAAAGAATCTCCTGGAATTTTCTAAATGGACAATACTACCCAGTAAAGGTTTTACTGTTTTAACCTTGGAAACCAGTATTGACCCAAATTACTCACAGCCCTGCAACCAGGGTCTACACAGTTTGCTGCAGAGTCAGTAGCAGGAAAAAGTGTAAACCGTGATCAGGCGGCAGGTTTTCATTGAATTCATATTGTATGATAGTTTTGATACATTTATAGTCTGTTACCATGATCTGTAGCACTGCGATTGAGCCAATACTGACAATGAGGCTCCTCCTTGGCAAGTTTCTCAGTAAAGTTCTGAATGATTTACAAACTTTCTGCGCACTACTCATTACCTTAACAAATCTTGAATATTTTCTCTTTCCATGGTTTCGAATTTATGTAAAACATTGCCACTTAGCACAAAATTTTCATTCAGCTGGTTAGAGTTGTTCATACAGACTGTGTATTTTTCTGAACAGCTTTTAGTACGATTATCATTGAACACAAAGAATTTGTCAGGGTTATGATGCTTTCCATAGCATTTACAATTCTAAAAAACTTGATCCTATCAAAGTCCATCTTCCCTTTTTTGTATGATTATGAAGGGTTGATAGGACGAGGTTCTGAAGTCTTTCAGTGTAGGTTAAACCCTTTCATTTGCAGAAAAAATATGAGTAAGCACAATGCTGCCCAACTAGCTATGGGTATTATGTATATAATCTCCTAGAACATATGCCCCATAGCTCAATTTCAAGCCCTAACAACGTTCAACCCCAGACCCAAACCCTTTTAAAATTTATAGATATCTGCTCCTAGCAAAAAATATAACGATACTCATCTGTTGAGTACAATTATTTGTACTAAACTTATCCCCAGCCTCAACAAATTATTACATAAGCTCTGAAGAGCTTTTGCCTTTTGAACAGATTTTAAAACCATCATTTATTGTAGCATGTACACATTTTGTATGCAAGTCTATAATCTATTGGAAATTCTGCTACATGAATTTCATATTTCATGCAAACATTTAGATTTCATACTTAACAATAAACAAAATGTATTTTAACAACCACAAGTTGCTCTACAGTACTAAACTAAAGCGTCTGTAAAAAAAAGAGAAACAACAAGCATGATGATATCTGTTTGAAACCAAACTATTAAAGTGTTATGTGCTTATGACCTACTCATAAGAAAAAATGCGAGAAATATTTTGATTTTCAAGACACCATATGTTTTTGACATGTGGCACTTGTCAAAATTTCTTACCTGAAACATTAGGCCGATAACAAAAACCATGGCCACACATGACGTAATGTCTGCATGATTTTGAATCACAAATTCGTGACTGAAAACCGGTGGATTTTTGGTGCTTCTACCTCGTCGCATAGCTCCCATTTTGCAGAAAATTAGCCCTTTTCCTTCGCCGGTGACAAAGAGGAAGTGTTTGGCAAAATACCCAGAGTTCAAATCTGTTTGGCGTTTGTAACGCTTTATTTGATTGGTTAAAATTTTGACACTTTGCGGAAGTGAAAGTAGGATCCAGCAACTGACATTTGCCCGCGAAATATTGAAAAGGTACACATGGTATTGTTTGTTAGTATTTTGAAGCCTAAAACGATTTTGAACATGAAAATAACTTCGAATGTTTTCTTTACCGCAACGATATGTCACCAGAACCCCCGTGGGCAGTCAGATGTGTAACTTGCTTAAGTTATTTTGAAAATAACTTCAGTAAGTTATATTTGAAACAAGTTTGTTAATACAATTGCTTCCCTTTGCTGAAAAATTATCTCCCTTGCAAGTTGATGTGACCAAGATATTGGCAATTTCTGAGAATAATGTAACAGGCCTCTTAATGACCCTATGTATTTACAGGTTGTCTGTACATGTACATATGAGCATCACAAGTTAATTGTTTAACTTTTGTGTTTTTAGTGGTCGTTTATTGGTTCACACCAGTCTTTAGCGTTACGCCTTTCTGATTGGTCTTCAAGTTCTGTTGGGAAGATGTTCCTATATATTTGACAATGTCGTCTTGGAGCGGTGGAGTCAAACTGTTGTCGAAGACAGTATAACTTCAACTTTCTTACTTCTTAATTATGTTCGGTTACATTTAGTATGTTGTAGCTAAAACAACTTCAGTGTACCTGCTTTATATGCTCTTAAGCCGCACCTGATGAAAAACAAAATATAAAAATAGCAGCATTTAGAGTTTTGGAAGCCAGAACTAAGTATGTTGTAGCCTCTGGGGACATTGTGGGGATAATATGAACAGAGATCATTAAATAAATGATGTGAAAAGTATTTGATCTTAATTTATGTAGAGTTTTCTGTTCTCTATGGAATTGGTTTTCCCATATTTGCAAGAGACTTACATTTAACCCTTTACAGCCTTTACAATAACTTAAACAGGTTACAATTCAAAATGTTCTCTGCAAATACCTTTAGATACATGTAAGAGGAAGAAATACAGGTTCTTTCTTTGTAGCTGAAATTTAGGCCTGGTATATGGTTATCAGATTTTATTTCATAATCTTGAAGTTCAATGATCAAAGAATAGAAGAAATTTGTATGGACTCCCAAGACAATTTTTTTTCTCTTTGAAAAATGAGGTTAATTTTTCGTAGTATTTGAACAAATATAATTCAAATATAACTAGTAGAAGTTATAAAGTGAGTGATGATCAAAAGATAAATATGATTAAAAGATAAATATAACTTGTAAAAATAATACAATTGTTATGCCCCAGTTTTCCATGCAAATTCTTTATAAAATTTTTAATTAAAAGAAATAGAATTTTTATTGTTTTCTTGGAAATCTTGCATTATTTTGTATAATACATTGTATACATTTTTCGCTTCTCCCAAACTTTGATAAAAGTCAACATTGCTAAAAATTTGATTAATTATCATTAGAATAAAGAACAATATTATATCCTAGGGTAAAACTTAATGATCATTATGATTTCTTATCTTTGCATTTTCTGTCTTGAAGGTAGTCTGTCTATTTATGGCCTTTAAAATTAAAGATTAAAAGGAAAGTAAAATCTTATCATCATTGCCATCTTTTTTACATTGTTTCTATAATTTTATGACATTTTTGAGCCTCAGGTGTGTTTTCTTTTCAATCGCTATTGTCACTTGGAAAACCATTTGTGAATAAAAACCCAAGAACCAGTGCTAGAAGCATCAGATGACTTCTATGCAAAAATAAAGTAGCACATGAAATTAACACTGTGTTCTTGGATATTTTCCAGCCATTCCGTCTTAACAAGTGTCCACCCAGCTCTCACGCCCCAGGGCACTCGTTTGGCCGATTTTGGGGCCTAATCTGGTTCCATCCTCCAAAATAAAATAATATGTTTTTTCCCTTTCCTTTGAAAAAAACCAATCCCTCGAAAACAAAAATAAAAATCGGAGGAAAATCCCAAGTTAGTGATGATCAACCGACATAATAATGAAAAGTTTAATTAAGTAATTCAAATAAACATTCAGCCCCTTTTCCCTTGATTGACTGTCTAATGAATTTTTAATTAAAAGAATAGTTTGTTTGTTTTTGGGAATCGTGCTTATTTGGTATACGTCATTGTATACTTTCGGTTCTCCCGACTGATAACAAGTCGGGTATAAATTTGATTAATTTCGTTCGATAAAGAACAATATTATATTCCAGGGCAAAATGCCACGTTAAAATGAATTATGTTTCTTAATTCTTTGCAGTTCCTGGCCATAGATTAATTTAAGTAGTCGTCTATTTAATAGTCTTGGAATTCAGGATTAAAAGGCAATCAAATCTTATCAGATGCCGTCTGGTTGACGTGGTTTCTAGAAGGTTATGACATTTTTGAGTGCATGTGTTTACTTTCAATGCCATTGTCACTTATCAAAAGCATTAATTGAAAAAAATAATATAGAACCAGTAAAGATCATATGAATTTATGAATTTGTAACACGGATTTAATTAGCTGTGCTTGGTTTGAGCGATTACGTATTGTTACTATGTAACAGTGTCACACATTGCACTTCAGTGCCATCATAACACAATTCATGTCCATTGCCTTTCGCATACCACGTGTCATACAGACTTATAATTTCGGCATTGTTTTTTGGGGTTAGTAATTAAATTATTGACTTACATTGTGCATTTTCAAGTTGCAAATTGTGCTGGACGTAAATGTTTCCCCTACATGAATATATCTATTGGCAATAATCGGCGCCTTCAAAACCTTCAGTAAACGTTATACTTATCAACACTTATTTTAAACCTTTAAACAACTACTTTGGACAAATTGTGTTCTATTTAAAAGTGTTTAAACCTCATAAAATCGAAGAAACATTAATGTACGAAAATAAGTTCACGGACATCGTTGCCAAAATATGTGACAAACGGGGTATGCATACAGTTACTTTCATTTTTGAATTCATAGTGCTGCAGAACACGAACAGAAAATTATGATATGTAAACTAAAATTGACCCAGAGGGACCCTTGCTCTTTTAGGATATGCCCTTTGCAGGTGGAAAAGGCTCATAATTAAGATACATTAGCAGCAGTAAAAATAACATCGAAGCGGCGAAAATTATTAAAAAAGATAATGTTATAGACATCTCATTCAACAAAAAGTTTGCATGTGTCACTGAGATGTTTTAATTCATGAAAGAAATCAATAAATATAGTAGAACAACTTGCATAATCATTTGTTGTAATTGTCAGAAAACTATTATGTAGAGCTCTACATCTGTTGGAAATGATTGAAAACAGTATTAATAAGTGTGAATAGTAGTAATATTTATATGGCATAAAATTCCCCTATTAGTCTTAAAAGCCGAGGAAATTCCCCTTCCAGAGGGTATGGGTACCTGTCCCCAAAAGTTGTCTAGTGCCCTGCGCCCGCTTATAATCGCCATTGCCAAACGTGCGCATAACACAATCATGGTAATAAATCCATTGAAAAGTAACTGTAATATAAAATCTTTCAATATTCCTCGGGGGAATAATAAGTATAACTATTTTTCTAATTAAAACAACTCTTTAATTCAAATTTCTAAGCTTGTCATGAAGATGGTCAACATGTGAATTTTAAAAAGTGCAGACAATTTTTTTGTAAAAGGCAGTATTGCTGAAAATTGAATTAAAGAGTTGTTTTAAAACCCTTTGAATACTTCAGTCAATCACTTAATCTTTGCCAAAACAAGTTAATTTCTGTTAATTACAATTGAGAAGTGTCTAAGATTTGCCCTAATATCAGCATTAGATGTAATGAAATTATTAAGATTTTTTAAACAAAGGACCCTGTGAAATAGCTCATTGATCTTGAAATGAAATAGCAATAAAAGAAACCCTGTTTTGAAGGAAGCAGGCTCATAATTAATGATGTTAAATTAGTGAACAGTCATGTACACAATACCCATCTTGAATGCTCTGAAAATTATATAATACATAATGTATCACTTTGTTTTTGTCATTAAAAATAGGTCAGGTTTGAACATTGCATAATTTTATACTAATTTATTTACTCCTTATTGCAAAACAAGTTCTTACAACTTAGAGCTTGAAGAGAGGAAGAGAGGAATTAGCTGTGCCTTGCCAAAGGACACTACCACTTACTTGAACTTTGCTCTAAGACTAACAGGGAGATTTTGTCATATAAATATTTATAATCATCCTGAATAATAACCCCTTTTCTGCTTAAAATAATGAAGTTTTGTTAAAAATTATGTTTCTACTAAATTATATCTACTTATAATCCCCATCACCGGAAACATTTTTTTGAAGATTTCTTGGACATACGTTACAAAGCACCTTCCCAAATAATGACTGTTTTTTGTGCCAAATAAATATAACTTTGGTCTAAATAATTTTTAACTAAACAGCTTATTGGTAACAAAAACAGTAGTTTCCCTATGCTTGGATGAATGCTGCTTTATATTATAAATATGAGTAAATTCTTGTTCATGAAAATTTTTATGTGAAATGAAATGAATATTTGAAAAGAATAATAGTTACCGTACCTAACATATTGTTACTACTTTCAGTGGTCACTCTTTGTTAAATGCTAATGCATCGTTGTAAATAAGTCATGTGCCAAATTTTGGAGAAAAGTGTCCATCCACATTTCATGTCAAGGCTGTAACTTCTGCATGCATGAACCACTTTTCAAATAACTGCACAAAGTTGTTGCCAGTAACATAAACAAAAGCATGTCATACCCCATACCTAGGTGGCCTTTGCCGGCATCAAGGTCTCATAAGGCATTAAGGCTCGTAAATCCTGGATGGAATGCTAATCTCACCAAGACGACATGCATAAAACAATTGCAACAATCAATGTCATTCTTTCAGGTCATTTTTAGTTCACGGTGCTTTATATATCCTTGATGAAACATACAATAGAATGTTTTTAGTCATATGTAAAGCATATAACATTAACTTTCTACATAAAAGCCAATTTTTAGCTCGACTTTTCGAAGAAAAGGGGAGCTATTCTACTCGCCCTGGCGTTGGTGTTGGTGTCACACCTTGGCTAAGTTTTTTTCGTACAACCCCACTTTATTTCAAAACTATTAGAGGTATGGCTTTGAAACTTACCATACTTGTTTACCATCATAACCTCCATCTACAGACAAGAGTACATAACTCTGTCAAGGTTTTTGACAGAATTATGGCCCTTTTTTTACTTAGAAAGTGTATTGAGCTTGGTTAAGTTTTTCGTACCACCTCACTTTATTTCAAAACCATTAGAGGTATTGCTTTGAAACTAAGCATACTTGTTAACCATCATGACTTACATCAACAGACAAGAGTACATAACTCTGTCAAGGTTTTTGACAGAATTATGCCCCTTTTTTACTTAGAAAATACATTGAAAATGGGTAAAATTCACTTCTTGCCTTAACCCTTTGAGATATTGCTTTGAAACTTTGAATGCTTGTTTACATCATTACCCCCATCTGTAGGCAAGAGAAGGTAACTCTGTCAGGGATTTGTTTTAAAAATTAAGGCCCTTTATCGACTTAGAATCTTGGTTAAGTTTTTCGTACCAGTCCACTTTTTGACTAAACTGTTTGAGATATTAATTTGAAAGTTGGAATACTTGTTTACCATTATGATCCCCAAACATTGACAGGAGAAGGTAATTCTGTCAAGGATTTTATTTGAATTATGGCCCTTTTTGACTTAGAAACTCAGTTAAAATTTTCATTCTTGTCCACTGGTTGACTTAACCATTTGAGATATTACTTTGAAAGATGGAGTACTTGTGTACCATCAAGAGACCTATCTGTAAGCAAGAGAAGATAACTCTGTGAAAATGATGCTCTTGATTTGTACTTAGAAATTTCTTGTTAAAGTTAAAGTCTTGTGTGCCCTTTTAACTGTCAAAGTTTTGTTTTATTGGCAAGCACTAAAAAAGTCGAGCGCGCTGTCCTACTGACAGCTCTTGTTTGAAATCCCTTTTAACAGTAAAACGACATGTCCATATATTTTGGCTTTTCAACTGAATAAGCTGGGTTTTGACCTACTTTTTTGACCAATGAAATGTTACAAGTGAAATTGGTGAATGAAATTAATTACTTTGATTGGACTCGTCTCCTCGGGTGAGTTATATAATTCAATTTGTTCTTTGCAAGACATATATACAGGACCAGTTGAATGTTTTTTTCTCAAACGATTTCATAATAATATTATAAGGACCTTTTTCGATATAGAAAGAGCATAATATATTACCTCTACTTGGTATTTGGAAGAGCCAAAAGCAGTATACTCAATACAGGTTTGAATACTAGTAGTGTCAGACTATCAATTGAAAACTTTTTGCTTACATGTACAAACTTTCTAATGTACAAAGCATTGTAGATGACAAATTGACTTTTGAAAGACTCTTACAAGTGCACCCCACATTTTACCATATTATATATAGTAACTTTAGGAATTTGAGTTTGTTATGATCATGGATTATATAAGTCTTACTTGAATGAAAAGAATAAATTTCAATGCAAAAAGTCTTAAGTTTTTGGAAACAAAAGGTTCAGTGTTGCGGCAAATGTTAAAATTTTCAGCCTCTACCGTGCAGTCCCTCCCCTCCCCCAGATTTTTACCTTCAGTTTTAGGTAAGAACTAAAAATGACCAGCGCCTTTTGGGTTTCATCTATTCTACGCCCCGGAAGGGCGGCATATTAAAATTGCACCGTTCAGCTGTCTGTCTGTCTGTCTGTCTGTGATTCGATCTGCCCTTACATTTTTCGTGTCTGGGCTGTAACTTTGTTACACATTGAAGGATTTTGACACAACTGGGCACAAATGTTCAGCACATCAAAACAAGATGTCAAGTGCAAGACCAACTTCCTTACCTCAAAGGTCAAAGTCACACTTGGTGTTTGAAGGTAATGGAATCCTCTATAATATATAATATATTATATGCACACATTCTTGTCCGGACTATAACTTTGTCATGCATTGATTGATTTTAAGATAAGATAAGATAAGTTTATTTCGGTAAAAAATGCACATATAACATGGCAATAACATGATGATGCATGGTTACAAATAACAACAGTTGACATGCTATAATTACATGACATGCATATTTATGAGCCATGAAATGCACATCAATACCAGGGATAACACAAAAAAGGGGAATAGATTCCTCTTATTTCCATTGTGGTCCCTGTTATTGGAGGCATGACACAGAAAGTCATGTGATTTAACTAATTATAAATATTTTTAATTTATTTGGAACCCATAAAAATCACAATGAGATCAAATATATCACAGTCAAAGCTACATATATCACACTGAAAAGTTACTTATATCACAATGAATAGAGCATCACAGTTATAGTCATCCAATCATTAAAAACCAATCCTTACAATAAAACCAGTTGATGGTGAACGTCATTTACATTTTACATTAATTAAGATTTAATGTTACTAAAAAGATTAAAAAGTTAGCTGGTCATTAAATGGACTTTGATTGCTTGTTTGAACTTTTGGGAAGACTGTATATCCCTAAGTGCCTGTGGGAGACTATTCCAAAGGACAACCCCATTATATGTAAATGACTTTTTACCAAAACTGCCAACTTTTGGTAAGCTGTAACGCCCTGTTTCACTAAACGTGTGGCAAGAATCAGGATGGGAGTGCACAGTCACTCTGGATCGTGTTTTAAAACAACTTGGCATAAATGTTAGACTTGTCAAGCCGACATGTCGCGTGCAAGACCAACGTCCCTACCTCAAAGGTCAAGGTCACACTTTAGTTTATAGGTAATGGAATCCTGTATTCACACATTTGTGTCCGGACTGTTGACTTTGTCGTACATTGATTGATTTTAAAATAACTTGGCAAAAATGTTCAGCACATCCAGACAATGTGTCGTTTGCAAGAACCACATCCCTACCTCAAAGATCAAGGTCACACATAGAGTTTAAAAGTAATGGAATACTGTAAGCATGGTAACTCTGTCATGCATGGAAGGATTTTAAAATGACATGGCACAATTGTTGAGCACATGGAGAGGGCACAGACTGTGAGACACCTCTTTCAGGGGCATTTGTCACTTGTGAGGGACAGCTCTTGTTTTAATTAATAACTCACACCCCAGACAGGTGATCTTGAAATCCACCAAACAAAGAATTTGCCATATTTTATTATTTGGAATCTAGCTGCCATATTGTTTTAAGTAATGAGCTTTTAATTCCTGAATTTTCCCCCATTTTGATAGACAAATTTAATCGCATAATGATCTCTTTATCTGCAAAACATAAGTGTGTGATTACAGGTCCAGGCCTAGTCACTTAACTGTAGTGTTTTCCTTTACAATTTTTAACAAAACACTGTAACAGTGTAAATGAACCTTTTCTTTGTATATAATTTAGCAGACAAAAATCTGGCTGATTTTAACAGTTTTACAAAAATCAATTTTAGCTGTAAACATGTGTATAATAATACTTTATGTTTTCGTTTTAAAGAACTTCCTTCTTGAAATTCAGTTGGCTTTCATACTGCAACTTGAATAAAAAGCCATTTTTGAGTCTAGCTTAAGGACTAATGTAGGTATGGTTTGCTAATATGTACAGGTGTTTATTCTATAAATAAACAGAATAAAAGTATTTGTTTAAATCATAGAGAAGTCAATAACATTAAGGAAGTACTTGTTAAAGAAATACTTCATAATAAACTTGAGTTATTGATCAATTTTTATAATTAGTGTTCTTAACTGTTAAATTATACCTTATGTGTTTTATTATTCACATAAACCCCCACTGTGCACCTCAAACTATAAACACTGGCATTTAATCAATTTACAGATAGCCGACCAATAAGAATGAGGTAACCATGACAGTAAAGTCACATGATCTGCATCTGTTTAATGAGCCTCTTTTGATAACAGAGGCCTTGCTCGTTCAACCCTAGTGTGCTAAAAATAGACCAGATGTACATGTGGTTTAGTAGTGAATTGCAAATGGCAGCATACATAGTGTAAAGAAGTTTGGTCTCAGAGTGAAGAAAAACAGAATTAAACAGCACAGAATGAAAGGTATAAATGTAGATAGGTTGGACTTTGTTTTTAAAATTTCGCGCCTTAATTACAGATACCAGAAAATTGATAATATTGTTCTTATTTATTATTATGCTGCACAATGTTTTTCTTTTCTTGCTCAGTTATAGATAAGGCAGTGTGTGTATAACTTTGCAGAGATCAGTTCAGTTTGAAACCAGGTGCGTATATTGATGGGGGATGAGGGGCTAAAATAATACATATTTTGTTAATCAGAATTATGTATATATAGTACTGCATTTAATTTATAAAAGTAAAAATATTGATCCAAATAATTAATTACTATTATAATGTTAATACTTTTTCTAGTGTTTTTTTGGGACGTCAAGTTCTAGGTTTAATTTCAGTAATATTGAAGAACAAACAAATCTCGGCATTAAAACTAAAGTTTCAAAATTTGTACTATGATTTTTATGCTCTTTAAAGGAAACATACAGTAAGTTACGAAGCGCAGTGTTCGTTTGTATGTCAATTTAATGCATTTTTTTCCTGTCAAATTTAATGGATTGTGTAAGTTTAAGCTGAATCTTGCATACTAAATACAGGGACAAGTGGAATACATTGTTGTCTCAGCATCCCCCCCCTCCCCCCCAAATGCCACCAAAACTCCATCAACTGTGCAGTCGTTCAAAAGCTTGTTGGTTGTTATGATAATGGTTCACTCTTATTATAAGATGATCTAAACTTTCTGGACAATTGCTGGCTCTTCCATTTATAAAGTTATACAGGAAAAGAATCTGCACATTATTTTAGGATGAAATACGTCATGTTTTCCACAAACATCATGCAGTTACTAACTTACGCGTCAAATTGTATTCCATGTTTAAGTTACTATGAAATGTTGCTTCGCACTGAACATAGGTCAGTCGTTTGGATGCAAAAAATGAAATCTTAATTCTGAGCATCCCAACTCTTGACTGTATTTTTATCAAAAATGAAATACACGAGGGACACATTTATTATTTCTTAAAAAAGTGTTGCGAGGCTACTGGCGGGACGATACATATATTGCGATATGAAAGGACAATTATACACAAATCAGGTTGCGACACGTCAGCACTTTCTTAAATCATAGAACAGTTAACCATAGACATCAGTCACATTGTCAATAACAACATGGCCCCAGGTTACCCACTAGCAACTAGACACACTGCAAGTCCAACACATACATGAGAACCAGTCTTCTATTATATAGCTTTCAGAAAATATAGCAGAGCAGTCTCTGATATTTAAAAAGTAATATCACCAAAACTAATAATGATCTTCAATCGATCCAGGAAATGAAAAAAGAGCAATGTATGGTGCAAACTACATTGTTTCTTTCTTTATATTTTGATTCTGTGTCCATAAGAAACTAGCTGCCAAGACTTGACAGACATACTTCAGACCTAAGTACCTTAATTAAATAAGTAAAACAAGTTATTGTTTCATACGTGCATGGTTTTGGTCTAAAAGTAGGTGTACTTCAACAGTGACTGTCATCTCGAATGTAAATAATTGAACAGTAACCTTGAATTTATTGGCATAAGAACGTGTGTCATTGGGTAGTTTTGGAGAGTTTTTGGTAGTTTCTCCCTTGTTTGGCTGAGTCAGTCTGAGGCCCTAATAAGATATGTATGTCTAAGCCCCACATTGTAGGCATTATTACTGTGACCAGTCCTCCTTAAAGTTGCTCTACATGTGGTATTGTGTATAGGTATTGATCACTGTATGTTAAGATTGATGTTTTGGAAAACGATAGAAGTAGAAACAAAACATCAGTTATTGCAATAAGTGGGCTGCTGGGACCACTCCAGGGCCTGCATATGAGGGTTCTGTTCCATGAAAAGTTACAGTAGGAAGCACCACACAGGAAGTGATAAATATGTGGCTTGGCAGGGACTCAAACCTGTCTTCAGAACTTAAGCTGTCAGGGTTGACACTATCCAGCATTCTAGCTGCTTGCATCCTCTTCCCATTTCATGATCAAATTCTATACTCTGTCAGATATGATCACAATAACGTTCAGGAGTAAGGTTTTATGTGACTAAGGGCTTCTTAGCGTGAGTCACCATTAATTACTGCAGACTTGGATAGTAGGAAGGTTGTGATAAACTTCTTGGCAATGTAGGTTCGATCCTTAGTCTGGTCATTTGAGGTGTGTATTGGGCAAGACACCTAATGGCAACCAATAACCAGGGTTTGATTCTCAGCAAAACACCTAACACAGATAAAAAAAACAGGTTCAAACCATATCTTTACTTTTGCGACTAAAGGCAGAATTTACCAGAGTTGAAGGTTCTTCATAGGATCTGCATAGGATGGTCGGGTACTATTAGTTACTGTCTGTCTGAAAGTAGTAGTGAATGGAAGGTGTTGTGCAGAAGTCTAATTCCTTTTATTACATGACCTCTGTAAATATATTTGTCACCGTAATGGAATGGTTTGGATGACATGCTGGTTTTGTCTGCCTCAAAGCATTTTTGTGCTAGTGCTGTAAGTTCTTCTGTTTAAATCAGATTTCACACGGACGAAGCATGTCTGTATCATGCAAGATTTGGATCATCTTGGTTTAACTTGAACAGTTAAAACAGGGTGATCATAAACCTCTTCAAATACTTTGGTCAAGTTTGATAATCTACCTGATTTTTGCTATGTTACATAATCAGTAAAGTTGCCGTCGGCAATCTGGAGTTGTGGCCCTTGAATTGTTGGAATTCAACCCTGCTCTTTAACTTGAACATTTTTAGCAGATCATCACCAAACTTGTCAAAATTAATGTTTATGGGTGTTATTTCTTGACAAAGTTTAATATAACCAGTGAGATCCCCTAATGTACTCCGGTGTTATTGTCCTTGAATTGCCAAAATTTTCAAAATCAACAGGGTCCACTCTCTTGAAAATGTTTCATCTAGTCATCACCGATCCTCGTCACAATGTTTATGGGCATAAAAGCTGGTCCAAGTACTTTACTGTTCAGTTAGATCACCCCAGGCATTTCAGGGTTATGGCCTTTGAAACTGCAAACTTCCATTTGGGTTTGTGCAATCATCACCAATGTTCATGAGAATATTAGCACTGCCAAGTTCTGTATCCTAGTCATATCAATGAAGGCACTTAGGAGTTACTGCCCTTGAAATGGTGGAATTTTATCAAATTAACATAGCCTGTGTTTTTATCTTTGAAACCCGATATGCAATTTTTACCAGTTTAGTCCCACATGGTATTCTTATAATCAGCTCTGTTGCTCCAGTCATTATGAATGATAAGGATTGAGCAGGGTAAATTACTCTTGACTCATATCTGTTCAAATTATGGCTCTTATTGGACTGTGACGTTTTACATGTAAGCTACTATCATGCACATATCTCATTATCCACTTACCAGATTGAAACTTCATTTATCTTTTTTGAAGCATAAGTAAGGCAGAGGTCAAAGTCATGTTTCCACAGCATTAAAATACGTTTTCTACACTGCCTCCATTGGCAATTTCTGGTGGAAAATTTATCGGTTACATCCAACAGATACTAAGAAATGCATGAATCTGTTCACTAAATTACTTAAAAAATTCAGTTGTTGCACAGTACAAGGATGTGCCATTGGCCACCTCTAAAGCCAGTTCTGCTTAATGTTATTTATGCCAGAATTTTTTTTTTTCATTAATGTTTACCATAGAATAACTATGTCATTCACTCGACCCTGCTCTCTTACTTAAAGGGTTTGCCTAAAGAGAGCATATTATGTAATGTTCTTCGACACGCAGTTAAGTTTTGAGTGGAGGTCATTTTCTCAAAAAACCATCAAGGCTATCACTTCTAAACTTTGAATACTTCTTAACTATCAAATGTAATTTATAAAAGTACTTAGACAAGTGTTATGGTTCTTAAACTTTATACACACATTTACCATGGACAATGGGGGTATTATAGTTAACAGTATTTTATATGCAAAGCATGGCTGTTTAGCCTGTCTGTAGCTCACCTTAGCACAAAGTGCTCACGGTGAGCAATTGTGACCACTCGATGTCCGTCGTCGTGCGTCCAAAAAAAAGGGTTCAGATGACAGCTACTTAGGGATGTAATCGATTCAAACGATATCGATATATCAACGATAAAACATTTTCGATTCGATATCGATTGCCGTTTTGAAAAATCGTATATCAAATAATGTTACACCGTGCAATGATCTACAGTTTCACGTTCGAAAATTCCATTAAAACTCAACCAGAATATCAACAATCACTCTACCCAGAGTTCAGTGTTTTTCTAACGAATGATAATTTAATGAAATGTGGTCTCATAGGCAAAAATATTTCAGTACTGCATTAGGTTGATATATATTATACACCATAACCTTATGTTTAGTACAAATAAAGTAAAGAGATTTGGTAGAATATTTAGTCAGTGACTATTTTATGCCCATGTATTGATATATCGCTGTATCGTCGATATTTCTAAATTGATATATCGATACAAAAATTTTAATCAATGACATCCCTACAGCTGCTCTTACACCATGTACACCATGTTCACCACTATACCAATTCAGACCTTAGATGGTCCTCTAGCTGAAGTACTCAAACCATTCCGATACATGGCGCAAACTAGCCAACAGAGCTAAAAATAGTAAAACCATTAAATAACATCTCTTAAACCAGTGGGCCAATTTCACAGGATTGTTTGGATGGTTTTGTACCGAAATGGCCCCCTGAGCTAAAAGTATAAAAACCTGTAAATGACATTTTCCTCCTTAATCACTGGTCCAGTTTCAATGAAACTTCACAGGATTGTTGCTTGATTCCTCCGCTACAAATATTGCTTACAAAGCTCTGCTCCAATGCACAATTGTTGTCTATTTATCAGGATATTGCAGATGTTCTCACTCAGGTGAGCAATATAGGGCTATTTTGGCCCTCTTGTTAGAGATAGGACATTATGGATTTAATGCATGCAGCAGTTGGATAGGGGCCATAAAAAAAGAATTCAATTGATCGTCTCCAAAATTGGTCACAATGTGTATGGACATGCTTTGTTGGTAAAGTTAGTTACCAAAATGGATCGTCCCTGGGGCACTTCAAGTTACTGCCTTTGCATTGACTGAGTTTAAAAGTCAAATAAGTAATGTCCTCTGTCTATTTCTTGACACAAAACCTCATTAAAATTTGCATGGCCAGGCTCAATTATAAGCCAGGCACTGAAGTTACTGCCCCTGAATTGTCAAAATACTACAGAAACAGACCTTGTTTAATGAATCAACAGTCACTTTGATAATTTTTATGTCATGTATAGCTCCAAAAGTATATGGCATCATAAAGTAAAAACTTTTAGTCTAATTGAAAACATGAGGTTTTGTTTGTAGTGCTCATGTAACTCAGAAAGTATATATATACCGGTATGACCTGGAGTCATGAAGCCTTGCAGAAAAGTTATTCAGGGTGAAATCTTGTACACTGGACTTTTTGCTTGTAGCTGAACCCAGAATAGGCAGAGTTATTTCCTTTGAATTAGTGAAAATCAGCGTTGCTGCATGTTATTCAAGTGTTTATGACAAAGATTCATTAAAGCTTGCAGTAATGTTATTCAGTGTGTTAAGTTGTGCACCTGAGTTTTTTTTGTGATTGCACTTATTAAAGGCAGAGTTATAGCCCTTGAATTTGTGAAAATCAGTATTTTTGAACTTTAATATGTGTAATTTCAAGTGTATGACCTAAAAGTCATAAAGTTACCTAACAGATATGTTGATTATTATGTAAAGGTGAGTACCTGGGTTCTTGTTAGTGGCTGCTCTCATTATATGAGAATCAGTAAAAAAATCGGTAGTTATTAGCTTTTGTCACACGTAACTCCAAAAGTATTTGACTTAGTGTCTTGAAACCGCACATTAATGTTGATCAGGATGTGAATCTGTCATTTTGCTTGTAAACTTTATAAAAACAATGAATTTAATTTACCTCAATATTAAATTATGAATTTAATTTTTACTACAATGTGTGGCAAATGTGAAATGCTAAACTACAATCTAAGTCCACCTTAATTTTGCAAGCGGATCGACATCTCTTAAAGTTCTTGGTTCATTTGTTTTTAAATATTTTAATATATTGAGGAAAATATGCAAGTTTGTAAACACACACTGTCATATGCATTGATCTTCTAAGCTACCTAAATAATAAATTTCCTCTTTTTTCATATACGAAAGGTTTTTAATTTGAAACTTATTTCCAGGTAGGGCAGGTTCAGAATGACCACATGGTTTTTTAACAATGATAAGAATTGTTATTTGTAATTTCTCTTCAGTCTTCAGGAAAAAAATGTTTCAAATGCAGAGATTTTCTGTAGTCTATATGAGAGAGGTCTGTTTGGACTAGTGTAGCGTTATATATTGACTTTTCTATTTATAGATCTGTGTTCTTTCTCTGCAGGCAGCAGTCGAAGTGCCATGAAGGAAGAGAGTATGTCTGCAGAGAAATCTCGTATTGGTACCAGAAGTACAGGTATGAATAATTTGTTGTCTGTACAATCATGCTTAAATCATATCATAAAAAAAATTACTACTTGGTGTCCGTATGTCTGTCTGCGCAGCATGTATCGTTTATTCTCTTATTCAAGGATTTGAAGATTTGAATTTTGCGTAAAGAAAGAATTTGAAAGGTTCTCAAAACTCGGTGTTTGAAACACTTTAGAAGTAATTAGACCAGGAAGAAATGTCTGTGGAAGGGATAACATAGAAGTTCGGTGAATTAAGTTCGTGGAAAAAAGACTTTCATGTGTTATATAGTTCTTAGCGGAAATAATATGTTGTAAAACATGGAAGTGTTTGAGTTTTGTCATAGATGAAGAACCTGAGTGTTGCCACCTAATTCTTTGGGGGACATATTCTTCTTGTGGATCTTTGTTGGTGTTAATCATGTACATGTTTTACCCAGAGATCAAAGGTCATGTGGCTTTATGGGTGCACTCTGTCTCAAACTCTTTAATGTATTTTCAAATTTTTGAAGCCCATTTGCATAAAATGTTCAGCAAATCGAGAAATTTTGCATACTGTTTAAAGTTGGATAGTATTTTTACTACCTCAAAGGTCAAGGTCACCTCTGACTGTTGCATCTGGCCTATAACTTTTTATGCAACAAAGGATTTTAGTAACTTCTAAGTTTTTGTGTCTGGTTAACATGGTTAATAACTCCCTTGCACATCATGTCAGAGTATTGTCCCAATTTACAGTACCGTATTATAATACTTAACGTCACCTTTTCACTTCCTCTAAGGTCAAGAGCACAGTCAGAGGTTGTTTTTGTCAGGCCAGTTGGCGGTGCCCGGCTCATCATAGTTGTCATTTGGGTGGTTCAGTGTATGCACATGGGATTGTTTGGGCTGTAACGTCGTCATGCATGAAATGATTTTAGATTGACTTGGCATAATTTATCAAGTGCAGAGTCGGGTCTGTAACCCAAAGATCAAGGTCACACTTAGAGATTAAAGTTAAAAATGGACACATGAGATCTTTTCCAGGCTGTATATCTTATTTATTGAAAGATTTTGAATTGACTTGGCACATGTGTTCACCACAATGGGATAGCATGTCAAGTGCAGACCCAGGTTTTTAGCTAGCAGGTCAACGGTCACACTTAAAGATTGAAAGTAAGAAATGGACACTTGCCATCTTGTCTGGGCGAAAACTTCCTTATGCATTGAAGGATTTACTGGACTAAATACATGACTGTATCTATTATATGCCTATAGATAT
This sequence comes from Saxidomus purpurata, assembly GCA_022818135.1. Classification (NCBI taxonomy): domain Eukaryota; kingdom Metazoa; phylum Mollusca; class Bivalvia; order Venerida; family Veneridae; genus Saxidomus; species Saxidomus purpurata. Next base: position 2,879,434 of record JAFMSR010000017.1, read on the forward strand.
TCTGTCAAAAATACAACCTTTATTCAGCCATCAAAATAATATGGCCTGACAGAAAAAAAATCCGTATTGTTTGTATGTGCAATACAGCCAGTGCCACTGTTTGTAAGAGTGCATTTAATTTGCCCTAAATACACATACGTAATACATTGCTTTACTGGGGCGTTACTACTTGTTTATATGATGACGTCCATAAAATGACCTTGCATGCTATGTATGTTTTGCGCTAAAAATAGTTTTTCTTCAATTTTATGCTTTTTACACGCAGACAAGTGTCAATAGGGTATTAATAAAAGGGTTATCAGTATAGTAATGAGATACAAAAGCCAGATTGGCTCTCGTCTAGGTCGGATCATACTCATGCCATGCAGTCTTATGATCCGACACAGGAATCGAGCAAATTCGGCATGCTGGATCACATTAATTACTATACATATAACCCTATTTTACTACAATGAGACAACATGTTACATGCAAGATCCAGGTCTGTAGCTCAAAGGTCAAGGTCACGCTTAGAGATTAAATGTCAAAAATTAGGCACTTAATACCTTGACCTGGTTTAAGTGTTGGTGGGCTTGACATGTTGCCCATGGGCATCTAGTTTGTGTTTCAGCATTAATTGATATTTGTCAATATTTGTATCAGGTCTTTGTTATTAATTTTGTTATTCTTCAGTAGATTTTAGTACTTTTAAGTGCATGCTTATTTAACAAATCTTACAACCCCTCAAATGTGCTGTATTGGAATCACCCCATCATGTCCGGAATTCTGTCAGTTTAAGTTGATAACTCTTTGTGCTCTTTCTATACATGTACACTATTATAATTGCAATTATTTTGTTTTTCATGGTGTGTAACTCTGTTTATGTTTAAATATGAGTTATCTCCCTTCATACACTCAATATATATATTAAAAGAACTGCAGTGCCGCTGGTAGTAATCATTTGAGACTTCGCAGAATGATTAGAGACATTTACAGAAAGTTTAATACAGAAGAACCCTGACTACTTTAAAACTATTGATAGGAATTAAATGAAACTCTGCATACTGAATAGGAACATTTGGAACTCTGCTTTGGTTTAAATTAATTATCTCCCCATTGTACACTTAAGTCCATAAAAGCCTCAACTCAGCCAGTTCAAGTCAGTAGCAACAACAGAGGTGTGTTATAAACCTGTTGCATAATGCAGGGGGCTGGATGTGGGGGCGGGTAGGGGGGGGGGCGGGGCAGGGCAAGCCCTGGGCAGGGGCCAGAGGCCCCGAAGCTCCTGGTTTTGAGCAATTTCTGAGGGCTTCTGATGCATTACCTAGAAAGGAAATCTATACAGGACAAGCAGTCTTGCCAAACGTCACAAAAGCAACCGAAAAGTCTGGTTTAGCAACCACTACCCCCATTTTCCACCATTAGAATCTGTTTCGCTTAACCATTCCAATCTCCACTTATTCTTTGCTTCTCTTTGAGTTCCTTGATATTATATCCCAGTGGTAAAAACTTCATGTTTCATATAATTACGAAAAATAACTGCTTTCAAATTTGTTCCTATCGTTAAAAATCCGCCATTACTGTATACAAGTGTTGCAAGAATCGATCATTCCTATTGGGTAAAACATCAAATTTTAAGCCAATGAAAATGCGCGATAGATTACATGACAGAACGCTGATACTATGCCGGTCTCACGTTCCGCGTTTTTTCGGCGCTGACTTCGGAGGTTCCGCTGGACTGAAGCCCCCTCCCCGGCTGGAGGCTTCCGGACGTGTAAGCCCCCTCCCCCAATAATTCTCCTCGGATTTTTGGGGGGGGGGAAGCGACCTGGATTGGCGCCGGAATTCCGGTATAATCCGGAACACTTGCACCCCTGATAATGTCCTTGGAGACAGTCATGTTATGAAAATAGTTCTGTTAGTTCACAGAGAAAATTATCTGAAAGTTAAAAGTGCATAAAGGAAAAAAGAGTGAAATTGGGGTTTTCTTTTAGCAATTAATGGTGTGAACATGCTTGAATATAGAAAATGTTGTGATGAGATATTTTGACCCTGTTGACTTGTCCATCTTTCAATATTTATATTACTGTTAGTTGTTGTGACTGGTGCTTAGACTGTAGAGCAAAATAGTGTAGATCATGATCTAACTGAAGGGATTGTAGGCTAAATATTATCATCTTCTTTGCTTGCATGGGAAGAATCGTTTACCTCCAGCAGGGTTTATAGGGTTGTATTACATACTTGTGTATATTAATATGTACAAACATTTTGGCAGTGGATCAGACTGGATTTATTCACAAGTGCAAGCTAGCTCTCAATATTTGTGTACACAGTGACTTAGTCTGGAAAAGTCTGTAACTACACCGCTTATCTCAACTGCTGTATCTTCTATTTTCTACAAGACCAGCTCCCTCCCCAGTGTCCACTTTCAAAGCCAATAGTTTACGACTGTGTAGAGCTACTGAGGTATTATAATTTGCCTGTTTACATTGATAAACTGCAGACATATGTGTATAGCAGTTGTCGGATTGATAAATAACAGGGGCGATAAAATTTGAGGCACAAGAGGGGGATAGTGTTTATATTGGTTTAGTCATACAGGTATATAACCCTAAAGTAGTTTCACTGCTACAACCTAACTGTACACTTTTGTTAGAAAAAAAAGTATGTTATAATGTGGAACAATGTTGTGAAAGATTAAGGTCACCTATTTTACTGTTTAACTGAATGAATATATGTTACATCAAACACTTAATAGTTCAATGATTTAATGTTAAACTTACATTGGTGTTATATTTACATTCAGTCTTACATTCAGAGATTATAGCTGTACTGAAATGGTAGAACTGTTTAATAATGTATTGATTTGTTAAGCAACGGAACTGGTGACCCTGGTCTGGTTACATCTTTCTGGTTGTGACTTTAAAGTGTTAATTGAAGCAGTGTGAAATATTATTCTACATTTGGTGTTAGTCTGTCTATTAATCAACATTACCAGTTTCACAGACATGTTACAAGATGCCTAAAGTTAGACGTTCCCTACACTCAAAAGGTATGTTTTAAAAGACTTTTAAAGTTGAAACTGTCGTGTCGTTTTCTTTATTTTGACGCAAATTACATCACAAGTTGCGAGGCTTATATATGGTTAGGTGAAGGTTCAAATTCTGTGTATTTTATCACTCCTAAAGGTGTATGTATCCAGCTTTTATGGAACCTAGCTGTATCTGCTAGTCTACCATGTACAGTAAACTCTGTTTATAACGAACTCCTTTAGACCATTTAAATGTGTTCATTATATCCGGAGTTTGTTATATCCGTATACCATTTTCATATGCAATAAATAAAGAAGAAACAAATCCGGTGAGAAAATTTGTTCCTTATATCCGGATTTTCACTATATCCGGAGTCATTATATACAGAGTCTACTGTAGAAGACAGGGGCCTGAAAGTAGAAAATCACCATCATGATTCAGCAATATTTTTTCAGGTCGTCTTAACAGAACACCGTCACGAAGCCTAAGAGCAGTGAAGTCCGTAACGTCCAGTCCGAGAAGCCCATTAGCAAGAACTTCAAGATCGCTTAGTCCGGGAACATCATTGCTGAACTTGCGGACAAAGAGGGCACGTTTAGACAAAGAAAAAGGTGAACGATGAAATACTTCGAATAAATTTGTCTAACTTTATACTAAATTTTGAAGTAAGATATGTTTATATCATTACACCTGCCACAAAGACTAGTATGTATGTAATGCTAATTTAACATTTTTACAAGTCATCGTATGTTGTTTACCTGTCATAAATATTCTGTTACGATTGGCTGAGAACAGTCACATGCCAAGTTTGCAAAATAACGTGGAGATCCAAGTGCCATTCTCTGGGTCTACACATACTTCAATAATTATTTATAAGAAGTCAATAATATACACCAAACACCCCACTGGAAGTTACGTAGTGACTTAAAAAATTTCTTTCATTAAATTACCTTCAAATAAACGGGAGGGAAAAAGCTGTAATCATAACAGCAACCCCGCACGAACTGCAGGTTGCCCGTGAGGTAAGCAGTTGTCTATAAAAAGATCCGAGGTTCATATGGAGGCAGAATAGTCAGGGAAATCACCCAGGCACGGTGAAGGTTTCTGCTACTGAGCGTGTGAAGTACAGATGTCATCTGAAGACTCAAAATTGCATTTTTTACTCTAATTCGCCACCTAAAATCATCCTATGACCTCTGCAGTTCCGTACTTAAATGTGTTTTTGATTTCGGATAAAATGGCACCAGTTGATTGTTCAACAATATCATCCGAAAAGCCTAACATATTATTACAGTTTTGCTGTTTCCTGTTTGCCAGACGGTTGTTGTTATGGATTACATTCTTCTTCCCTAGCTCAATTTGACGGTATTTTCATGATAAAGCTTCATTAGATAAGTCAATCTAAAGTTTTCAGGGGGTGCTTAACTTTTTTCTTTGTGTATATATAGTTTTATTTAATGAATTTCTTTGGGAGGTTTAATATTATGTCTTTTAGGCATACAATATAATAATTGCAGACTAAGGAATATTAGTATGAAAGTTCATTACATTTTATATGTTATTTATTACAACTTAGCGAATAATTTACACCTCTACTGTTGAATGCCATACATTAATAATTGTCACACACAGGGACAATATCTCAAAAACAGTTGTCTGACTTTGGTGAACTCTTTAGATTTTTGGTGGACTCTTTAAATCAGATGTGATGTTAATGTGACATTCATTTCAATGATACTGAAGTTTTCGCTTAAAATACAAGGTCAAATTATAGTGTAACTTTACAATAGAAACCCACATTTAATACATGAACGAGTTGATTGTATGAAACGAGGTTTACAGCTAGAAAAGTACTATAAATGGTGACAATGATTTGTTCAGTGATTAATTGGTTTAAATGGTTGTCTTGACTGATAGAGTAACACTTTTAAGACTTGAGGAAATGACAGTTTAAAATGTTGAGAAGGTTGTTAAATGTCAAAAGTGTAACAAAGTAGTTTTTATAAGTTTGATTACATACATGTATATGCAAAAATTAAGACGGCTGTTTACATATATGTTAATGCATACTGTTTGACATGGGGGTACATGTAGTAGTCAGTTTTTGTTGTAGGATATAAACTACCAAAATTAATGTATTTGTATTCTGTATTAAGTTTTACTCCTCTGTTTTGAGGAAAGTGATTCTGTCGACCATATCATGATCAGCCTGCACTTTCAAGCAGTTTGATCAAAATCTCCACTGTTTACTTGTCCGTCAATAAATTTTTAGCTAGCACCCCTTAGAAAAATTAATGTTACTGTCCAAATTGAAGTCCGGGGTAAGATTAATCATACAGCCCTGATTGTCGTTCAGTTCTTGTTGCCATTCTCATTCAGTACTAGAAATTGGCATGGATTCCATAACCAGAACACTGTATAGTTTGTATCATAATCTCTCACCTAAACTCATTGTTATGTTGCCAGCAGACACAAGGATGAAGGCTGTTTTTTAACTCTGCCAGTTTCATGTTCCAGGATGTTATTGATTATTTCTCATTCCAAATATCTTCAGAAGAATGATATCAATAATGTCAGTGTCTTCAAGATTGAGGTTATTTCACTGAACATCAGGTTCATTACCATACATGTATAACGGAGACTTTGGGCAACTAAGTAAATGACCAGAAATTTCCCCACCCTTATTTCCACCCTTAAATTTCCGCCATCTCTCTTTATCACCAGTCTGAAATATGTATGTATGTATAACGTTACTCATCAATTGCAATGCAGGGCTTTTCGATAATATAGATGCATACAGTTTGGAGAGTTGCCAGCAGACACCATTGTTCCAGTAATTTTAGAGAATATTTTCGCGATTATTTTTTTAGAATATTATGTTTCTGAAAATAAAGGTAGCACTTCAGAATGAAATTTCCCAGAATTCCAAACCTATTTTGAATGGCTTTGTAAACTAGTGGATGTTAGTTTTGTTACATTAAGGCACATTTAACATTAACAGTTAAACCATTATGCATCATTAAGTGAATTGTACTTTAAGTCTTAATTGGAATTTTGCAGAAACATTGAAGGCGTCTAAGCCAGCAGACACTACCACAAAACATGTCACCACGCCGAGCACAGAGCAGACTCAATCCGGTTCACAGGGTACCCAAAGTGGCCAGGCCAGTCAGACCATCCAAAATACCTCAAAAGGTGCCGGAATACGCACCCGCCTTTCAACAGGAAGTATACACATGAACGGAACTATGACAATCTCGGCGGCAAAGGAAAAAGCTGAAATGGATCAGATTATGAAACAAATTGCAAATAGTGAGTCGATGTATATAAGTGTGTTTACTACAACAGCAAGTTAAATATATTAAACATGTAACAAATTGAAATCATTGGGTTGTATGTATTAGCATGTTGTCTGTCTGTTGAACTCTTATGAATTAAAATTACACAATATCTTTTCCTTCAAGTAAAGAAAGATAACTGGGACATTCAGTTTAAGATGTTGAGAGTGCTGTTTCGGCGGCAGGGAGAGGTGCAAGTACTGTTTCAGTGGCAGGGAGAGGTGTGAGTACTGTTTCGGCGGCAGGGAGAGGTGTGAGTACTGTTTCAGTGGCAGGGAGAGGTGTGAGTACTGTTTCAGGAGAGAGGTGTGAGTACTGTTTCGGTGGCAGGGAGAGGTGTGAGTACTGTTTCGGTGGCAGGGAGAGGTGTGAGTACTGTTTCGGTGGCAGGGAGAGGTGTGAGTACTGTTTTATTGGCAGGGAGAGGTGTGAGTACTGTTTTATTGGCAGGGAGAGGTGTGAGTACTGTTTCGGTGGCAGGGAGAGGTGTGAGTACTGTTTCAGTGGCAGGGAGAGGTGTGAGTACTGTTTCAGTGGCAGGGAGAGGTGTGAGTACTGTTTTATTGGCAGGGAGAGGTGTGAAATGTTCCCTGAACAAACTCAAACCATGGCCAGGTCACCTGATGCATGTCCTCACAAGACACTTGATATGGTGTTAACTAACTACCATGACAATCGGAGTAAAAAATGCAAAATCAATATAATTGAATGTGTACAATTATTGGCAGACTTAATTTTTCACTGTATATTTAGTGATCCTCTGAAAGGTTCACAGTAGCAAATTTATTACATGTATGTTCACTTCAACATGATTATTATTGTCAGAAATTAGCGGAACTACATTCATCCGTGTAGTATTAAGCTAGAGGTAATGTAGCAGAATTTGACGTAGTAGTCCCCACAGTAAACCATTGCTTATCTCAGACTATAACATGCTTGTTTTCCTTCTTTGATATGGACAAACAAACAGAGCCAATGTAAAGTAAATATTCAAAACTATTTGCTGTTTTGTTGTTAATTCGCAAACAACTTGTTGAGTTAAGACATTTCAAGTACACAGTATATCTTCCCATGCCACAATTACGTATTGATCATTTTTTCTCCAGAATCTTAGAGAAATGCTATGTAGATGGTTTATTGTGAAATTATTGCATCTTTATATAAACAAGGAATGACATACAATAGGTTACTGATCGGTAATTCTAGAGAATCTTACACAGTAAAGAGAGTAGAATAACTGACAGAGTAGACTGGTTTAACAACTCTTTCCCCTTCTTTTGACTCCAAGGTAACCAAGAATCACATTTGATAAGTCTGTTGAGATGAGCTTGGATTGAGACATATTTTTGATAGATATTTTTCTTTAGAAGAGAAAAGGGACTACAAGAGGTCTCTCTCAATCTCAACAGAGTTTATACGTCTACTGATTGAGTTGTAAAAACTAGAACAAAAGTCAAAACAATGGAAATCATTAAATCAAATGTAATTTCAAGTAGCTGTATTGTTGATGCTGTTATTGTTGATGCTTATGTTATTGCAGCTGACAGTCTTGTTGTATCTAAAGCACCTACCACATTAACAAAGAAGAGAGTGGCTCAGGCAGTGATACCACCTCTAGAAGGGTCATTGACCGATCACCCGCCTCCTAAGAAGAGAAAAATAGGCAGGAATGATGGAAGTGGAGAGGTAAATGTACATGAACTCGTAGCTGGGTTTTGTTCAAATTTAAACATTACAGTCAGCTTGCATTAATCAGAGTTCCGTTGTCACCATTGTTGTGCAAACAATCTTGTTTTATGGCAAAAAAAAAAAAAAAGTGATATGATGAGCGAGTTTTGTTGTCAGTTTCAATTTTTTTTTGCCACTTTGAAAACTGTGTATGTAACAGTGTTGCATTTGGTGATTTTGGGGAATAACAGGTGACACCCTGTCAAAGGGATTACAAGTTAATTGTTATCATACAATGTAGATCAGTAAAGGCTTATCTGTACACACATCCTCACTTACTTGTTTTCTATTATCTTTAAATTTTACATATTGTAGATGGCCTAAAAACCCCTTGGTCCAAAATGGCATAGTCAAACCCCTCCATGGCTTTACATGAATTTCATTAAAAAAAATTTGTTCAATTTTTGCGCTATAGTAAAGTAAAACTAGAGACAAATAAAACATTTAGTAATTTTTTGTCATTGAATATATGCTTTCTACTTGTAAAATTCATTGAGGTGATTATGAGTACCATGCCATTTTTGGACCAAGGGGATTTTAAAGTACACTCATTGTAGATGTCTGCCTTTTCTCTTTAGCAACAAAAAGGCTTCGAGGGGTATTGCAAAAATTGTGTAGTAGTAGATCTAGTATGCAACACCATATAATGTGGTAACCTCGTCCCTTTGTCTATGTCGGAGCAATATATAACATAAAAGATGCATTAAAACTTTTCAATGTGCAGTTATTTTCCATAGGTAAAGTCCAATAGTGACTTGGTTTCAAATCACTTGATTGTTACCTAGCGTTATGTTAATTGTTTGAGAACTTGTTTTATTTCCAGGAAAATTGCAATGACTACTTCTGTTGGTTGTGCCATAAAGAGGGTATGCTTGTATGTTGTGAGTTGTGTCCGCGAGTCTACCATACCAAGTGTCTGGGACTGAGCGCAGCATTACCTCAGGACTGGGTGTGCCCAGAATGTGAGGTAAATCTTATGACAGTTTGATATTACGCGCTTCTGATTTTTACTAAAAGCTGCAGGTCTTTAGACTCAGATAGGGCCCCTTCTAGCCTTTAAACAGCCTCACATCTGACTTATGGAAACATATGATAGTAAACTATGTCCTTCTGGAATGATAGTCTTAACCTTCCACTTGAATTATCACGTACTGGTTGTTGAAATTCACACACTACATATACGATTAATTTCCTCCCAATGATGAGCCTTCTTAATAAATACCCCCCTCAATTAAAATGATACTCGTTGAACAAAATTTTAATAAGTATGTTCTTCCTGTTCACAAATTATAATCGTTTTGGTTCCTAGAATGTTGAAAGATTGTTTCAGGATCACATTGAATTTACTGAATAATAGATATAGACAAATAAATTTACTGAAAGGAGAATGATGGAACCATGTTCTATTCACTCTAAAAGAATGCTGACAAATTTAGTTCTTTTGTAATTTCATAATGAATAAGAGTTGCATGAAAGCCTTTCTTCATTTTTGCAATATCATTGAAAAAAAAAATACTGCACTCTATTTCTAACATGTACTGATTTTGTATTGTAACAACTATCTGAGCTTGGAATACAAAAATCTCATTAAAGAAAATTCTTCTAAATGTTTTAGAAAATAATGAGAGCAGAGTGTGTGGATACACGGTCTAAATCAATGGAAATGTTGACAATAGAACAGTTGTGTACCCTCTTGAAGTATGCCTTGGAGAGAATGAAACATGCTGGGGTAAGTTGCTCTCAGATGTGTACATTCCTGTGCAACCTTGAAAAAATAAGATAGTTCAGTATTGATAAGGGGAGCTGTGGTGTAGAGGTTGAGGTGTCTACACCTCATCCCGGAAATTGTGGGTTCGAGCCCCACTAGGTTATGACCGAACCTTCTCATATGAAACCAGTACTTCTTTTTACCAGGAGGGTCTCGAAAGTGACTCGATAAGCTACAAGCTTTCTTCACAATCAAGCTAAAATAAATTAATAAAAAAAAAATACAACTGCTGTATTGTGAATTGGGATTACAGGGCATGACATATAAGGAAAACTTTACAGACTCTTGGCTAATTGCCAAACTTTGTGTAATGTTCTCATAGAGCTTGTTTAATTTCATAAAATATATTCTCAAGCATGTTGTTAATAGTAATATCCTCTTATTTCAATCTGATGACAGAAAAGGGTCTGTAGACTACAGTAGTAGAAGTAAAAGTTGAGACTACACTATTGGGCATTCAGATTCTATTTAAACAGAGAACTTGTATGTAGATGCATATTATTGAAAAGTCTTGTTTATTTTCAGAGTGAGCCATTTCAGAAGCCAGTAGATCTGAATGTAGTTCCTAATTACTTTGATTATATCTTTCACCCTATGGACCTCAGTACTTTAGAAAAGGTTTGACCTGTGTTTTCCGACTTTCAAAAAAATATATCTTAAGTATATTAATCTGTATTTAATAGTGTCTCGCTGTGAGAGCAATATTACAAATTCTGAGTGAATAGCAGCAGGAATATCTGTTACAGGTGTATACATGGTGATATCACCTTCCTATTTTATGATTGGACTTGACGTAACTGAAGTAATACAGTAAACATGTTTTAAGATGTTGAATCTACTGTATAATGCCTAACAAAAGACAAGTCTGTATCTTCCACAAATTTAGAAATGTCCCTTACAAGGTGATGTGCTCTGCTCACCTTCCAGTGGCTGTATACACCGTGTAGATTTTGGGATCGAGTGTGGGTTAGCTCATTTACATTGTCACAATGGGTTTGATTAAGTGAGCTGAATCCACCTGTAAAGAAATAACCATGTTTCAATTGCTCTAAAAGCAGCTGTTTGTGTACAAGTTTTACTGTAGAATTGTGTTATGTAATGATTCCAGAATATCAAAAAGAAGATGTATGGCTGTACAGAAGCTTTGTTAGCTGATGCTAAATGGATCCTGCATAACTGTATCATCTACAACGGAGGTAAATACACGAGTAGTACGTCACTGATGTGAGGTTATAGGAAAACTTGCACATATGCTCAACACCAGTAAATGTAAATGATTTCCAACTGGAATATATTAAAATTGAATATATTTAACATTTTCCAGCATGTAGAAAGTAATTATTTAGTTAATATAAAATGAAAAACGTTTTTCTAACGTTTATATCCTTGTTACAAATAAATCTTTCTGGCATTTAGGTAGTATTCTAGCTTATGGAAGCAACATGTTAGAAGTTTAGAAAGGAATTGGTTAGCTTGTCTGCATATTCATGTATATTCTGTTTCTGTAATACATGTAGATTTCCTGTTTCAGCCCACAGCAAGTTAACCAGCAGTGCCAAAATGATAATTAAAATATGTAAACATGAGGTATGTATAAAACTGTCCTTGTTTTGTATTTGTGAAAATCTATGTTCTATACTATCTATTCTATAATATGCAGTGGTCATACATGTAAAGGTTACCCTGCTGTAAAGATTCATTAGGGGGTAGAATTTGTAATGATCTATGTAGACTAATGACTAGTGTAGACTATGATCAGCATGTCTAAAAGGGTCATGGTCCACACTACTGATCAATATGTAAAGTTCTGATAAGCACCTTAATAAAATATTTAGTGACACCTCAATAAAATATTCAGTGACACAGTCCAGGTTGTAAGATGAACAAATCTATTTGTAGAAGTAGGACAGAGAAGAGTATGAGAGTTAACTGAACCCTTTGTAGCTACACAAATAGTCCATGTATTTAGTATTTCCTGTCAAATAGTGCAGTTTAATGTACATGTACTTGTTTAGCAACAGAAAGTTTATAACTGACTAAATATCAGCATTTTAATCCAATGCAACAGAAATAAATGTAAAAATATACCAGATCTAAAAATTATACCAAATCTGAACTGAAAGAGAGACTTCTTATTTCTTACCACTAAATTTCAAAAGCTGATTAAAATCGATGTTTATTTCGGAAAGCTGTTAAACATCGGTTATGAACTCCAGGATATATTGATTAATAATAAAGAGGTAAACTATATCTCGAAGGGCTATTGCTCAATCAACAGAGGAATAACAATGCTGGTCAGTTTAATAGTTTGCTGGTTTGATCACGAGTTCTCCCCCGGGCTAAATTTGAATTATGCAGATGATTTCTAGGATATCAGCACAGTCAAACCTAAGTACATTTATCTTGATACAGAGTATATATTAACTCTTGATCACTGTCCAGGTGACTTATTAACAATTGTAGTCTTGAATATTTCTGAATGTAGCTTTCCCTCAGAAACAAGTAGGAACTGCTCATTTTTGTTGTTGTTTCAGATGAATGAAATAGAACTATGTCCGGACTGTTACCTCAATTCGTGTGTCAGGCAAAATGATGACTGGTTCTCTGAAACCTGTGTAAGTATTGTCGAAATATTACTTTAGACTTGGACACAGTCTGAACTAGTAAATGTTTTGTTTAAGGGCACAGCCTGAACTAGTTAACTAGTTAAGTTTTTACTTTAGACTAGGACACAGTCTAAAGTAATAAGATTCCTATGTAAGACATGGACACAGTCTAAAGTAATAAAATTCCTATGTAAGACATGGACACAGTCTAAAGTAATAAAATTCCTATGTAAGACATGGACACAGTAAAACATTTTGTAGTCTCTATATATGAATTGATTTACAAGTAACAAGATAGGAAGTAAGAGAATCACTGTCTGAGTAGTGAGTGTAAAAGTTTACACCTACTATATTTCTTTATATCAGAGAGTTCCACACACTTTGGTCTGGGCAAAGTTAAAAGGTTATCCATTCTGGCCATCAAAAGCATTACGAGAAGTTGATGGACAGGTTGATGTTCGTTTCTTTGGTGCTCATGATAGGTGAGTGTACATGCAGGGATATGCTGGGAGTGTGACTAGGGCAACGTAGGTCTTCTTTGCCACACTTTACATCTTCTGCAGGTCTTAATAATAATTAGTTGATCACATTTCAGGCAAAGTTAAAAAAAGTAGGAGCCTGAAAGTTATTCATTTTAAATACTAAGTGATTGCTTGATTTTGAATTTTCACCTAATGTATAACAAGATTATGGTACATCAGTTGATCACATATTTGTAATTATACCTTTGAGAATTAGACTAGATCACAAACTTCCTCATTACTTTGAAATCCTACAGCTTTGTTCTGACTTTGAAGATGTGTATTTGACCTTTGTAGATCATGGGTTTCTGTGTCACAGTGTTTCCTGCTGTCAAAGAACATACCTACCTCCCTACAGAAAGGAAAGAAGAATAATGGCCTTGACATGGCGATCGAGGAACTTAATCTCCATGTGAAGAAACTCAGGTACACTTACTTTAGTACAAAGATAATTGCTTCCTTGAATAACATAATTCCTAAAATCTTATCTCTTTAAAGGCTATGCCAACACCAGAATACCAAAAAGTCAGAAATCTGAGGCAAATGCTGACGTTTTTAGAAGGAGTTGGGGAGGGGGGGATGGGGTACATAGTGATTGACTCCTGTAGGTGGACCAATGAAAATTCTATGTTTGTTTAAAAGCTCAGCCTCTTCACCTCTGTTTACAACACATCCGGTGACAAAGAAAGTAGCCTGACATATTGTGAAGTATTTTCAACAACAATCTTATCAGCTGAGTCTATATCAGCAACATATGCCAGGTGTTTGAAGGTTATGAAACATATGTTGCACATCTTGCCAGAAGTACTTTACCAAGAGTCACAAAACTTCCAAGAAAGAAACAAATAAAAATTGTCCTTGACTGACGATATTGTAATGTATTTTAGAGTTTTATCGTTTGAGCCAGATAATCAGAATGACAAACGCCCCCAGAAGAGTTTTAGTTATTTTAGGTTTCTGGGGATAGTGCAAGATACAGAACTCGTCCTGTTCCAGAGATACAGTCTGGTTCCTTAACATGCCTGGTGTACAACACCCATATATCGGACCTTGGTTTTTTAAGGTCTCATCCGAAAAACCGTAAGTTATATTAGTGGAGGAGAGGGGGACTAAACCTGCGATCCCTGGATTACCAGTCCAGTGTGTTAACCACTAGACCACTGATCAGCTCCCAAGAAGATATTTACCTGTACCTATTGTATTGTTTACATGGCTGTTTTATTTCAGTATTTTCTTTTTGTGTCATTGCAGAGAAAGGTTTGGGAGCTTTGAATATGCCCCATTCAGGACACCATATGACAAAACAGACAGTTATAAACCTATCAGTCAGAAACCAGAACCTCTGTCTAAAAGCACAGCTGTCCTTAGATTGACACAAAACAGGGATTCTAAATCAGGGAGTGCTTCATCTTTTGCTAGTCATAAACCAAACATTTTACGGAAATCTGCGGTTGCAAAAATCAGAAATAAGTACAGTGCTATGGTGTCATTAAAAAAGTTAGATATTACTCCAGAAAAGGGAAGAAAGAGATCATGCTTAGGAGAAGAAGTTGAAAATAATGAGGTTAATGCAAATAGTGCTGATGAAAATTTCTCTGAACCAATCAGTGTTGATGATCAAATGGTTGAACCTGGAATACATGATGATGTTGAAGATACTGGTGAAGAGAAAGATACTGAAAATATTTCTGAAGAAATAAAATCAGATGATGATAGAACTAAAGAAAAAGTAATAAAGAAAAATTTTGTGAGTTCAAACTTAATAGAAAGAATAGAAAGTAAACTGAAAGCTCTTGATGAGCCAGTGAAAGAGACTATGCCAGTTGATTCTACTGAAAATACTAGTGACACAAGTAATTCAGTCAGTAAAGAATCAAAACTGCCAAGTACAGAGGAATCATTAGTGAAAGAAATTGATAAAACAGAAGCAGAGCAGAATGAACTTAAACCTGGTGAGAAGATCGTTGAAGATAAATCACCAGAATTGACCAGTGAAGTTGATAAAGCTATGAAAACCATAATAGAAGGGCAAAGTACAGGAAATATTGAAAATAAAGTGGTAGAAGATAAATCTGGGCCAGTTATTCAGGACAAAGAACCTGACAAAGTAACAGAAGATGTAAGTAAGAATGAAAATAACTCAAAAGATTCATACAGAAAGAAGCTTGACACAATGATAAAATCTTGTAAGGAAAAGTTGGGTATGGATAATAGCAAAACTGAAGAAATTGACAGTGCTGTTAGTGATGATGGTGAAGAAGATGTTGCAAGTAGTGAAGAAGAGGATGATGAAAGTGATGATGACTCATCTGAAAGTGAGACTGAAGATTCTTCAGAGAAAAGCAAAAATATGGAAGAAATTGGAACAGGATTAAGTAGTAGTAGTAATACTGAGGATAGTATAATGGAAGAGGAGAGTAGAGTAGTTGAGTCTACTTGTGAAGGCAGTCCTGATGAGGAAAGTAAGGATAATATGATAGAACAACAGAAATGTGAAGCAGTGGCCAAAGACTTAGAGACTGCAACTGTAGAGAAAGATGTTGGAAAGGAAACTGAATCTAAAAGCAGTACATTGACTTCCAAATCAACACATACTGTTTCTGAGTTTGAAAAGACAAATAAAAGTACAGAATCAGATCTGAACAAAATAAAATCCAATGAGTTAAATGTGGATAAATCTGAGATTGTGACTTCGGTAACAGTTGCAGATAACAATGAAACTAGTCCCTCGGAAAGTAAAAACCAGGAGGTAAACTCACCCTCAAGTGAAAAGAAAACTAATTCTGTAGAGACTGATGTTTCCACTAGTTGTGTGAAAGAAAGTTCTAAGCAATCTATTTTAGCGGAAGGTAGTATAAAATCACAGACTGGGATAGCAACGGGATCAGGTAAAATTCTTGACCCATTCTTGAGTGAACTAAGTGATAAAACTCCAGTAGATGAAGATTCGGATACTGACAGACTAGTTATTGATCTAGAAGCAGCAAGTCCTACAAAACAACCAAAAGCCAAAACAACATTAGAATCTAAAACTAAAAGAACTTTAAAAACTGGGACTGTCACAGTTCCCGAAGCTGAAACAATAAATGTAGATGAAGAAATAAATAAAACAGTGAAACAGTTGTCAAATTATTCTCCGAACATTAAAAATAAAAGTGAAGAAAAGATGGGAGGATTTTCTGTTGAAAATAAGGCAGAGACTGGTGAAAAGTTGTTGTCAGATAGCAGGAGACTATTGAAGGAAGCAGAAGAGAACTTGTCTATTAAGGTTCGAAGACAGTCTAAAGAACTAGAATGCAAGGCGCAGTCTAATGAATTGAGAGAAAAGACACAGTCTGAGGTTTCTAAAGAAAAGACACAGTCTGGTGAGTCAACGGACAAGACGCATTCAAAGAAGTCAACAGAACAGGCACTATCTCAGAAATCACCCGTCACAACGCTTTCAAATGAAGAGATGGAAGTTGATGTTGCCGCTGATGATGATGATGATGATGTAGAGTTGCTTGATGATCTAAGGTAATTGCAGAAATTTTGAAATGTTCTTTTTGTTTATTTCTGTAAACAATTTAGAAGTGCCAGCAGAAACTTTATTTCTGGGTTACTGAGTGAAATAAGAAATTGTTAGAATGTAGGTGTAAAATTTGTTTACAAGTTGTCCCTTATAAGCAGAGAGGTACAGCTTTCCCTGTTGATTGCTCTGAATTGCCTTGACAGGAGTATTTTGGGTAAAATGTTGTGTAAAACTATCATCATTACTTGAATTACATTTTAACCTGAACTATTTTGGATTGTTGTAAAGTTTGTGGTTTTAGACATTAATTGTTGGTTCAGTAGTCGGATACTAGCACAAATACAAATACCTGCTGCTCTCCCTGCCTGGAGTGCGGAGAGCTGCGCTTGACCTTTCTGTTTGTGATATATTTATTTATCTGCATGCTCACTTTGCTTGATTTACTTTGAAGTCAGTATTAGACTTTGGCAGCCAAGTTTCATTTCGATTACATTTTCGTTCTATTAAGTTGCCGAAGACTTCTCTGACTAACTTGTGTTCTTACTCTTATGTTTGTTTGCTTGTTTATGTTTCACTAGTTTGCAACCCTTGCCTCATTCTCAAAAATAGCCCTTCTAGCCAGGTGGCTGTTTAATGTAAGCGACCGACTCGGGAGTTTTTGGTATAGCAATACTGTCTCGGCCTATGGTGAGGGACTGCTTAATACAGAAAACAGTGTTAACAATGATCAAGGTCTTCTATCTTAATATTTCAAACTTCAGTGTAACTTTAAACAAGATGTGTGAATTACATACTACAAAGTGGAATTAAATTTGACATTTAGAATAACATTACAATGGACATAGATAAATCGATGAAAAAATCAAAGGGACTATGTTAATTTTTCATTTTATTTTTATTTCTTTTTTCAAAGTGACATTCCATTGGTGGATTCAGACCTTCCTGTGAACACAGATTCAAGCCTACCTGATAAGAATTTTGTTAGACCAACTTTTGTAGATATACCCAAAGAAGCTCCAACAAGTGGCAAGTTGGCAGAAAAGTTTTCTCAGAAGGTAAGTAGTCTGAATCAGTAATGGTTTTGCCATGTCTGGACTTTTAATGTCAAGATATGTTGTTGTTGTTGTTGTTGTTGTTCTATGGGTTTGATGCCAGGTATTTTTACAGGTGGGCAGTTTACTCATTGGACTTGAACTATTTTGACTCCCCTTTGGGTACTAACAGCAGCTACAGTTGCCAAATGTCATTGGTTGCAATGAAACAATTACATAGTCAATAGGGTTTACTTGTTTCTCAATTAGCCTTACCCCAGGTATGATTGACAACCTTACGAAACCAATCAGATTATTAACAACAAATTTCATAACCTTAAAGCATGTACTTAAGTATATATTAAGCAATTGAAAAATGTATTAAAATTTGGTCAGCAGTTACCAGAGTTGTGAAAGCGGTGATTGAATGATAATTAACCTGTCTGTACCTGTCAGTTACATTATTCTGACCAATGGGAAGATTATTCTATGTTAGCATGGGTTGTCTAATCTAATCTGATCACTGAAACAGGTTGTACAAAATAAACTTAAAGAAATAGGTGGAGCTAAGTGTCAGTTTCAGAAGAGTCAATCAAAATTTTCCACAAAAAATGGTATAACAGAAGTTTTATTATTGGTGTATTAAAATTAATTTTTTCAAGCTTAATTTTCTGCTTATACGGAAACCTAGCATGGGATGTTACAAAAGGTTGAAAACCTGGTTTTGTTGCTTCTTGCTGCGTTTCTTGTTGATCTTATGGCTGGTTTATCAATGGGTCAGTTTGTTCCATGTTTTAGCTCCTGAAGACTATACAGACAACAATGGATGATATGTATGCTGAAGTAATGAAGGAGAAAAATGAGAATAGAACAGTTGACATGTTGAACAAGAAGCTCAATCAGGTGAAATGGGACTACTGCCAGGAGCTGAATGAACTGAAACATAACTTCCGTAAGTTCATACATGTATATATACATGTACAGAATGTGGTAGTTTTGTTGCTCATTGAAGAATCTTCGGAGAATCTGTTACCTTGTAGAGAAGGAAACAACCTATGGTCTTGGAATTGAGATCTGTAATGAACCTGACTTGTTTCATGAGAAAGTTGATAGTTTCTAATACAGGAATGGGGTAAAAAAATTTCATCTCAGAAATGACAGCTAGGTAAACTGCTCATTAGGAAATTACTGGAAACTTAAAACAGGCTTGAGACCCAAGGGGAGCTTCCAGTAATTTTGTTAATCAGTTAGGGATCTTAAGAGAAGTGGTTATTCTTAACATCAACTGAAATTGACCGGCTAGCTAAGTCCATAGAGTATGTTCCGGTGACTATTGATGTGATCACTTGTCAAGAAGAATAGGTATTTTATGGTGCCAGCAGTGATTCACCTTGTGAGGCTTTCTAGTATGGGTATTCCTTTACTGGCTTTAAGACTGGAATAGTCTGATGAACACTTTTAAGGTGTTGTTCTTTTCTTGTTACAGAACTGACAATGTATGAGATGAAGACAGGGTGGGAGTCAGAGAAGGAACAGATTGTGAAAGCTCTCACTGCAAAACATACAGCAGAGAAAGAACTGGCTGTCAAGGAAACAAAGAAAAAACAATGGGTTTGTAGCAAACATTTGGGTAACTATGGGAGTCTGTGAGTCATGGAAAACATTTCTCAGAAACCTGTCACATTCATTGGGGTTTGCTTGGTTAAAAACATTAGCACTGATTTAAAACCAGTCAGTATATTTTCTAGTGAATCGTTTTCAGCTTTTACTTCAGTAGCTGAAACCCAGTCATTGGAGAAGTTTTTAACTTTAAATTTTAAAGTGATTGCCCAACATTTTCAGCCTTGTATTAAACAAGTAGATTCAGTAATTAAATTTTGTTGAAGTAGAAGTTTAATTGTATTTGAGTAACCCCATTGGGCATGAGTGATTAAGTAACTGTAAACAGTGTTGTATATTTTGTATGTTTCAGTGTGCCCAGTGTGGAAAGGAAGCAATATTTTACTGTTGTTGGAACACCAGTTACTGTGACTACCCTTGCCAACAGAGCCACTGGCCACAACACATGCATACATGTCTACAGACAAACAAAGACAAGACAGCTGCTTCCAGTGCAAATAGCAGTCAAAGTATGTCTCACTGTGACTGGTTGTTGTTGGAAAATTTCTCTTCAATTGCTAAATTGTTTTTAAATCTTGTGGTTTATATAAAAAAGAATTTCTTGCAAGACTGTTCTGGGTCAGTTTTGATTCTCTATCTAGTCGAATCAGAGGTGAGAGATTATAAGAATGGTCTCTTGTCTTAACCTTATACCCTTAAGAAAGCAGTATTTTCAGTTATGGGTTTCAAGGTCATTAAAACTAATTTAACTTTGAAGGAATGACGAAGGCAAGATGAAATAGAGTTTTACTGGCTAGAATAGTGAAGCGCTCTTAACAGTGTACTTATGATAAACAAAAGAATTATAGCTCATAGTACCCATGGGACAGGGATTTGATATAGTTGGGCTGTCTGTGTCTGTAAAACACACCGACTTTTGCAGTCATTATCAATGCATGTACATATACATGTGTAATTACAAAAATGTCAGTCTGATTACCGGGTAGAGGAATGTACAGGATGGATTCTGACTGGACTTTGCATCGGCTCAGACCAAGTTTAGTCTGTGCTGGTAGCAAAGTTGCAGTGCTGGATATGAGTGTAGCAAACTTTGTATTTGATGTTTTTCAGGTCAAGGTCAAGTAGTAAGCCAATCAGCTTCCAGTACTCCAGTGACTGCAGGACCAAGTGTTACCCCACAGACTTCTGTCAGTGCATCTGCACCACCTGCGGTAAGTTTGAGCTCTTAAAGGCCCGTCATCAATTAACATTTAGCTGCGGGTGGTGATTCCATCTTTTCACTCAGCACCACTATGAACATACCTATGGTACTGTCCAAATTGAAAGATGGACCAGTCCTTTTTGGAACTTTAGTAGGGTCAGGGTAAATATCAGTCATACATTACATAGTCATATTTGTGCTATTTTAGTTTGACTGTATTGTAATTGCCTAAAGTGGACTTGTTTACAGTAACGGCTGTATCAGGCACATGTTGTTCTTGTGTAGCAATAGTATTCCTGATTACAGAAAGGAGACATTATATACAATTATGTGGTTCTTTCTTCATTCATTTTGGACAGGCTCCATGGTTGAGTGCTTCGATTTTGACATGAAATCCCGAACTTCTCATAGTTTGAGGCCGCTAGAAACCATTTCTCTCCTTGTGAGAAAGTTGAAGTTAATTTGCACATTTCTTGTTAACTGCATTAAGGTTTTCATTTGTGATTGTTTTATTGCAGTGAATATAATTGTGTGTTTTACAGGAGCAGGATCATCTTCGTCAGCTACAGGACAACATCTCGCGGGCAATACAGCGCGAGGAGGAGAAGAGAGGCGAGGCTCGAGCAGGGGTCAGTCCAAAGTTCAATGTACCCGTGACATCACCTGTGATGCAGAATATCAGACAGGTTAGCTGTTTTACTGATATGTTCTTCCAACTCGGTAGTTTATTGTGTAAACTTTAATATTCTATGTGGTTTGTAGGACAAGATACTTACTAAAGAAAACTATCATCTTGTGTCATTGTATTTCGATTATGGAAACTTTGTCAAATTCCAGTGATTGGATATCAGCACTTGAGCAAGCCTTGCAGTCCAGATCTATAAAGACATCAACAGGAACATTATATTGTAAAGTTTATTATGTATTTACAATATGACTGTGTAGAACTGTTTTGTTTGTTTTACAGCCTACGGCAGGTGGGATGATGTTCAACATGCAGCCACCATCACAACCTGGAGTCATGCAACAGTTACAGAGAACGCGGTTCATAGGACAACAACAACAGGTTAGTGGAGGATGGAGATTTGTTTTACAGTTTGTTTAAGAGCTGGAGGACTGTTCTTCATTCTGCTGTTGTGTGAAATGAAATATTTACCTGTACAGTAAACTCTGTTTATAACGAACTCATTGGGACCTTTTAAATATGTTCCTTATATCCTGAGTTTGTTATATCCATTTATTTTTTTCATCTAAAATAAAGTAATTATAAAACTTGGGCAGAGAAAATTTGTTCCTTGTATCCGGAATTTAGCTATATCTGGAGTCTTGTAAAGACGGAGTTTACTGTATGTGTTTTGATTGTGATAAGCAGTTCAACTGTTCTATGACTGCAGAGATTTAGAGAAATAAATCAAATACAAATGGGTCTTGGTGAGTATACCAGGGCAGATTCCCATGGTGGACTGGGGCTGTAAAAAAAATTCAAAAATCAAATACAAAATACCATTAAGACCATATCAGATTTTGATATATATTTTGAAGATAACTGAAATCATGCAATAGAAAAACATTTTTTGGAAGTGATGTAAAACAGCGGAGGATGAAGTACTGTTTTATGATATGAAAATGTACTGATAATTATTTTCATTTCCAAATATCTTCAGATGGCAATGCATGTACAGCAGCGGGCAAGTCTCCCTCAGTCTCAGCAAGGGAACCCACGTATGTTGTTCTCACAGCCCCTGATACAGCATGCAGTGTACCCCCTACAGGTGCAGCCCCAACAGCAACTCGGAGGCACCATACTCTTCCAGAATGCACAACAAATGTCCTATGGAATGCCACCTCGGCCTTACTGACATTCAGCAAATTCTCTTGTTTGTTAAGTAGGGAGAAAAATCCAAGTGTAGACCCTAAACCTTGGTATAATGCCGTACTCGCTGTATTCCAGAAAAGTATGGCACAGTGTTCGTTAACATTCACCATTTAAAAACTTAGTGGTAGAACGGTAAAAGTACTGTTAAAACAAAGAAGATGCAGACAGTCTGAAAGAAATGTTGCTGTTGCAATCGCCAAGGTAATGCTACATTTTCTGTGCCAAA
Organism: Saxidomus purpurata; assembly: GCA_022818135.1. Classification (NCBI taxonomy): domain Eukaryota; kingdom Metazoa; phylum Mollusca; class Bivalvia; order Venerida; family Veneridae; genus Saxidomus; species Saxidomus purpurata. Next base: position 2,901,871 of record JAFMSR010000017.1, read on the forward strand.
GAATGTTTTCTTGAAGGTGAATGTTTAGTCAAGTATACAGGCCTTGGCACTCTGCCATTAAGTTAAGGACAGTACAACCATTAGTGTAAAGATGGATTTATAGGTTCAACATACTAAGGTTACATTTTTAACTTGTAACACATTATGTTCAGTGCACCCCATTATACCTGTTTTAACAGCAATCTCAGTCATATATTTAGCTACCTGATACAGTAGTGATCCTGTTATTTATGATATAATACCTATTTCAGCGGTGTTCATCCTCTAATAAACGATGGTTTTGAGTTATGATGCGCAGTAATTAACCATGAGTGCTGCAAAATTAACCATGCATTCTGATGCCCAGTTATAAACCACTCAGGCCTCCAGCCTTTGTGGTTTATTACTGCGCATTAGAATGACAAACAGTTGTTTACTAGATGATAACAGCGCAGAAAAGGATGTTATTTCAATTCTAACATGACCAGATATTACAAAAGGTGAATAAATGCATACACGTACATTTTGTATGTTTATTTAGCCTCATCCGGAACAATATGATGTCATTTTTACAGCATATCAGTTCCCATGTTGTTTATGGCATAATTAAACATAATTTTTCTACTCTGTATATAGAGACAAAATCGTGAGTCGTGTTAGAATTAAGGATATACACAAATTGAGATAATCTATCCTGTTTCAATTGGTCCTGTACCGTAATGTTACAGGAATATCTTGGTTTTTTTTGCAGTTTCTGTTGTTAATGAAGTACTATGGGCATGCCGTTCTATTTTGCAAGCTCAATAAAAGACAAATTATTGTGTAAATTTGAGTCCATGTTTTTTTATTCCCTTCTACAGTCAAACCTGTGTTAAAGACCACCTCCAAATAGAGACCATCCTGTGAATAAAGACCAGCAGGGAGATACCCGTGTACTATTAATATATAGTAGACACACCTGTGAATAAAGACCACTTGCAAACAAAGGCACTATTTGTAAATTCCCAAGTGGTCTTTGTTCACAGGTTTGACTGTGTTTGGCTAATCAAATTGGAGGTATTTGATAATCATTCTTTTGGATGTGAACCAGTCTCACAATGTTATGTATACCTGTCATTAAGCTGGTTTGGTTATCCGGCCACAGTATTCAATAAACTCTTTGCTTTATATATAAATAATATTCTGCCTTTAATCTTCTTTGACATGAGAAGTTAAAGAAAACGTCTCTAACTACTATTTGCATGACCTTTGAATAGAATCATCTACTGTCATATCATGTAATAAACTTTAGATTTGACACATTATTACCCAGCGGGTGTAACGGTCCAGGATTTTTTTCAGTGCAAATGTAGCCATGTATAGGTATAGGGTGATTTATCAATAGGTAATGGGACATTTTGCACTATAACAGGACAAGATACTGTGTTAGGGGCTAGGGTTGGAGTTCAGTCCAGCAATTAGTTTTTCACTGGTCATTAGTCAATGTACATGTGATATCTCTGTTTTGGGGATACAGTGTATGGGATTTTCTGTGGTTGTTTACTATACATGGCATACTTTGGCAGGTTTTGTACCGGTACACCTTTTCAACATTAGAAAACCATTGCACTGTATGGTAAGCATGTGATTTCGGGAAGGCTTCTTTGTGTGTAATTTATACACCAATACTAATGCAAATGTGTACATGACCTTTTTTGAAACATGACTTGTACTAGAAGACTCTAAACCAAAGTGTTAAAGTGGCCCATGTTGAAAATCATACAGTAAACTCTGTATATAACAAATCCAGATATAGCAACATTCCAGATACAAGGAACATATTTTCTCTGCCGGAGTTTTTTTTTCTACAGTTTATATTAAAATGTTGTATGGATATAACAAACTGTGGATATAAGGAACAAATTCAAATGGTCCTAATGAGATCGTTATAAACACAGTTTACTGTGCTGCTGAATGGGAAGATGAGCTGTTGAATATTCATATAAATGTTTGAGGCAAATCCTTCTACTATTTCAGTTACATGCCAGCTGCATGCTAACTTGCATACCCCCGGAGCACCAATACAAGCTCAATCTTGAGCACTTGGAAAAAAACAACAGCATAGTTTTACGTTACTGTATTTATTATTTAACAAAAGAAAATAAAGTTGCAGAATAATTAGTTTTACCTTACAACAGCTTCTTTTTGCTTGATGACAGTGAAAAAACAGGCAGTTCTCAAATCTCATTACTAAAATAAGGCTCACATAGAAACACAAGAAAGTTCTCACTTCACTCATTTACTTGTGCCAAAGAATTAAACTATAAATTTAGGAGTACTGCAATGATCTTTATACATAGTTGAGTAAAACTTTCTTTTTTGTAACCTCCGTCAAAATTGTCACAAATTGAAGTCGAGTAAATGTTGTAAAATATAAACATTCTGTTCTTTGGAGGCTGGAGATAACTTGTAAGTAATACAAGAAAGTACAGTGTGCTGTTGACCACTACACAGCATTTAAGCTTATAAAATATACAATTTGTCTCCTAAAGTGCAAGTAACATGTGTGTGTGTAGTTTATGGCAAGCTTAATTTTACCTAAAAATTGTTTTTCAAATAATTGTGGATTTCTCTAATCATACCTATTAAAAGGTATTTTGTATCATTTTTTTGCAAAATGTTCACTAGCACAGGGGCTACTTTAATTACCTTGTTTTCCTACATTTAACCGTTTCTGTGTGCTTGCGTAGTCACTGCCAAAATACTGAAACGTTTATCTTGATTCAGACCTAAATCATGTGACATGATGTGACACAAACCAGCATAGCAATTATCCAAGAATTTCATTGAATATTCACCTATTAAAAGCTCTACATAAAAAAGTACAGGACGCATTTAGTAACAAAAGTAATCCTTTACCAAACATTCCTGCAAATGGTTCTCAATTTGTCATTAGAACCGCCACTTTCATTACACATAATGTATATGAATAAAATTATATTTTTGCCTATAGCGTCTTGCATATCGTCTGTTAAACACTTTTAGCCTTCAGCCTTGTAAAGAAAGGTAATTTAATAGGAAAATAATAACATCAAATTATATCAAGAAGCATTTTTGCTACACTCAGAAATAAGTATTCTTACATTCAAATATCTGACTTGTGACAACAAAGGTGCAATGAGCTTGTAACTAGATCTAGCCATACTGTATACATGTATTTAACTGCCATCAACTTCTTAGCATTATTCATTAGGACACAAAAATTGAGGACAAATTTGGAAAATATAATCAACAAGAGGGCCAAGATGGCCCTATATCGCTCACCTTGGTACAAGTCCACTTGCCTGGTGGAAGATCACTAGATAATGTTATATACCAAATAAGTTTTCCTATATACGCCTTTGTAAAACAAATGATCCCCCCCGGGCAAGGTCAATTTTGACCCCAATGCTATATGCCAAATATCTAAGCTCTAGGCCTTGTGGTTTCAGAGAAAAAGACTTTTAAAGTTTTCCCTATATAAGCCTATGTAAAACTAAGTGACCCCCGGTGCGGGGTCAATTTTGACCCGGGGTCATAATTTGAATAATATTGGTAGAGGTCCACTAGCCAATGCTACATGCCAAATATCTAAGCTCTAGGCCTTGTGGTTTCAAAGAAGAAGATTTTTGAAGTTTTTACTATATAAGCCTACGTAAAACTAAGTGACCCCCGGTGCGGGGTCAATTTTGATCCGGGGGTCATAATTTGAACAATATTAGTAGAGGTCCACTAGCCAATGCTACATGCCAAATATCTAAGCTCTGGGCCATGTGGTTTCAAAGAAGAAGATTTTTGAAGTTTTTACTATATAAGCCTATGTAAAACTAAGTGACCCCCCGTGCGGGGTCAATTTTTATCCGGGGGTCATAATTTGAACAATATTGGTAGAGGTCCACTAGCCAATGCTACATGCCAAATATCTTGGCTCTAGGCCTTGTGGTTTCAGAGAAGAAGATTTTTAAAGTTTTTCCTATATATTCCTATGCAAAACTAATTGTCCCCCGGTGCGGGGTCAATTTTGACCCGGGGTCATAATTTGAATAATATTGGTAGAGGTCCACTAGCCAATGCTACATGCTAAATATCAAAGCTCTAGGCCTTGTGGTTTCAGAGAAAAAGACTTTTAAAGTTTTCCCTATATAAGCCTATGTAAAACTAAGTGACCCCCGGTGTGGGGTCAATTTTGACCCGGGGGTCATAATTTGAATAATATTGGTAGAGGTCCACTAGCCAATGCTACATGCCAAATATCTAAGCTCTAGGCCTTGTGGTTTCAAAGAAGAAGATTTTTGAAGTTTTTACTATATAAGCCTACGTAAAACTAAGTGACCCCCGGTGCGGGGTCAATTTTAACCCGGGGGTCATAATTTGAACAATATTAGTAGAGGTCCACTAGCCAATGCTACATGCCAAATATCTAAGCTCTGGGCCTTGTGGTTTCAAAGAAGAAGATTTTTGAAGTTTTTACTATATAAGCCTATGTAAAACTAAGTGACCCCCCGTGCGGGGTCAATTTTGATCCGGGGGTCATAATTTGAACAATATTGGTAGAGGTCCACTAGCCAATGCTACATGCCAAATATCTTGGCTCTAGGCCTTGTGGTTTCAGAGAAGAAGATTTTTAAAGTTTTTTCTATATATTCCTATGCAAAACTAAGTGACCCCCGGTGCGGGGTCAATTTTGACCCGGGGTCATAATTTGAACAATCTTGGTAGAGGTCAACTAGACAATGCTACATGCCAAATATCTTAGCTCTAGGCCTTGTGGTTTCAGAGAAGAAGATTTTTAAAGTTTTTCCTATTTGTTGCCATAGCAACCAGAGTTCTGCATGGAATGGAATTCTTTGAACAATTTTGGTAGAGCTTCATGCAAGGAACATTCCTGCATAGTTTTATCAACATTGGCCTAGAGGTTTCAGAGGAGATGTCATTTGAATCAAAATGTTGACGGACGACGGACAATCATCGATCAGAAAAGCTCACCCTGGCGTAGCCAGGTGAGCTAAAAAGTTGTCCTGTCCTGAATGAGTTTTTTTCAATATCATATTTGAATCTATGACAGGAACTGAAGCTGACTAAGAAAAGAAAACAGACTAAAACTTTCTGTCTTCCAAATCCTTGCTCACTTATTGACAGGTTTGTACAAATTGTTATCAAACAAATACCGGTACCATAATTATGTTTTCTGACTTTAATAACAGTCAATCAGTAAATCAGCAAGAACAGTGCATAATTCTGTAATCTTACTTTTAGTTTATACAAATTTATTTTTGTTCAATTACGAACATAGCTCCGTAGCTTATTGAATCGCTCTCAACACTCATTCCAGATGTCATCACACTCGCTAGAGAGAGGCAGCGAGTTTTTCTTTTACGTTTTACTTTTAAGCATTCTATTTCTTAAACTCTGTCTTTGCAGGGATAGAAACAAGTGAATTTTTTTAATTATTTAAAAGATTAAAAATACCTTAACCTGCAGGTTTTAATTAATATAAATCAGTACAAATGTAAACAGAAATTGCATAGAGTTTATACACTTACATGACCAACACTATGATCTGGTTAAAAACAAAATACAAAATGTACAGTAGTAAATTTTAAAGCCATTAGTATCGGACATTTACAAATGAATTCCAGGTTTATATTTCTGTTCCTCCTTTTTGTGGCAAGGGTGAAAATTCGTCATGGCTAGTATTCCTACAGAGTTGAGATAAATGACATAAGTCCCTAATAACAGACACACGCACAGACAGACAGCGTTAACGTGTAACACATACATTACTATTTATAGTAACAATTTGTACAGCATTTTGGTGATTATCTGTATGGTCAGGGCATTATAAAATAATCAGCATGTGCACGAGGGCCGAGTACACGATAATCCGCCTTTGGAAAAGTAGCATGCAACATCAAAAACAGACCATTTAATGACAAAGCAGTCGACAAGAGAAATTAAAGAGTAAATTGTTCCAGATACTTTCGAGTTTGTCTAAAGCAAAAATATTGTCAAAACCAAGAAGAAGACATAGAGGGACATTAAATGTATTAAGAAAACAACACCAAATCATTACTATTGAAAGAACTTGACTCATGCAGTGCTAGGTTTTTCTGCTGATATAAATACCTCCTGCACATTGCAGTAATCCTCAAATTTAATTTAGAAGACGTTAAAGCACGCTTTGACCTGAAGTCCTAGTGCTGTTGTGCTCGTGGGTCAATTATCACATCCCGACTCGGCTTAGCTGTGTACTAGCCTCTAAATACGAGTACATACACAAGGTACATACTGAGTGACCTTGAGCATTATCTACACATCCTATACATATGTAAAAGAATGCCTCAAAATTGAACCATACTTAGTTTCTGCAACATCCTATCAAAATGATAATTATATGTAACATTAATCAAATCTTTGGTTAGAATATAAATTAAATTCTTTTTACATAAAGCAGAATGTGTGTCTTTACATTTCACATTGTTACCAGGTTATACAATTTTTCTAGCTTACAGACAAACAGTATGTTTACACTATGACTATAGTTATAAAATACGCCTATATTGATCTAAAGTATTGAGAAATGATGCCAAGTCATAAATGGCTGCAAAAGGCAATATGAGCAATATATACATGTACCTTTTTAAGGCCATTTAAAAAAGGCAGTAGTTAAATAGATCTGCAATGCATACTATAATGTTTGAAAACAAAACAAACCCTACGTCTGCAAAAATACAAATATGCACAATCATGTATTTACCTGGGTTTAGTTCAAATGAAATTCAATGTTATTCCTTATCAGGAATTTATCAATGACGTGATGTAAGATAATGTAACACAATCACATGTATGTATCAGCCTCATTTCGTGATTTGACGCTTAGAATTCTTTCGCTGTCTTACAATCTATTACTGATTCACTGGAAGATGAAACATGGAGGACTACTGTAACAGTACAAAGCAGTTAAAATACAAGTATTCACTTAAGAATGTGAACATCTTTAATATCAAATTATTGCTGCAAAAAATACTGTTAACCAAAAAATGATTGCGCGCAATTTGAATTAGCGATTTTTGCGGTCATTTAATTTCCGCAAAATCGAATAGCCTCGAAAAACCCAAAGAAACTAGCCGTGAGAGAATGGTATCTGAAAAAAAATATGAATAGACAGCTATGATTCAAACAAAAATCTATACTGTATAGTTTACTTATAAAATCATATGGTTCATTGAATATAATCAGTTTATGTGTAACGTGACAACTGTTCACATGCATACAGAGTTAACAGATAAACTACACTGATGCTAAGACATGCTGAAGGCATGTGCATTGCAAATTTGTAAGTTCATGCCGTAACGACAATTTTTTTTGCGGTATTCGCGATTGATACGATTCTGCAAAGTTTGTACTCGCGAAAATGTCTGCAATGTGAAAAACGCAAAAAATAGTATCTGCGAAAGTTTCTTGGAATACAGTAAGTAAAATGAAACTATCGAAATTTATCTTGCATGTATATACTAAAGAAAGTTGTTATAGTAAGGCATTAGAGCTCAAACTAGAGATTTGAACAAAATTGGATTTCTCACATTGTGGTGTAAATGTAATTCACTTGATAACCAAACTCCCTCTGTTATTTTTTCAACAAAAAACAATACAAAATTTCCCCAAAATAAAATGGCTTGTTTCAAAACTTGTTACTAAATTTGCGTCATGTGAGTATTTTTAGGTGCCGCTCAATTTTCTTGACCAATAACTCAACAGCTTCAGAACACTGCCTCAATTAGAAAACAAAATTTCAGCATACAAGGAGTGTAAATACAGTACATGACATACCTAGAAAAATGAAACAAGCCATTTTGTTAACTTAAAATTCCCTATATATATATACAAGATTCATGTGCATAAATAATCTAAGTACATCGTCTTGTGAAGACTGTAGGCCTATTTGAAAAAATTCCAAAATGAACATGTACTTTTAGGGGAGCTGTATTCTTGAATTCATGGAGACATAAAAATCAGCATGTGTAAAAAAACATGTGTTGAAATAACTAAACTTAACATCAGTATCACAAAAATTAAAAAACCAAAAATATTTCTACACAACAGTAATCAAACTAGATCTACCATGGAATAAAAAAATTAGTTGAAAATGATTCTAACTGAACACAATTCTTAACATAATGCAGAACAGTTAATAACTTACAGAACTACTCTATATAACATAGAACAATAAATCATTTTGCAGAGAGACCGTGCTATATATATTTATTACCCTTCCATAAAATTTGTGGTCTTCTGATTGGTCAACTATCCATGAATAGATATTGAAATTTACGGGCAAGCCTGTAATATACTCTTGACATAACCTCGTTACTGTACCCCATGCTATATGTGAGAGTGTTCGCGTACAGTACGTCAATGTATTAATTCATGCTGATTTGTGACGTCACAAAGTGACATTGAGGTATCCTAAGGGGATTTGAAGGTCTGCTTACGTTCAGCTGTTAAATAAATTTTAAAAAATGAACAGAATCTCTCAAAATTTAAGAAAAGGAAGAGTAATAAAATTGTTATTTGTATTTTGACGTGATATATGGGGATATATTACCCGCCTCGACATAATATCACCCTCACCTAACGCCTCAGGTAATGTAAGTCTAGGCGGGTAATATATCCCCATATACCACTTCAAAATCAAAATAACATACAATATATTTGTCTCCCATATATATATATATATATATATGACCTTCGACGCGCGAAAATGTACCTTTGGACATTTGTTACATCATTCGACAATAATTGATAAAAAAAACCCATAAAATTTACATTTTTGTCACCCTCTTTAAATGCAAAACCAATGTTAAAAACTGACAACCACTATGTTTTCCTCAACAGAAACATACTTTTGACTTCAAAATCCTCAAAGACCATTACTATGGCAACAGCGATTTGAAATGATATTTTTTTTTTATTTTGGCTATATCTTATGAAAAAGGCATATCGTGGAAAGAAGACATGAAATAGTTCACCAGATATGATATATATTGAAAGAGTATATATTAATGTTGCAACCAAAAATAAATGATCCTGTTAGGAAATGATTACCGGAATAGTTTACTGTCCATGTACATTGAAGTGAGTTTTGACGTCAAATTGTGGTTTGTGACGTCATTTTTAGAGTGAACAATGACGCCTTAGGTAAACTTTTTCAAAACGTTGTAGTTTTGTATGTACTGGACGCAGGTAACTGAAATTTTCCAATATTGATATTGAAATATTATTTAAAATATGCAAGAAAGCTAGTTTCCAAGTATTTTGTCCGAAGGCCCATTTTCCTGTGTCGCTGGTCATATATTTCCATGTTTCTACATTGCCTTTATTTAATATCTGTGTCTTAATGAACATATACAATGTATGTGTATATCATGAATGCATAAATGTGCCAACTACTTTTTGGTAATGGAATGACTTACTTGAAACACAAAATACATGTATATAAATATCATAAAATACCAATTATAAATTGAATTCAGCCATCTTCTCTCTTGTTACATAACAAGGCAAGAGTATTCATTTCACAGCTGATCTGATAAAATTTCAGCCACTTGTTGTATAGGTAAATCCCCACTCTTGTATAGTGGCACTCCCAGCTTTGCTGCCCAGATAATAAATCCAATAGAATGGAAAACTGCCCAACTTTGAATCATGCATAAACTATTAAACTTCAACACTTATGGTTCAAGTACAAACAAATACAGTAAACTCCGTTTATAACAAACTCCTTGGGACCATTTAAATTTGTTAATTATATCCGGAGTTTGTTGTACCCATATTATATTTTCATATGAACTAAAGAAAGAAAAAAAATTCGGGTAGAGAAAATTTGTTCCTTATATCCATAATTTTACTATATTTGGAGTCGTTATATATGTAGTTTACTGTACTACTATAGTACTTCTATTGTACTAAACCAGGACAGTAGTTAACCCTTAAAATGGATTTGGCCATCTTTCATTTTGGACAGTACTATTAAATGTCCAAAAGGGTCAGCAGTGAGTGAAGAGTTTTTTTAACAGATTGGCAAGCAGTGAAGATCAGAAATCAGACTTTTAACTCAGTGAACATTAACTGACTTAATACTAATCATAGTCTGCACTGGTCACATTGGTAGAACCATTTGCCAGAAGGAGGTTTCTTTAAAATGGACAATTATATTCACTGATTTACTTTTTGAAATTCTTGCCAGCGTTTTCCTGAAGTCTGTACACATTTCTACCATTGTATCAGCATCAATTAACAGGTAACAATTTAATCTACTCCGGGAAGTCTGAGCAAACCAGATACTGAACAAACCAATTATAGGAAGATCTTTACAGCATTCAAATCTTTAGAGATCTAATAATTATATGATAATTCTTAACATTTAAATGCATCAGACGTTGGGGCAAGACCTCCACTTCTGTTATAGATAAGTTAGAGGGATACAATTTATACAGTAGTCAGAGCGCTGTGATGGACCAGTAAAAAAATTCATACAATCCATTGGTTTGATTTACTTCTTACTAGTAGAGAACACTCCCCTGCCAGCCCTGGACAGGAGAGAGAGAGTGTTCTATGTGTTTCCTCTTTTAACTATAAAGAACTAAGATAGCTGTTTCCATTTTGTAAACATTTAGTAAAATAATCTGGGTAAGTAAAGACACTTTAAAATAACTCTAATTATGAAGAACACTATCAAGTTGCTTTTCCTAATTCTATTTTCTTCTGTAATGCTTTTGCTGAATGATAAATCATGGAATCTACGAGTCCTGCAACTGAAAAATAAAACAAAGAATCAAGATTTAATATGGAAAGACAAAACTGTCCTACATGTTTATATAATATATTATGGTTTAAACAACAGGAAATGCAAGTGGGTGATAACATGAGCTTTGCATGTGCAACATTACAGTAATGTTGTTATATAATATAAAAGAACACAAGAAAGAGACAGACTTTCATTTCTTTCTGATGCAGATAGCTTTTCCTTACTAGTATATCTAATACATACGAAATATAAAATCTGTACAAAAAGTTTACCATACCTGTAAATATTCCACCTATAATTGCACAAACCCCAGTGAGAAAATGCATAAAAGATCTGAAAAAGTGATAAACAAGAATATTAATATACATGTACATAGATGTATACACAACTGTGAGAAAAGGTTGGGGTATATAACATGGAAAGGCATAAACAAGCCAGATGCGGCAGGCTGAAATCCAATATTGAGTCAATTCCTCCACAAAAGTCAGCAGCTGTAGCTTTTCCCAGGGAGATGATTAACTTCGTGATAAATTCAAACATTATAAAAACTGTTATCAATTATCTCAACTAAACTTAAAGTCTCAGAGTAGATTATGACTGTTTAAATTGGCTTTTAACTTCAACTATAACATTTAATTTCTAATGTAAATGACATGTACAATGTTCACAATCACTGGACCCTTAATTTGCTTTCTTATGAATAACTATACATGTATACTCCGATCTTTGCAGTATAAATATTCTACCTTGACAAATTTTTACTGTATTTGCTTCAAATACACAAGGCTAAGATTAGAAATCTTTCCTCGAGATCAGTCTATAATCTTTGGTGGCTTCTGATTGGTCAGCTTGCTTTAAACAATCAAAGGTAAGCTCACTTGATTATGTAACCAATCAGAAACCAGTGTCTGAGGACAAACGCTATGGGCAGAAGACTGGAAATTATTCATTGAAGAATAACATTTATGTTTCGACATTGGAGAATTCAATATTTTTACCTTCTTTTCTCTGTATATTTGACCATCATTGGTGACAATTCATACGTAACAAACATTCCAGGTAGACCTGAATCCCCAAGCATTCCAATGACCTTCGAATGTTTTGTAGCAGAAAACTGGTTTGTTGCTACAGTCTGAAAGAAAAATGTGGACACTAATCTGAATGCAAAATATTGCCACAAGTCTGAATCCAAAATGTAGAAACAGGCTAAAAGAACAATTCAGACACAGTCTGGAAATTCAAATGTGGTTACAGTCAGAAGATAAGAAACTTTCTGAAGAATGGAATACAGTCTATGGGTGTTTCCTGTGATGTTTTTTAAGCATCCATTGGGTAGATTGAAATTTCTAGTGGTTTTCAAACTTTTTTAAGTCAACATATACTTTATCATGCATTTCTAAATAGTAACTCTGACATATCTGAGAGATGTTCAATGCTGATAAAATTGTTGTTAAAAACTGCACCCTGATCTCGGGGATCTTACATACAACCTTATAAATCCTGCTGATCTGCAGAAATGAGAATAAAAATGGCAACAAACTGAAATGGCACACTGGTAAATCAGGAGTGCCAGAGCTAATTCACTCATTTTCAAAGACTGAATTCCTGAAAGTACTTACTGTGCTGTCAACACTGGTATATGTTGTGGGTACAACTTTAATAAAATACTGGAACATCATCTGAGCTGAAATACAGAAAGGAAACATTTGCTTATAACTCATTGTTATTGATGGGTAAAATGATCATAAAACAGACTCTATTGCCTCATAACTTTTCATACAAGCAGAAAACTAATCCTAGTTATGACTCCTCCTTCAAAGTCAGGAGAAATGTTTTTTAAAGGCTCATGCTCACTTTAATTTGCTGAGACAGAATAATGAATTAACTGAAATAATGATAGAAATCATTCTGTTTACTCTACTACAATGTTGACATATGCCTGTCTTTTATAGTCATTTTGTTTCATCAAAAGACAGTAGGTGTGTGCTCTAATGTTTTCTGACTCAAATACCTGTCCCTTAAACATTCATCAGGTGACATTGACAACTGATCAAACAGCAATAACTCGAGAAAAATGATCAGAGCACAACATGCCGACAATATGTACAAACAGGTTTCAAAGTGGTATCAATCACTCCTGTAAACTTTCAATGATATCTGGCTAGTGGTTAACGAGAGGTAAAGATGGGCACAAATGGGCAGACACGCAATTGGACAGACAGATGGACAAGATTTCTTCAGTATAATTATACCCCCTAACTTTGTTAATGGGGGTGTAATCAGTATCTTCATTATATACAATGTATACAACTTCCTGGCTAAAAATAAACATTACAACATTCTTTTTTCTTCTAGTTTTTGCCTTGATAAATACATGTTTATGCATAGTCACTTTAACTCAAATAAACTTGGGGATGTGTGGCACATTATTCTGTCATCTACCACTGGACAAGATGTTGACACTTGACAAAACTGTCAATGTCTCATTTGAGAAGAATTTCCCAGCATGACCTGTCTGATCCATGCTTAATTGTCTGTTTTAATGTCTGTAACACTAGTGTACTTGGTGCAACATGTGGAAGATTTCAGTTTAATTAACAAACTGTGACATTTCAGTTACACACAATCATGTAGGTGTTTGAGGTATACCTACTTTCATTAAACCTCACTTTAAAAAACTTCTATTACCTTTCAAAATAGCCTTAGTGTTTAACCCAATTTGACCACCAATCAAATCGCTCAGATTTTCAAATAAACACCTTTCTTTTTATTAAAACTACCTACTGAAATCAATTAATTCATTAAGAGTTCGCTCTAAATAGAAAGCACTTTAGCTCCGCCCACAATCAGGGACTTTCCGTGCCACAATACATGTCAGTGGCTATGCAAAATGTCAAATGAGGTTAAACACTAAGTAAGTTTGAGTTTATTAAGTCAAATTTTAACAATTAAGAAACCCCGGTCGCTTGCTACCGCTCGCTCCCTTTGGGTTTCTTAATTGTTAAAATTTACTCTAACTTATACATAGTGAATGATGGTGGATAGTGAAACTTAAAGTTTGAAAACATGATGTAACAAATGAGTTATATTGGATTATTTCTCTTATTGACAGAATTAAATATTATTTTAAAATTAAATTTAAACTGTATGTAACAGAAAGGGTGGATTTTCAAATTTTATAGTCACAGAAGAGTTTTATAGATCAATTTTCTGAATTCAATGGGAATAAAACTGTTGCACTGATAAATAATGTAAGTTGGCTTTGACATTATTCTACTCGAAGATGAATGTCTTTCTAAATATTATTAGACTCTACTGTTGGGCATATAAGAATTTATTTTAAAACTGGGTCTTAAAACAAATTTACTAATAATATTCCATATAAAGTGAAGGCTTTTTTTCTCTTCTACAGTAGGTAATGTTAAAAGGTGTCTTCTCCTCAGAAACTTTTGTTTAATTCTGCACAATGTAGTTTCCTTAAAAGTTGACTTTTCCTCAGGATTTTTATTCTTTTTGCCAAAATACCAAACTAATTTGTTCACAATTCAAGGGTCTCTCAGTACAAAGATAAAGGTACTGTACTAGTCTTTGCTCAGTAAAAATGCCTTAAAAGCTACTGTATATCAGCAGTATTTCCCTCCCTGTCACAGCTATTTAAGCAGTGCGTTGTAGATACAACCCTATTTAATTAGGCACGATTTCTTTGCTTAGTGCTCTATCTAGCCTTGTCTTAACACCAAAAAAAAAAAACATTAAAAAAAGTAGGGCCAAGCCGGGATTCGAACCCGGGACCTCGCGCACCCGAAGCGCGAATCATACCCCTAGACCACTTGGCCTCGACGCAAATGACGATAAAATATTTTACTATATTTCTGACGTGTCAATACCTTTCACCGTAAAGGCACGGAAATGGCCGAGATGGCACGGTTGTTAGATCGGAAGCAACATGGCGTCAGATTGACCTCATGAAGTTATACTCCGTGCTTATTTTTTACAAATACAGTTCATTTGATTGTTTTTTAGAAAGGTAATTAAAATTTGATGAAATTTTCAGTACATTTAAGTTATACAGCTTCACATTTCACATTATAATTAGTGCGTCACTCTAGAAAACACGCATATGCGTAAGGAAGAACGATTCGTCCTCAAAAACATTCGTTCTGCTCACAAAGTTACGTGCGTAAGTGCACAGTACCAGCATAATGTTAAGAGATTAAAATTTGCCCGGTTAATTGAGATATAAAGATCCTAGTTTACTCGCTTATGTAGTTCATGAAAAATATAGCACTTTTAAAACTTAAAAACAAAATATGAGCCTGACAAGTTGGGTCACTGGTCGGCCCTCGTTACTGAGTCACAGTCTGTACTTTGGTGTTAGCTGCAAGATGTCAATGTCATTTAATTATAAAACAGGAAATTTGCATATTAATAAGATGTTTGGATTGTTCTGGATCAGGTCACCTTGTGTACTCATACTTGTCAGAGTGCCTATTAGTCTCACTCAAAAGCAGACCGATTTTACAGGTTGACATTTTACAGTAGTCCTCCTTCTACGTCTCACTTTCATGTGCAAATAGCTGGGAACACATCCCCAACAAAATTCTGTTGGGTACTTGTTAGCGCAATAAAATCCAATATTTAAATGTATTTATGGTTTAACATGGTAGGATTATGTTTAAAAATGATACTAACTCATTTCCAAGTTACTTTTACCTATTTACACACTTGCATCAATCGGTGAAATCTAAAAATAAACGGCATATCATGCCGTATGTGTAAACTTTAAAGGTGCATGTTTAGGTTTAAACATTCAGATTTTTATAAAGTGGTGATTTTTTTCATAAAATCTTAGGTTTTCATTTAAAGACATATTTAATTCTTCATTCTAGAGCGTAAAATCTTTATCTGAACTAGATTAATTGTGTATTATGCGCCAGTTTTACCTAATATTGAAACTACACTTTCCGCCTATTATGGAGCACATTAAAATTAGGCGTAGAGGTGTGACAGTTATAAAATATCAGATCTGTGATAGGGGTCACACTGAAACACCAAATTAATTGGGCTGAGTGCCTATGAGAATGATTTTTTTAAGAAATTTGCAAAATCATAATGAAGAGTAAAATTTAAATCAGAAGTGTGCTATTAAACTGTTTGCTCTTTATTCACAGACTGGTGCGGCTTACATATATAAAAATCAAAATTGTGCACAAAGTTCATTGTTCATATAATACAGAGTAAAAGAAAAAAAGTATTTATTTTACTTTTGAAGATGCCAGTTCCTCAAGGAAGCTACAGACAAGGCCCCAGTTGCTGGGACAGGGTAAAGCTTGGATTTATGATGGGTTTCAGTGTAGGACTAGCTACAGGTGTACTTTTTGGTGGATTTCAAGCTTTAAGGTATGTACAGTACAAGCATGCATTTTACAGATTTATACGGGTATGAAAAAGAATAGCCTAAGTCATGTGGAATAAAGTTAGAGCCCATTTTATAATACCATTTATAGATCTGACATTTTTTTTACATTCTAACCTTCACAGTTTGTTGCCAAGATACACTTCAACTTTGACTAGGATCGCTTTACCATGTTTACAGTAAAGTTTACTTGCTTTGTGTTATAGATTTGGGGCTCGTGGACGTGAATTGATACAGACCGTTGGAAAGTCAAGTTTACAGGGTGCAGGAACATTTGGAACTTTTATGGCAATTGGATCAGGAATTCGGTGCTAACATCCAGGGTGATAGACAGAAAGCAGGAAATAAATGGATTGTCTTTTGTGAAATACTGTTCTACAATTATAGGAAGACATTTTCTGCTGTTAAAAGAAGTGGATTTTACAATGTCTAGTATTCTTGTACCCTGTAATTTTGAAAGTTAAGTTTACAGGGTGCGGGAATATTTGGAACTGATATGACAATGGGTTGTCTTTCGCAAAATACTGTTCTAACGAACACATTCGTTGCTGTTAAAAAGAATAAATATTACAAAACCAGCTCATTAATTTGAATTTGAACTGAAAAGCTTTCTGTCTTTAACTGCGACAAAAGAAATACAATATATTGTTAAGTTTTGTAAAGGCACATGTGCTCGATTGATTTATCGTGATTATTTAAGTTACCGAGTTTGTAGAGCAAAACTATTGGATGGAATTGTATGTACAATTACCTTCTTTGCATTATGAAAGGATCATGCACACATTTTTGTAGAAGTAAAATCTGTTATTTTGTACAGTACTTCTTGTTTTCTTAAAGCAACTCAATTTTTATATGACTTGAGCATTAAAACTGTCTTTAGTCAGTCCCCGTCAAACTTTCAATCTACCTTTATCTATGACACTGTTATACCTAACTGTTGTAAATGAGTTATGTATAAATATTTATACTTGTATTAAGTCTATGACTCATGAAAAAGATTAAATTATGATAAAGCAGACAGTGTGTATGTTTTACACAGATTCATTTAATACTCCCTGCATTTGCCATGTGACCAGGATTCTATTAGTGCAAAAGTCTGTGTGTGTATTGCAAATTAACTAGAAACAATGGTCTCATAAAAATTAGGTTGAAGTTCTGACCATTGACATTGACAGGGAAATCCCACTGCTGCCTTCACTGATCAGATACAAAATTGCCTCACCACACTTGACATGAATGTCTTTGTACAAACACAAAATGAGAGGAGTCCAGACACCATAAAAAAAAATTTATTGTTCTCATGTGAAACTGCCCAGATCCCTGACAGGTGCAGTTTGAAGAGACAGATGCAGATTCTAGGGTATCAGGGATTATATCATTAATTGTTCAAAGAGGATTGCTGAAAAATTGACTGACAGAATAGAGACCTGTGCAGATCATGATCAGACTGTATGGACAAGCAAAGGCAGAATCATTTGTCGACAACAGGGTAACAGTTAACAATAGACAGACTTACTTTTATCGTCCACCTGAACAATACCATCTAATGGATTAACTATACCAGGATAATCTTCACCAAATGATAGATGATATATTGTGTGTGTTGTATTGAACTGAAAAATGGAAACATCAAAGCTTGTAAAACAATACATGAAATCTGCAGATAATCCTGTACATTACTTCTCTCGAGTCCACTTCCTGGAAAAACCAGTACTGGTGTCATATGAGGAAGAAGGGTTGTGATCCCATTGGGACTCAAACCCGCAACCTCTGGGATGAGCTGCATATACCTTTAACCTCTACACTAATCCCTGTGACTCTTGCCTGGTGTCCTTATTCAAACCTGACCGCAGACAGTTGGAACATGTACTCAATTGCAAAGGAGAAGACCTTTTCATTTTACTTTATTATGTTCACAGCCTAAAGGTTGAAATCTTAACATGATTGCCCAGAGTGTCCTATCTTGGCTTAATGATAAACATTTTTGGCAGCTATAACATTTTGTAACCATAGTTACCTTTGCTCCTCCAAGTGATTGTAGGTCATGAACTGAAATGGAAGAAAAGTTCTTTTAAAAAATTGCATTCATAATGGGGGACCAGTTACCAAAACATTGAGGCTTCGTTTTCACAACCCTACATCAATATGGTATGGTCATTATAAGAAAAGTAACATGAAATCTTGATTTGATGAAAGTAAGTGAATGTGTGTGTGACCAGTGTAGATAATGATCAACCTCCGCATGTGTGCAATTGATGTTACGCACAGTCGCTAAATTTTCACTGTACACGCTACGGAACAATTTGTGATGATGTCCTACTGGCAAGGCTCCCGAGCTAAAAGATCGACACGGCCTGTATGTTTTAGATATTAGGCAGGGTGAGGCTTAAGCAATCAACATCTACTGCCAGAGATCATCTAATTAACCAAGTATATAGTTTGACATGGCAGAACTCAATACTGTTGAGGGCTGAATGCACTCTCTTATACTATCGGCTATCATTATATTCAAGAGAGTGAGTGTAAGGTACGATAATTCTGCAAAGGAGATTGGGCTGAATGTTGTATGTACAAAGCCCTGGTGCATAATTTGATAGTCATCAAGGCAGAAGGTGCTCTGGTTAGCTCTTCATTTGTTTATATAGCCATATTTTAAATGAAAACTGCAAGGAAGTGAAGTACAATAATATAGGTGATACCAATAAACAAAAATAAATCTGTAAAAAACGTGTTAGTGTGGTAAAACTTTATTCAAAATTTCCAGAAGCAAAAATACTTTACCATGAACATGATGTTGCTGGAAACTTTTTCCAGGAGCCATATGGAAATTGCCTCCAACCTGTAAATAGTAATTCAATTTTGATGTAAATTATTCAAATATAATTGCTCATCATTTTCACACCGAAGTCACTTTACTTTAAACTAAGCTCAGGCTAGCCAAACACAACATCTTGTTTCTCCACTCAAAATCCTTTCATTCTTTTCTGTCACTTTTTAGCTCGACTTTTCTAAGAAAAGGGGAGCTATCCTACTCGCCTCGGCGTCGGCGTTGGTGTCACACCTTGGTTAAGTTTTTCGTACCACCCCACTTTATTTCAAAAGTATTAGAGGTATGGCTTTGAAACTTACCATACTTGTTTACCATCATAACCTCCATCTACAGACAAGAGTACATAACTCTGTCAAGGTTTTTGACAGAATTATGGCCCTTTTTGACTTAGAAAATGTATTGAGCTTGGTTAAGTTTTTCGTACCACCTCACTTTATTTCAAAACCATTGGAGATATTGCTTTGAAACTAACCATACTTGCTAACCATCATGACCTACATCAACAGACAAGAGTTCATAACTCTGTCAAAGTTTTTGACAGAATTATGCCCCTTTTTACTTAGAAAATACATTGAATATGGGTAAAATCCACTATTGCCTTAACCCTTTGAGATATTGCTTTGAAACTTTGAATGCATGTTAACATCATTACCCCCATCTGTAGGCAAGAGAAGGTAACTCTGTCAGGGATTTGTTTTAAAAATTAAGGCCCTTCATTGACTTAGAATCTTGGTTAAGTTTTTGGTACTAGTCCACTTTTTGACTAAACTGCTAAGATATTAATTTGAAAGTTGGAATACTTGTTTACCATCATGATCCCAAAACATGGGCAGGAGAAGGTAATTCTGTCAAGGATTTTATTTGAATTATGGCCCTTTTTGACTTAGAAACTCAGTTAAAATTTTCATTCTTGTCCACTTGTTGACTTAACCATTTGAGATATTACTTTGAAAGTTGGAGTACTTATGTACCATCATGACACCTATCTGTAAGCAAGAGAAGATAACTCTGTGAAAATGTTTCTTTATTTGTACTTAGAAATTCCTAGTTAAAGTCTTGTGTGCCCTTAACTGTCAAAGTTTTGTTTTATAGGCAAGCACTAAAAAGTCGAGCGTGCTGTCCTACTGACAGCTCTTGTTTATTTCAGATTTTCAGTCAGAACACAATTCTTGCAGGTTTTGATACTAAAATGTTCTGCAGTAAATTTTCATGGAAATGAGTATGCCACATGTAACATTAGGTATAGTAGAGTATAGAGAAAGTCACTGAAAATCTTTTTTGACTATCCTTGTTAAAAACTGAAAATCCACCCTTTCTGTATGTTTTAATGTATCAGCAAGAGGGAAATAGCCCACCACAACGCATGTTTATATGTTTTCAAAGCATCTACTGTGGTTTCAGCATTGTTCTAGACAATAACTAAATACGTAAATTTTGACGGGTAATAGAACTTTAAACAGGCAACAGAAATTTAAAGAAAAAGCCATCAGAAATTCTAGCATTGTATTTTAACCTAAATCCAGGAGACTTGACATCATAGATATTAGGAGATTTGGCATGTATGCATATCCTCTTACTTCAAGTTGAAGACAGATCACTCCATTGATATATAACATTACAGTACAAACCTTGTTGACTTCAATATAGCCATACACGTTACATCCTTCATTCTGCTGTGCTTTGATCTTGTCTGACCAGCCCTCACGCTTACACTGTTCTATAGACTCACTCCCTTTAAATGCCCATCCCTTCTTCCTGTACTGGTCCCGAACTTCTTCACATGTGTTACAACATCTGGAAAAGCAGGACAAGTTTGTGCATTCATGTACTGCTGAGTGTGAAATCAGAAACTTTGCCAGGGTGTATGGTCGATTTATACTTGTCAACTCCTTCTATATACTTAGTCTAATATCTGCTTCCTTACCTGTGATTCTACTGTCAGTTTATATCTTCTAATTGACCTCAAACTCTTTAATATGGTTTTGATTGTAGCATTTTAAATATTGGGTATTTTTGTGTTTTTCACCTTTTGTGCATCAATAGCACATGCATAAATTACAGTGAGTAGATACATGTACTCTAAACCACTGAACAGAACTTACTTTTTATCCTCTGTTTCAGCTCCATAACAACTCTCACATCTGTCTGGATCTAGTTCCTGCTTCACTGCCTGTCACAGAAACATAGCAATCATTTAAACATCACATACACCATCATACAAGTTTCTGTTTGACTAGGAATTACTCTTCAAAACAATTAAACTAGTGACAAGTTTTAGTTCATAAAACATTATTATACTGTTGTGGCTATCACCAGCTTTTCTGAATTTTGCATTGTATACCATTCATTGATTGGCGACCATGAAGCTGTATGTAAGATGTACACTACAGGTATCAATTTCTCTTATTTTTAAATTGCATAGAATTTCAATATTCTCTTACTGTACTTTAACAGTAATCAATCTTCTGAAAAATACACCTTATATATGCATCAACCAGATTCAAGTGGCCACTTCAGTTATATCCAAAGCCTTACTGTTAAACAAAGATTAAACTGTATGTCGTTACCTTTAATAAGCAGCCAACACTGTGATTACATTGAAAGTGGCTGTTAAACAAAAGTTACTGTTACACCTGTATTACACAGCCTGCATAGAGATATGTCTAAAGTTTCAGCTTAAAGCCATTACAAGTATATTCCTTATAAAAGTGATTGTGTTGGATATAACACAACTGGCTTCCTCATGCAGGGGATTGTTTAATTCAGGTAACCTCTTACACATGTTTAACTATATATCAGTTGTGGATCACAATGAAAAGTTTCTCACCTCTACTATCTCTCCAGATTTGTCCCCTAAATCTACAAAGTAAAAAAGAAACATTGTAAACAAGAGATGTCTTGATGTAGTAGACTAGTAACACTCTTTTTATACGGTAGACTGTTAGCTAAACACTCCAATGAAACTTCCTCAAAATAAAAGTAAAAAGGGCTTCCTCATGACACAAGGACAAGTTTTTCACAGGAGGCAGACCTAAGGCAACTTTAAGAGTCTTGGTAACTATCCATCTCAACTCTCTAGCTATTAAATATGTTCTTCAAGTATTCATGAGGAATAAGTCAGGAATTCAGATTTCTCCTTTGAATTTTTAAGCATAAATGATATACAAGAGCTGTCTCATGACAGCACGCTCGACTATTCGAAGGCTTGTTGGTAAAATGTTGTTTTTTTGTCTAAGAACAGGGGTATTGTGTAATTGTCTTTAACAATTAAGGTCAAAGATATGAAACTTGTTCAAAGACCTATGTAAATGTACATTACGTGCAAAAGCCTTACTCTGGATTCTGTAAGCCAACTGGGGGAGGAGGGGGGATAATTTCAAAGAAATACATGACCTTGTATATTTGATCATGAATAACTTTGTAACGTTTCAAAATTGATATGTATAAAATTAAAAAAGCATGACCGCTGCATAATTATTCTATGGCATTTCAAAAGTAAGCCAGTATTTCTAATAATAGTCTGGTAAAAACTGTGACAAAATTCTAAGTTAAAAAGGGGCATAAATATGTCAAAAATCAAAAACATTGGTGAAGATGTTGATAGTAAACATTCATTTTAAGTTTCAAGTCAATACGTTTGATAGTATTCAAGATATTTAGATATTTGACTTCATAAAAATCTTTAACTAAAAACTCTAAGTTAAAAAGGGGCATAAATCTGTCAAAAATCAAAACAGAGTTATGGGGATTGTTTCCTCAGGTGAAGATGTTGATGGTGGACACATGATTTGAGTTTCAAGTCAATACCTTTGAAAGTATTCAAAATATTTGACTTTATAAAATCTTTTACCGAAAATTCTAAGTTAAAAAGGAGCATAAATCTAACAAAAATCAAAACAGAGTTATAGAGATTGTTTCCTCAGGTGAACATGTTGATGGTAAACATATATTTTGAGTTTCAAGTCAATACCTTTGATAGTATTCAAGATATTTGAATTTACAAAAAACTTTAACCAAAAATTCTAAGTTAAAAAGGGGCATAAATCTGTCAAAAATCAAAACAGAGTTATGGGGATTGTTTCCTCAGGTGAAGATGTTGATGGTAGACACATACTTTGAGTTTCAAGTCAATACCTTTGATAGTATTCAAGATATTTGAATTTATAACAAGAGCTGTCTCATGACAGCACGCTCGACTATTCGAAAGCTTGTCGGTAAAATGGGGTTTTTTGTCTAAGAACAGGTGTATTGTGTAATTGTCTATAAGAATTAAGGTCAAAGATATGAAACTTGTTCAAAGACCTTTGTAAAAGAACATTACTTGCAAAGCCTTACTCTGGATTATGTAAGCCAACTGGGGGAGGAGGGGGGGGATAATTTCAAAGAAATACATCACCTTGTATATCTGATCATGAATAACTTTGTAACGTTTCAAAATTGATATGTATAAAATTAAAAAAGCATGACCGCTGCATGCTGCATAATTATTCTATGACATTTCAAAAGTAAGCCATTTCGAGTATTTCTAATAATAGTCTGGTAAAAACTGTGACAAAATTCAAAGTTAAAAAGGGGCATAAATCAAAAATCAAAAACATTGGTGAAGATGTTGATAGTAAACATACGTTTTAAGTTTCAAGTCCATACGTTTGATAGTATTCAAGATATTTTACTTTATAAAAATCTTTAACTAAAAATTCTAAGTTAAAAAGGGGCATAAATCTAACAAAAATCAAAACCGAGTTATGGGGTGTTTCCTCTGGTGTAAATGTTGATGGTAGACATATATTTTGAGTTTCAAGTCAATACCTTTGATAGTATTCAAGATATTTGAATTTATAAAAATCTTTACCTAAAAATTCTAAGTTAAAAAGGGGCATAAATCTGTCAAAAATCAAAACAGAGTTATGGGGATTGTTTCCTCAGGTGTAGATGTTGATGGTAGACACATACTTTGAGTTTCAAGTCAA
The DNA here is from genome assembly GCA_022818135.1 of Saxidomus purpurata. NCBI lineage: Eukaryota > Metazoa > Mollusca > Bivalvia > Venerida > Veneridae > Saxidomus > Saxidomus purpurata. Next base: position 2,925,891 of record JAFMSR010000017.1, read on the forward strand.
TACCTTTGATAGTATTCAAGATATTTGACTTTATAAAAAACTTTAACCAAAAATTCTAAGTTAAAAAGGGGCATAAATCTGTCAAAAAGCAAAACAGAGTTATGGAGATTGTTTCCTCAAGTGTAGATGTTGCTGGTAAACATATAGTTTGAGATTAAGTCAATACCTTTGATGGTATTCAAGATATTTGACTTTATAAAAAACTTTAACCAACGCATGACGCGGCGGGGGGGGGGGGGGGGGGGGGGGGGGGGGGAGCCCCCCGCCGGGGCGGGGGGGGCGAGTGCAATAGCCTCCTTATTCTTCGAATAGTCGAGCTAAAAAACCTTAACCAAAAATTCTAAGTTAAAAAGGGGCATTAATCTGTCAAAAATCAAAACAGAGTTATGGGGATTGTTTCCTCATGTGTAGATGTTGATGGTAAAGATATAGTTTGAGTTTCAAGTCAATACCTTTGATAGTATTCAAGATATTTGACTTTATAAAAAACTTTAACCAACACAGACGCCGACGCCAGGGCGAGTGCAATAGTCTCCTTATTCTTCGAAAAGTCGAGCTAATGACAGCAAATAGGCGACCTATTTGCAGGTATGTAAGTGAATCCACTTGTATTCTAGCATGCTTTTTTCATATTCCTTGATTAAACCCTTAGTTTCTAATTTTTTACCCTCTACCGGGCCTCTGCCTAGACAGCCTCATACTACTGGCCTACAAAATGAATCCACACTTAGTATACCTTATGTATTTTTTTTCAGTACCAAGTACCAAGGATAACACAATAAAGAGCAAGCTCTTATTTCCATTGTGGTTCTTTTTTTTAAGACAGAAGCAGATACAAGGGAGTCTGGGTACCAAACCTTAGCTCATTTCACGAATAGACCCCTTGGTTCTTTTCATGCCTGGTGTACGGTGTATAGCACCAATACACGCGAGACTACCTCTGGGTTTCTAACCAGTTCATCTCAGATATGTGGGAAACACTGAAAAGTGTTTCTGAAATTTCCAGTGCCCCGGCCGAGAATCGAACCGTGGACCTCCGGATTGGTAGTCCGGAGTGTTAACCACTCAACCACCGCACCACCTATAGCTACACACATAACCGTGTGTGCAGCATTGAGTAAAGATTACAAACCTTGTTTTTCAGGCTCATCTTCCACCCACTCCCCTGTCAGTTTGAGTCGCTGTTTAAATAAATTATGATCAACATCAATCTGATTTTCCCCTGATATATCCATTGCATCTATACTTAGAACTGAAAACAAGAAAGAAGTTCATACAGTTTTCTTTATTCCTGTTTTTATGGGCTTCACTCTCTGATCCTTAAGTTCATATAACCTTCCTGATGGATCTAAACCCTAAAAAAAATCCTGTACAATTTCTAAAATGGACTCCTCAAACCTCTAGTTTACTGGATGTAAGTTGACAAATTGAATAGACAATAGTGAAGTCAGGTGGAACAGTATACACTTGTAGAATAAACATATAGTCTTCACTGGGCAGAAATATCTCACAAGGGTGAATATCTTCAAACGTACAAGGTAATACTCAAATCATTTCTCAAATGTTTCAGCAACTCTTCAAAAAGTATGATTCACAAGCACTCATCATGTTATGGAATGAATCATTCAACAATTAATCTTGGAGCATAAGTTAAAAGCACAAGGGTGTCTATGGAACTACAAAAGGACTGTAACTCACAAGCACAAAGAATGTACTGGATTGTCACATACATCTATTAAACAAAGTGTGTAACATAACAATACAGGGTTTGCTAATGAATGTACAACAACTTGACATAGAGCATAAATTACAAGCATAGTGTATGTTATGGGATGTGAAATACCATACTGATTCTAATCAGTGACCAAGGGGCATTGCAAAATTTAAAAGAGTGGCATAAAAAATTTATTGAAACTTGAAACCACTTTTGCATTCCATCACAAAAATTGTTCCACACACAAAATGTTGAGATGTAAAGAAGCAAATGGGTCTACAGCCCCTAGTAATTGCACGTCCAATTATTGTAGATAATAATTTTTTGAGTACTTACCTGCACATACATGTCAGGTTTTCCTAATGCAGGCCTTAGATTAAATGATGCTATGTACATACATGACACTACTTTTGTGTTCACAACTAAATATTGTTAATCTGATAACCAGTAAAAGAGCGAGGGTCATTTAAAGTATGGTACTGTGTTACACTTCAGATTTCTGTAAAAATGTACAGGAAAAAATTGTAGAATTTGAACATGTTTTTTTTTTAACTTTTAAAAGTTTTGAGCTGTAATAACTTCTGAAAAACTTTGTGCAGTAGCATTGCCCATGATTGGATCCAATATAATTTTCAAGTGAATTTTATCTATTTTGGAACATTAAAATTCTACAAGTGAATTTTATCTATTTTGGAACATTAAAATTCTAAGCCAGGTAGATTTCCTGCGATAAATACACCCTTGATGTAGTTCCTTATAAATAACATTAAAATCACTACCATGCAACAACCTAACAAAGAGCTGAACTTAAAACCACAGGGTTATTCGACAGCTCAAAAAAGAAAAAGACTTACAAGCATATGGCATGTTATGAAATGAGAAAAAGGGTATAACAGAAACTTGCGACCACATGTCAAGTTTTGATATAAACAAAAGGTATCATAGTAACTTACAAGCACATGGCATGTTATGGAATGTAACATTGAGGTTGATCTTCATCTTGATGTTCCCACGTGAAATATCTACAAACAGTTCTGGCTGCACCTCCTTCGTCAAATAGTAGTTCAGCTCAGAGACAAATAAAATAAACATCAACACACCACTAACAATTGTAACTGAAAGTAGAAAGTCATGTTCAGGAAATTTATTGTAACATTAATACTGAGTCTGGTATCTTAAACTTTCTTAGTCTGATTTAGTGGTAACTTAGCTTGCATTCAGAGGTTGACTATGTGCTATGTTTAACATATAATTGATAGGATTACAACTGCTAATCATTTACTATTATAACCACTGTCACATATTAGCAGCTATGCAGATTTCTCCCAAGGGGCCTTGTTACACTGAAAATTAAACGATGGATGATCAGAGGCATACATGTGTCATCTGCTGGCTGACATGTCTCTACATGAATCATTTACACTTAAACTTCAAGTTGAAGTCTTGCTGGACTGCCTTTAATAGTAATAAAGATATACATATGGCAGAAAAAGTTAAAGGTCCCATTGATTGAAAATTTCACCTGTTAATATTTTGTAAGCCATTTGTTAATTAAGTGCACTGAACCCAGTTGGGCGGAAATTTTCGACAAGAAACGTGTTTATTGGGACATAAATCACCAATACAAATTGGCCGGTATTTCACCAAAACGCAAATATTACGATCCTCGGCGACTTCCGTAAAATATCGGAAAGTTTCCGTGTGACGTCACTTGCAGGACTCGAGAAAGATCCGTTACATTGATTATAGTAAACGAGCACACAAAACTCTGTGTAAAAACGCGATTAACTTACGATTTATATTATTTTAGTAAATGAGAGGCCCCTAGTGTGTTCTGGGTGGATGCAGCAACAAATGGAGTGAGAGAATAAGCCTACACCAGTAACCTTGGGACTCTAATATAAAAAGTCAGTGACTAAGACAATAGGGACGAACCGCAGTCGAATGAAATTTGAGCCCTGGAAAGTCAGTCTTATAAAATACCCCGGCATGACTATCAAGCATACATAATACGAATTATATATGTTTTTATGGTCGGCCCGGGGTGTTTTATAAAAATAACTTTTCGGGTCCGAACTTCATGTGACTGTATGACGAACGTTTCAAAATTCTAGAGTAGCAACTGCGTGAAACGGCCAAGCGTTGAAAGTCATGCACGACATAAAGACAGACAATTTATTTATAATTCGACCTTTGTAGAATGATCTCAATCTATTCAATTTAAGTATTTTCTTAAGGAATAAGTTTCTTATAACAAGATTTAGACTTTGTTTGTTACAAACTTTTCCAATCTAGGACTTCACTTCTATAACTTAAATCATGTCAAATTACATCATATACGAGAATGTTAGGTTGAAACTTTTGTTACAAAATGTATTTTATTACGGAATATTATGATAATATTTAAGACACGCGTTTTTAAGATCTAGTCTTTATAACAAAAGCTGGCATTTATATTTAAAATCATTTTAAAAAAAATAATGTAGAACAAAGGCCCTATATAGAATAAAACTGTTACTCTACTAGAAGTTTAACTTACACGGTGCGGAACACTCCAGTAATCCATAAAAGTTTTAAATTCTTAAACAATATCTCGTTTTAACAACGTTGCCATGGTAAATAATTAACGTAGATCTAACCATTGAAGGAATTACAGTTAATCTAGCCCAAGGGCATAAGTCACAACAAAGGATGCGATATGATTTGTTGTTAATTGCACACTGGTCAATTGCATTTGATAATTACACAACAATATACAACAACAAAAACAACAACAATATAGTTTATTAACATGCAAAGTGCCCAATAAAAATTATGAAACCATTATATTTGTTTTCAAGTTTGAACCTTGAAAAACATAAATAGAGCTATATACAGCTTGTTAAAAAGCAATTCAGCCAAAGAAAGTTTCCAGCAACCCTATAAATGTTCAGAAAGTATAGCTTTTTGGTTGCCGATGACACATTTTATGTACTCGAATGAAATATTTTTCTTAAAGTGAAATTTGACACGTATTTAGGTAGATATCGCGATTTTAATTATAAAGAGTATTCAAATAGATTAATTGTTTTTAACCAACAAAATCGTGCAACCTATTTTGATTTACATTCTTAATTCAATTGTCAATCTAATTCTTTATACTACCCACAAGAGAACGTGTCGTGGAAAATCAAGCTTATCATTTTAGATATTGTAATTAGATCGAGCATTTGTGTTCTCATTTTCATCATCAATGGAAAAATAATATCGTCCATATTTGTATAGTTTGTAACTCACGTGCATGCGTACATTTAGATCGTTTCGATACATTTGCATGGTACTTTTCTTACACATTTAAAGAATGACACATAGATTTCATTTTGATAGAAGCAAACAGAAACAGAAGTTGGTGTCATTTGCATATAAAAAAACTTCGACATAACTGCTGTATTTTTTATACTTTAATCAAATAATTTTATAACATTACATGGACTTCGTTCTATACGTTACGGGCTCAAAAATATCTTCATCTCTACTCTCTGAAGATGCCTAATAGGATGAAATTATCGCTTGTTGTTGTTAGAGTACCTGTTAACGGACACGGTTGTACTGCAAATGGCGTCACTCCAGGCTAGCGATTCCGAAACTGCCGCTCGTAGGTTTCCGGAAATATTATCGTCACTTTCCGTACAGGTGTGTTTTTTGAGAACTTTATGGACTTACGGACAGGTAACCACTCAGTATTTTTCGTTAAAAATTGTCACATTCGCATTTGCTGACGAATAATATTCAAATGATAAAAAGAAATTTTTTCAATCAATGGGACCTTTTAAGGTTACTCATGAATTACTCTAAGAAGGATTCAGATCTTGTACAGTATGCCATATGGACTATTCTAGATCTCCATAGAGCATTTGCGTAAACTGCCCTGTAAGCAAAGGGTCCAGAGTTTGAGTCTTGGTCAGGCTGCACATTTTTGTCACCTTTGACAAATTTGTGTAGTGAACTCATGCCAAAATATTTTGAGAAAATTGTAAATTAATTGCTACACTTAATAGATTGATGATACAAATAAATGAGTTTTCGTCACACTGCAGTATCATCTAACTAATTTATGTAGTTAACTGGGAGATCTTTCGTCTAACTCAATTACAGTAGCACAATTTATAAAAAAAATCGAATATAACAGGTGTAAATCAATAAGGTGTGAATGGTTGATGTTGATGATGATTAAAATGTTTGTTGATAAAAATGACAAACTCTTTAAATGTTTAAGTTGTGGTAATAATTTTGTCAAGTGTCCTTTAATCGAAAATAATAAAATCAAGATAATTTAGTTAGGAGAAGGATCTCTCATTTTTCTATGTACATTAATAAAGTGAGACAATACTGTAGTGCAGAAATCTAGAGTTCATCCTAGATTCCTGTGCAGTGTGATGAAAACGCCATCATCAGATGAAACAATGGGACTATACATTTCATTCGTGCTGGCATATACTGGCGTATGCCTGTCTATTCGTTTCATTATCTGCAAATAGGACTCGATATACAGGTTTATGCTGGGGTATACGCCAGATATACAGATATATACCAGCTTGGATGGAACGTATAGCCTCAATAACTGAATATGGTGGGAGACATGGTTTGCAGATAAGACTTGTTAGATCTGTCATTATAGATGGTGACCTGTTTCACCATTATACGTTCAGGTTTTTCAGATTGGTTAGGCAATAAAGGCTCTCAGAATGACCTAGTATATACAGATCTGTTTCCCCAAGGGTCAAGACACTTCATATCCGAAAATGATACCACTTCCTAATTGTTGAAATACCTGTTGCACCGCCAAAAGTTTTTATTCTAAAGTCTTCCAGTGTTTTGGGATAGGCGTCAAACTGACGTAGCCGTTCCATTAAAGTCTTTGCCTGCATTTTTGTTGCAGTAAAAGCTAAAATTCCTTATATTTACTAGACGTGTAAATCTTAGTTACTGGACGCTTAATTACATTTATCAAGCGTCCACTTGACAATTAATTGACGAAATGGATAGAAACGGAACAAAAGGGTAGGCCTATATTTTAGTAAGTCCGCAATATTCTCTAATTGCTTTTCGACAAAGTTAGAAAAACATATGATTGAATTGACTGTTGATAGCCAGCTGTTGAAAATCCACTGTCATTTCATTGTATCTTTAAAACCAAACAACAGTAAGAATTTTGCTATGGAAGGCCGGTGGGTCATGCTTATTGCTAAATGCTTTTTGCTAATTGCTTTTTGCAAACTGCTTTTTTCTGATCGCTTATTGCTAACTGCATTTTGCTAAATGCTTTTTGGCTGGTAATTGCTAATTGCTTTTTGCAAAATGCTTTTTGGCCGATAAATGCTTTTTGCTTTCTGCTTTTTGCTAATTGCTTGTGTTTTGCTAAATGCTTTTTGGATGGTGGATTTTGTTAATTGCTAATTGCTTTTTGCTAAATGCTTTTTGACCAATAATTGCTAATCGCTATATACTTTTTGGCTGGTGGATCATGTTAATTGGCAACTGCTTTTTGCTAAATATTGATTGCTAAATGCTACTTTCTATTTCGAGGGTTGCCCGCAAAACTGTTGTAACTGCGTTTTTATAAATTTTTCAGGAGAAGCTTAAAACTTCCTTATTTAGAAGAAAGCAATGTTTTGGCAACATGCTTTGGACATGTGTGTTGATATTACATTACTTTTAAAACAATTTTCTATTTTTCTATCTAGACTTGTTATAACTTGTTTTATTTAATAAGATTGTAGTTACCGCTGTATTGCAGGACATTTCAGATTTAAACATGTATAGTTGTACTGCAATATAGTTGTAACTAGACTTACTGCTCTTTTGCAGAATTATTTAGTTCATCTATAGATATTCGACTATTCTGCAAAACTGTTGTAACTTGACTTACAACTCTTTTGCAGGAAGTTTTCAACAGTAAAAATATAGTAAGACATGCAAAGTACAACAGTTACTGCCTTTTGCAATTTGAAGAAAATTGGAAGGTGATGATTTTGTATCATTTATTGGAGTAATTAACTGGTGAACAAATGGTCAGAACAATATTTTACAAAATATATATGCATTAAACTTAATTTTATTGTCAGCTCTGTTATATTTAGGTTACTGAAATGTTTTTTTATATTTTTAGTTTCTGAATTATACATGTATACAGAGCAAAATTAAACAGTTTTCAGACTTCCAGTTAAGAAAAACCTAACATTAAAACATATACTTTTTGAGAGAGCAATACAATATAAAATAACCATTTTATGTTTTGTGTTATTATGTAAATACATTGATAATCAGTCTGTTATATAATGCTAAAGGCTATTGTTTTCACCAATACCTGGGTGATTTTGGCTTTTTATATTAATTTAAGTTACAATTACATTATGTATATGAGAAACCCCACAAAAAAGCGAAACTACTTACTAGAAAAATTTACATTTGACAACACAATTTTTTATACCCAGTACCTTCAGATCAAGGAAGTTACTGGTATTCATACGTAATGTCTGAGATTAATATTTTGCTATCAGTAACATTAATAGATATTTAACTCACATAGAAACATTGCAAAATTGGATAGTCTTCAAATTCATTATTTCTGTGTGAACATGCATTAAATGAATACAGTTTATTTCTATTTCAATATGATGCTTCACTGAAAATTATTATACTCTGTACTTGTTATCTTCAATCTTATATAACAAGCAAACGAGTATATAATATAGAATGCTTGCTGTGACAATACTTAAAAATCATATAAATTGTAATCAACAAAGGAATGCCAGTTTCCAGAGACTAAAAGTAGTGTTCCTCAAGACTATTCCTATGCTATTTCAATGCTCCAAGCAGGCACAAGAATAAGAAATCTTAAGGGATGTTTTCAATTGTTAAATAATCACCATAAATGTGACTGGAAAGTTTGGTGTATAATTTGTCACCATCATCAAGAATCTGATTTCATGTAGAAGTATGATCCCATTTATGCAGGGTGATAATTCTGCAAAAAGCCTATTGCTGCAGCAGAATTTGCTAGCATTGTCTAACATTTCACTGAAAACAAGGGTCTCCTTGGTGGTTACTATGAAGCCTGTATTGCCATTATGTACGCCACTTTTCTAAACCCAGGAAAAATGCAGCATAAACTTAGGTCTTACATCAGTTAATGTGATATTACCCTTCAAAGTAACTATTACAATTTGCAAAAAGACATTCAGCATCAGCTTATTGTGACTCATAGAAAAATTAATATTACCAAAGGTAAAACAACATAAAGTACATTGACTGAGCGGTATTACAGTTTGACTTCTGTTCAATAAAGTTGAATTTAATATTAAGAAAATGGACTATCCGAGTCAGCAAGAGCTGTCTGTATGACAGAAGGCTGCACTTTTCTCAGTGCTATAAGCAAAACAAGAATCTGTGTATTTTCAATGTATAAACAAGTCCATAAGTAGCAAAATATAGGAAAGATTTCCATGACATCACAAGGCAATTTAGATAACATTGCTGTGGGCAATAACAGTTGTGTTTACAATGTTTGTGTATTGGAAAGGAATTTTTATATCTTTTTTCTATCTGAAGGATTTTTAAAATTCAAAAAGTTATGACATGCTCTTGATACTCATACTTTTACATTAAAAGAGTTACTTACTCCCGCTTTCAGATGGGTGTCATGATGGGATATAATCATTTCAACTTCCAAAGTAATGTCTCAAAAAGTTATATCAATAAGTGGGACTTGTACGAAAAACTTAAGCGAGATTCTAAGTTGAAAAGGGTCATAATTAAAAAGAAATCTTGACAGAGATATCCACTCTTGCTGACATGTTGGGTCATAATGGTTAACAAGTATTCCGAAATTTGAAGTAATATCTCAAATAATGGACTGATACGAAACACTTCACTGAATTGTAAGTCGGAGTTACCTCTTCTTTTGCCTACAGATGATGCAAAACAAGTATTCCAAGTTTCACAGCTGCAATAACTCAAAAGTTTAAGTCTGGCCTTTACCCATATTTACCTCATATGTATTTTCTAAGTCAAAAAAGGGCCATAATGCTGACAAAAGCCATGTACTTTTTCTTGTCTATTGATGGAGGTTATGATGGGAAATATGTACATGTATTGTAGGTTTTAAAGGAACATCTTTAAAGATTTAGAAAAATAAAATGCAGGGCATTGCATGTGAATGTTAAAGTTTTCATGGAGTCTCCGGTTTTAATTTTATGGAGTAACTGTGTTTTATGGTTACGTCTTTCGAATTCTAGTAATTCTGTGTTACCTTTCTTAGAACTTTTACTGGCAAGCATGGAAAAGCTGGTTTATTTTAAAAGTTCCTTCAGTTACTTTTACAATGAAAACAAAGACAAAAAATCTTGGTCTTTAAATAGCTGTCAGGGAAGATAAATCTTTATTTAAAGTCCCAGGATCACTTTCAAATTACTGATATAGTAAAATAAATTTAGTGAAAGTACAACGCTGGAGCCATGTTCTTTTTACTCTGAAACAATGTTGACATTTGCCATTCTTCAGTATTCAAGTTCTTTCTTCACAAATAAGAGTTGCCACAAGGCATTTCTTATTCTTTGCAAATAAACTTCTCTATTTCTAACATATTCTTATTAAATTAAGATGCATAGTTAGGAATGTTTTTGGTACAAGTAAGGTCAAGCTCATAAAACATCTGTATAGTACATCAGGACATTGCATCACAAGACTAAGTATTCTTACAATTGTAGTAATTTACACCAAAATATTTCCCAATTATTCAAGTGTTACATAGTATTCTTAAAAAATTATAAGTTTTGAAAAGTGATTAAGAATACTTATTTCTGGTTAAGGCTATTGATCATTGTCAAAAACATTGTTTTGCACACTTAATATTTTATTTGTTGTGTTCAATTTTATGGAATCCATCATGCATTTGAAAAACTTTCAGTTCAGGTCATCTTTAATATGGAAATCTATTGGCAACACTTTTCATCACTGATTCCCATTGTGATTCTTGTTGACAAGAAATATCAATGGTGCAATAAGATTCAATGTAAAGAAAATATTTTCATTAAATATGTACTGTTGAAGCTCACCTTCTGAAACAGGACAACTTGAATACAACAAACAAAATAATTTTCCATCAGTCATTATGACCATATCAGAGTTTGAACCTTCAGTGTTTTGATTAAAGCAGGCAGTACTTTGTTCTATGCCATCACTTTTTTATCTTTAGGTTAACGGGTCTTTACGGATGGAAGTGATACGAGAAGAAACAATTTTTAGGCCTTTTGAATTTTTTTTGTGTTAAAATTTTATATGTATTGCAGACAAACAAACGGTGCAGTGGAAACAAAAATAAAAACATCTATAAATAAATTGCATTATAGTACGAGTGGTCTAATAAGGAAAATCAAAGGATGATGACTAAAATTACTTTACAAACTTCTGGTTTACTTTACACTCGGAAATTTTGTTTGTCATTGAAGAGAATGGTAACACATTTGAATTGCAAATTAAAGGTTCACTAAAATCTGTAGGGGACTGTTTTAACCATAAGAAATGCAAATTATCAGTAAGATAATGTCTAACTACTGTTCAAAGGCAAAGTTTTTGTCACATTAACTTTAGTCATGATTGTGATGTCCATCCTTTTCAAGCTGATCTGCAAATTCCTTAAAAGTTTGTAACATCATTCCTATGACATGCCATCAAAATTTAAAAATGGACTGCTTCAAGTTGAAATTTGATTAGTAGGAAATGGTTTTGAATTCATTTAGATTCATAAATTTAAGTACTGGTTATATGCATTCACATTGAAAAAGTCTATTTCCAGATTATATCTACTTTTTTGTACTCTTTTCATTTTGAGCATAAGATGATTTATTTATTTATTTGTAGCAGTATTTTTTCAACATAAATTCAGTTACTATCATATTGCAGCAAAGCAATACCTGTTTTCTATGTATATTTAACACTGCAAAATGAGTTACAACAGTTTTGCAGTGTACACTACCTTGTTTTTACGTAGAGTTGATCATACAAAACTGTAGTAATTCCAGTTACCACTGTTTTGCAGTTATTTTGCAAAATATTTTCATGTAAATTTCTCTGCAAGACAGTAGTAAGTCAAGTTACTACAGTCTTGCAGGGAGCATTTTAGACAATCTGAGATACAACTTTATGCAAATAATAAATAACTTCATGAAAAAAAAAGGTATCAATCTGGCTATTAAATCAGATTATGCGTTTCAAAAAAATACATAAGAAAATTGAAAAATGTCATTTTTGATAAAAAATGTAGTTACAACAGTTTTGCGGGCAACCCTCGATTTGCCAAAAGCTTTTTGTGTAATGCTTTTCTTTAGGTCAAAAAGCAATAAGCAATCAGCAAAATACAATAAGCAAAAAGCAATTCACAAAAAGCATTTTGCATAAAGCAATCAGCAAAAGGCAATTAGCATTTAGCAATAAGCAAAAAGCAATTTGCAAAAAGCAATTAGCAAAAAGCATTTTGCAAAAAGCAATTTGCAAGAAGCAAACAGCAATAAGCAAAAAGCAATTAGCAAAAGGCAATTTGCAAAAAGCAATCAGCAAAAGGCAATAAGCAATAATTGACAAAAAGCAGTAAGTAAAGAGCAGTTAGCGAAAAGCAATTAGCAATTAACATGATCCACGAACGAAAAAACATTTAGCAATAACCATGACCCACTGGCCTTCCATATTGTGCCATTAAGCTGGGTTAGTTTCAATTTCTTTTACATGTAGAGAGCTTGTAGGTCAATGTCTGGCCAATTCTTTATGGTGTTAAAGGTCTTCATGACCCTGATCTGTTGACCTCAAAATTGATAGGGATTATCGACTGGTCATGGCCAACCTACCGACAAAATTCGATGACACAAGGCCAATGCATTCCTTACATTTTAATCCAACACGGTTTTTCTTTTGAAAGTTACTGTGACCTTGACTTTTGACCTCAACATCGTTTGGGGTCATCTTGTCATGACCAACCTATCTATAAAGTTGGAGGACACTAGCAAAAGTGTTCTCCAGTTATGTATCGGACAAGTTTTTGTGTTAAAAGCTCCTTCAAAACCGATAAGGGTCATCTACTGGTCATGACCAAACTACCTACAGTTCGAGGACACGAAGCCTATGCACTCTTTAATGATTAATTGGACAATTTTTTTTCTATTAAAGGTCACAGTGACATTGACCTCAAAATCAATGAAGGGCATCTACCTACCATGACCACCAACCAACCTACCAAGTTTGATGAACCTAGACCAAAGCATTCTCTAGCTATTTGATCAAACAAAGGTTTGGTCTACCTTCTGACCGACCAAAGGGGAGAGGGGGTAATGATTGGCATAGACTATAACAGTGCCCTCTAGTACAACACTTGGTACATTTCTCAACATGCAGTATTTTGACTAAAGAGGTAGAGTGAGTGGGTGGGGGGATAACGCTATGGGGTGGTGAAATCACAAGGAATGTTAATATTTTAGTTACATGACAAAACAGGAAAGAAAAACAACTCTGATTTCAAAGCATTACATGACTTTATTTCTAAAAAATACACCTCAGATTACATAAATTACTCAAATCTTAAAACATCACAAGTATACTTGTCCAGGGTCCGTATATTACACAGACCCTGACTTGTCTAAAAACTAAAAAAAAATCCAGAAAAAAACATTTACAATGTATCTAGCATCACCGAAAAGTTACAAACACATAATAAAGTTGAACTATCATACACTGACATTTTGACCATGTCAAAATAAACTTTAAACAGTTTACAAGGAGTACACACCTTTTTCATATATAAATGGTAAAAAGATACAGTAAAACCCTTACAACACTGACACAAAAACACAATCATAGTGATTTAAGTCAAGAGAAATCCAAACACTGCTCACTTCTCTAAGAATACTTTTCTTTGACTACAACTTGTAGCATGGCAATTTACTGTGTATATAAATCAATACAGTCAAACCTGTGTTCAGCACCCAGACAAGAGATGCAGCAAACATGATCACTATAAAATGTATAGCTGTTCAAAATGGTCATGCTAATGATAGTCAAGAAAGACACTTAAAACAGGATGTATATATTCCTTGAAAAACATGTAAGAAATTACTTAAACTGGAGTTACATATATTTCTATTATAAGTTGACAGATATGTAATTAATTTTACACTGTAAATAGATTACTTGTGACTATGA